>NIJG01000031.1:2448742-2471300 GCA_002201625.1 Euglossa dilemma
CTGGGTGCACGTCGCCGCGCCGCCACTCTTTTCTTCTCCCTTACGCCAACGGTTTCCTTCTAAAATGGCAAAAGCGTCGGTTGAGTCGCGACCGCGACAGACGCGCGCTCCTACGACCCGAGCAGATTCCAATCTCTAATTAATAGAACGCGGATCTATTCGTGTATTAAACTCGCTGCGAGATACGCACCAAAATCGCGTGGATGCGACTTTAAGCCGCTTACGACCTCTTGTACAACGGCGGAAACCACTTTTCGAGATAAGTTGTAGATCTCTAATCTCCTACCTTTCTCTTTTCGTCCTTCCGCCTGGACCCTCCAGCACCTCTCTCTCTCCCGCTCACTTTCTCTCTCTCTCTCCCTCTCTCTCTTTCGCTCCTGTTAAACCACCAGCCCTGGATTAAGACCCTCTACCGTTGGTTCGTTCGTTGGTTCGCTCATTCGCTCGTTCGCTCGTCGAATATTCGTACGAGGATCGCGCCGGGTTTCCAGCTCCGACCAACTTTTTACCGATCCTCCGCGGTTAAATTCACGGAAGAAAATAATGTTTGCCGTTAATTAATTAGCAAAGGCGCTTCTCTATCGACGTATCGAGCCTGGTTTCGAAGCCGGAAGCATCGTCGCTGAAAGGGAGGAAAAGTCATTTGGCTCGCTGGCGTTTGACGAGTGTGCGATACTTATCGCGTTTTAATAACGTACCCGCGCGCGTGTGTGTACATATATCCCGGACGACACAGAGACACCGTGCATGTTAGTTAGTTGCGTGGATAACGCGGGAGAATAAACCCTAGGAAATGGAGAGGGAACGCGGGTTTGATTTTCAACCGGCGGAAAAAACTCCAGCCGTTAAGTAATTAATTTCGCGGTGTTGCGAGACTCGTTAAAAATTTGAACAACCAGCCGACCATCGATCGCCACCGTCGCCATGCGAGAACACTGAATTTACGGGATTCCGTTCGCTACCCTCGCCCTCGTATCGCTTCGAGCCAGAGGAACGATCGCGAATCGATCCTAAAGGTAAGTACTTTCCAACGAAATCGGAAGCGGAACGTCGCGAAAGAGATAGGTGGAAGGCGGACGCGCCGAAAAGGCGTCTCGCGAGGATGTAATGGGACGTCTGGGAAATGAATTCGCAGGTTACCCGATGGATACGGAAACCCGGTTAAGTCTTCTACGTGGCAGGAATGCGCGGCGAAACAGAAGTTGTACGGTAAGTGGTTGGGAAGGCTTGCTATACATTTTATGGCTCTATCGTAGCGGCGACGTCAGCCGCCACCGCGTCGCGGAATAACGAGTCTGACTGGACGCAGCCAGCCAGTTCTCATCCCACCGCCATGTTCTTCGATACCTGAACGGGAATAACGTTCCCCTTAATAATCCGCATTAGTTAACAAGCTACTAAAAGCAGCGCAATTAAAACAACGAACGCAACCGATCGAGTATCCTCGGTGCAATCGGACTTGCTAATCTCGCAGAGGCAGAAATAACGATCGAACGGCGAAGGAACGATAGTCGTTTATGTACTCCGGAGTTAATACGACCGAGGCGGTAAAGAACCCCGCAAATCCGTGTACCGTCTGAATCCGAACGTGTGGTCGAAGTAGATTGGTCGAAGAGATCGGTAAAGTGGCCGGTGGTCTCGTGTTTCGTGAACTTTAATCAGACGGGCCAAACTCTCCGTACTATTTCGCTACTGCGCCGTAGCTAATGGAGCCTATCCCTATCCCTATCCTTATCCCTATCCCTATCCTGCCCGACATACCCGGCAACCCGCGGAAAATCCCCCTAAACCGCGAGATAAAGTTGTATGCCGTATCGAGAGGGGCGATGAACAACCACGTCACTTTGCCAGCCACAACGAAACCCATCCCCGGGAATTCCGCCTCGATCCATTCGCGCGTTAAGAATACGCCGTCCATCGTGCCTTCTTCTTCTTCGCAGGAAATCTCGCGGCGCGCGCGCAAGGTAGCCCTAAAAAGCGTAATCTAACGCTTCCACGATCGAACGCCTAATGTAATTGAATCGGACGCCGCGTTACCAACTATTCCGCCCTGCCCTGTCGAAACTACGCGAAATACCGTATATAGCGGAGAACATCTTGAAATTGGTCGAGAGTACGGCGAGTGACCGGTAGTATAGCTCGGTAAACTTTGATCAGTCGAGACCAAACTCCGCGCTCGCGCGCGCGCCTCTAATCCTACTTACTTAATGGCGTCGTCTCCTCTCTCTCTCTCCCTCTCTCTTTCTCTCGCGTTCCTCCGACGTTCGACACGAGCGGCAACTCGAATCGGAATATCGTATCGTCGACCAAAACATACGTTACACCGGAAAGCGATAGGAGACTCGCGGTCTACCAACAACCGTTCTATTCATCGCGGGAGTTGGGGTATTCGGGATGAGTGATTACGAGGACACGCGAGACGCGGGCTAGACCCATCGTCTTATCGGAATCTTGCGTCACGCGAGCTGGAACCTCGATCCTAATGGAAACGGTAAACGCCTCAACCGTGGCGCGATTGTTTCTCCACTCGGGAATGAAAATAATCAACGGGAACCGGAGCGATTGATAAATTACGGACTGGCGCATCGCGAGGGAAATGGTCGACTTAACCGCGGCAACGATCGATCATTGCATCGCGAAAAGCAGCGCGTACTCGTTCGTCCGCGCGAGGGTCGTAGAATCATCGTAGTCGAGGATCATTCGCCGGGGAGACTCGATAGGGAACGCGCGTAAAATCGAATCGAGATAGTAGGCGATATTTCTATTCGCCTTCTATTCGCCTTCCATCGACTCGCGCGTGATTCCGAACGGAACGGAATAAATCGGAATTAACAGCGCGATTCCCGTAATTCGGTTCGTAAATCGCGGATCGCGTCCGCGTGGTATCTGGTCGACGATGCGAGGGAAAACGTCGCTCTATCGAGGCTTCCATCTTCGTTCCGGCCGATGTCGCAGCGTTTCGGGGGACGATAGATACGCGTATTCGCATGGAGTGGGAGGGAAAAACGCGAGGCGGGCTATCGAGAACATAATTTACTTACTTTTGTTGATTATTGTTGGCGGTGGGCATAGGGGTCGGCACCCTCGGCGGCGGAACTGGTATCGCTTTTCTTCTTCCTCCACCTGTTTGATGTATGGTCGGAGTAACGCGTCCGGTCGGTGCTATCCGGCCAGCCGTTCGAGCTCTCTCTGTCCGTACTTCCATCTCTCCTTTCTGCAAATAATCCAAAATGTCGCGTTGTCAAGCGTCCAGAGATAAAACTTCGCGGATTCTTCTCCCTGCGTTTCTTTTTTTCTTTCCTTTTCCTTTTTTATCTTTTTCCTCCACCGTCCACCGATTTCCACGCGCGCATCTCTCGTGCCGGTTTCCTCTACTCGTGCTCGTCGTCTCTGTACGGTCTGGGCGGCGCGGAGGAGGCAGGGGGACGCGATCCAGAAATTGCGACGAGGAAACGAGTCACGTAAAAGGCAGTCGACAAAAAAAACGAAATTATTACGAGACGCATTAGTAACCGGGACACAAAAGTGCCATTTTCTCTTGTGCTCGCAAGGCCAGGCAGACATCACAGGGATTGCCGGTGAACTTCGAAAGAGCGATCCCGAAAGTCGCGTGCACAGCGTGCGGAGTACACAGAGAGAGAGAGAGAGAGAGAGAGAAAAAGGACGGAGACCGAACGCGAGACAAAAACGAAGTCGTTCGCTTTCCACGCGTGCTTTGTACGCTGCGCGCTTTCGCGGGATCCCATTCGATTTTTAAACGCTTTAATTATTTTCTGAACTGTTTCCACCGATAATTACGCGGCTAAACAACGAGCGCCACCCCCTGCGGCGCGAGCCTCCGCTTCGTTTCCTTTTTTTCCCACCGCTTGCATGCCGCGCACAATACCTTATCGCCGCTCTCATAATCGCCGCATTATTTAAGCGTATCGTTAATTCTCCGTTATTCCAGCGGACCCTCGTGCATTTTCACCGGCGGCCCTGTCGCGCGACAATGTGGCATGTCCAATTATTTTTACAACTGCGCCGCGACCGAGCAAAAACAGCCGTCCGCGTTAAGCGAAACGCGAATACCAGCCGAACGCGTGTTCCTAATTAAGCGCATGCCCTCGCTAATTTACCTCGATAAAAACGATAGAATCTAGTCTGGTGCCGGTACTCGAGCGTATCCCCGAGACGGTCGTGTGTCCGTGTGCCAACGCGTCGAACACGCTGCATAGGAAGCGCGTAAGTGCACGTAGCATTTGCGTAACGGAATTTCAATTAATGATCCGGGTACGTCAGACCGCTGCGAGCCATTTCAATGAGCGCTTTCAGAGTAAGCTACCACCAAAGTGACGCCCGCGGCCCCTTTAGCCCCTTTAGCCCCTTCCTCGCCCCTTCCGAGCGACCTACTCCTCCGCCTTTTCCACCATTTCCCACTCGTACATACCCACCTAGCCCAACCACCCCTAATTCCGCTCCTATTTTTTCCTCCCCTCGCGTCGCGACTCGACGCGTCGGCGACACACGCCGACCACTTGCCAGCAGCCGTCTACGAAGATTCGCTTTGGAAATCCAACGCGTTCGGCGCGCTTAGGTAAGCTCTCGGCCGAGAAAGGGAAAAAGATGGTTCGTTCGTGTTCTTGGCTGGAAATTGGAGAGGTGCATGCACGGGAGAAACGATCGGAGAAAGGGACGTTCAAAGGCACTCGCGAGGCTCGCGAAGCGTGACTCGAAATCGCGAAGCGTCGAAAGACGGCGGAGAGGAGAAGTCGAGGAAGAAAAGGGTTAAAGTTGCGCAGCCCCTCTCGGTGGAAAAAGTCGCGAATGCGTTCGGGAAAACATAATGTATCGCGAAGAGCAGAGCGGGAGCTGAAGATGAGTCGAAAAGGCAACTCCTCGAGGAAGCAAGCGGCGTGACGGATACTCTCGTTGCCTCTCGTGGCATCCATTCTTCGAAATTCGTCTGTTTCGCAGCCTAGCCGCTCTACCGGAACAAGTGCGAGCCTCGGCAACTTTCGTCGAGGTTTTCGTGACGGAAAGCTCGATGCGCGGGTGCGTATCGTTAAGAAGGCGGAAGACGGGAGGCGCGCGGTGCCCGGTTTCGCAATGACGACGCCGACGACGAGGACGCGTCGCGAGGTCGATCGAAAAGTGGAGCAATTACATGTTGATAAAGTTCCGAGTGAGGAGGGAAGCGTCGTTAGCCGAATTAGTGTCACGACAGTTGCGAGGGAAGAACGGAAGAGGGCATAGTTGGTTGTCGAGGACGGTAACTGGATATTCGAATTAATCTCAGCGACGCGACGCGTGCCGCGACTTCGATAGATCGCTGGGGCATCGATCCCCGTGTGTCACCTTCCGCTTGTCACGCGGGTAAATCGCATTCGAAGGCAGGCCGAAAATAATCGAATTAGCACGCGCATAAATCACGCGTCGGCAGGAAGACGCAAACAGGTGTGTCCGTTCGGTTGGAGACCTTCGTTCCCTGCGTTCCCTGCGCGTGGCTCCGCGCCGCTTCGACAATCCGAATATCGACTCTCGATAGCGGCAATTCAACTGTCGGGACAATCGAATCAGCCAAGGCTTCGACGCGCGATACCTCCGCGACGACACGCTTCGATGAACCGTGCCGTACGCGTACACAATGAGCTCATTAAGCCTGAATGCGATTCAATTATGCGGGCCAATCAATGCAAATTCTCTTGCCAACGTCTTCCGAGCGATCTCGCGATTCGTCGAAACGCCGTTCAAACGCGCCTCGATCGCGACCGATCGAACGATCGGAGCAAATGACTCGGAAAATCGTTCCGCCTCGAAATTATCCTTTTTAATCACCGACCCCTTCTTCTTCTGCTCGTTGGACGCCCGACTCGACCGAGCGCCCCGGCGCCTCGGCGGTTGCGGTGGCAGAGGAAAGGAGGCGAGGCGCGAGCGACGACCCCATCCGCGTTCCCAACGACGGAACGTTTCGGCGTAAACAGAAACAGGATATCCCGCGAAAGAAGCCTCGCAGCGATCCGCGAGGCTCACCCTCCTTGGTGGCGTTGGGGGAGGACACAATCGAAGCAAGAAAAGGACACGGTTCGCGCAATCTCTCGAGCGTAGTGCAACATTGTTGTCACGGATGCTTTGCTCTCTCGCAAAGAATAGATGGAGGAGCAGAATGCTGTTGGGTACGATCATTATTTCTCGATGTATAGCGGAACGAGACGGGGACTCTGGGAAGACAATGCGCGTAGGCAAGTTGGTTAAAATATGCAGCCCCCGGCGTGCGTGGATTCGCGCGTTTCGCGTGTCTACGTGTATCAACCAACACCCGAGCACGTCTAGAAGGGGTGGCGACGCAGGGGGTGTGGAGTCGCGGGACTCGTGTGTATTCGCAAATAAACGCGAACGCGTGCACGACGACGTGTACACAGGTGAAAAGAAAAAAAGGAGGAAAAAGGAGAGGGAGGGGAAAAAAAAGAAGAAAAAATCCTGTCGCTGGTCGACACGGCGAGACGAGGGCTCGATGAGGGAGAGAAGGTCAGAGGAAACGGAGAAAGGGGTGGAAGCGAGAAGGGGTGGCGAAAACAAACTCCTGCCACGGCAGAGCCGCGCACAATGGGGGCATCTGCTTAGCAAATTGCGAAAAATAATCACGTTTGCCCGGGATTCGTGTACGCCAACAGAGGCATCTCGAAAGCTGTCGTATCCGTGTAACACAATAACGCCTACTCGAGAGCCGACAAATGCGCCGAGCGGGAGGGAGAGAGGGTAGGAGAGAGGACGAGCGAGGGAGAAAAGAAGTCCAAGCCGCCTGTGGATATAGGGATATAAGGGAAAATACACTTGTGCAGACACGGACCGGAGGAAGCGGAGAAAAACGAAGCGACTGTGCCCGGCACACGTAGCCCTATGGTATGCGTGGCGAAAACAATGTATCGCATTGCCGAGGTACGAAAGTTCGTGCTCGTGCATCGAACCGAGTCGCGCTCGTGACGCCGAGACGCGCCGAGACGCGCCGCCCTCCCTTACGACGCCGCGGCAGGATCTCTTTCTCGCCGTGGCCCTTCGCTCGCGAGGCCATGAATGCGCTCCTCCCTCTCTCTCCCTCGCGCCGCTGGACGATATCGCGCGTTTTCTTTCCAGCTACGCGCGACACGATCGCTCCTGAATCCATTTCCGCGGCAGTAATTATTTTTACGGTATATTAAGTCGGCGAGAAAGTTGCGCGTTATTGAAATTATGGAAATCGTGCAGCTCGTATTCATCGTTTCACGCTTCCGCTCACACAGCCTCCGCGCGCCCGGAGAAAAACTGTTCCGGGTCGAATCCACCGACACGCGTATAACGATCTATCCTCGTAATTTCGCGAAATATTCCCCGTTCACCCGTATCCTCGCGCTCCGCTCTCTTACTCGCGAGCCCTGTTATCCCGATTCGTCCAATATTCTCTGGCCTCTGTCGCTAACCCCGCTTCCTTTCAACCCCGCCTCGCGAAATCGAACCTGTATTATCCGCGACGCGTATCGCGCCAACCAGATTTATTCCCGTTTGTCCGGAATCCTCATTCGCGGAATGACCAACGCGCGACACCCAATCGATCGATTAATTCCGCCGAATGGAACGGTAACGAAGCAATCGGTGTCACGCGTCAAACCGTTTGTTACGCGACCGACTGAGCGAGAGAGCGTGGACCAAAAACGCGTGGACCACCTTCGGTCCACGCCGAAAAGATGAACGGACGAAAAATGTTCCCTGGCGAACCAGTTACACCGGCGGCATCCGAAAATTTATCGACGGTATTTTCGCGCCGCTGCCACGCCGACGAGCCGTCGATTCCTATTAATCATCCGCGCAACGACCGGACCGAAACGCACACGGGAGTTTCTCATCTCTGGCCGCGGTGGTCTCGACACGTGTCACCGGACCCGAGCCTTCCCGTCGCAATTTCGCGTCGAAAATATCGCGCGCTGTTCCCAGTCACCCTCTCGCGTTCTTCGCGCCATCGCGTTCTTACGCATGGCGGCTCGCAATCGCTGGGAATCCCCGCGCGGCATTAGTACCCGAGTGGATTACGCTCGGACAGTCGAACAACACAGTGGACGCAATATCCTGATGGCGGGTTTACGCCGACCAGTTTGCGAATTCGACGGAACTTCCACGACGGAGAAGCAACGGAAAGACTCTTTGACCGAAACCATCGGTGTCGCGTTCTCGAAAATTCACGCGTAAATTCACGCGAGACGAGTGTTCGAGTGTCGAAACGTTTAAATTAGTAGCCGCGGCTCGCGAAATAATTCGATCGATGTTTCGGGGATATGAGGTAAACGAGCTGCGGCAATATTTGCGGGCAAACGTGATTTAGTGGGTGTTTGTTTAGACGTATAAACGATCTATGTATCACTTTCACCGGGACGAAGAAGGACAGGCGGACTTTATAAATCCGGGACAAATTAGTTTATCTTCGAGTCGGTGTTTAGTAGAGGCTAAAAAGCCGGCGGGCCACCCAGACGCGAAAGGTTGCGCTAAAAATACAGCTCGTTTCTCATCGCGACACCCTTGCGCCTCGCGCGGCCCCCCTCCCACCTTCTCCGGCCGTTTTTAAAATCTACGCCACGGCCCGACCGCGAAACGAAATTTCAGCGGATGTCACGTGAAATTGGCAAAAACGACCGTCCCGGCCCCGACGTCCGGCCGATATTTTTTTCCCCCCCTCTGACGCAAGACAATGCCGCGTTTTCGATTAATTTTCGATAAATTCGCCGGGCACGATGCCCCGCTGGCGAAACGATGAATTCGAAAATCGGTTGCCGGTGAATTTTTTACAGGAACCGTCGGCGCATCCAGCCAGCCCCCGCGACGCGAGGGTGAGGGAATTCCTGTTTACCCTGCGATGCGTTTACGTTCGTATCGACGCAAGGTCCACGCACTAACGATGGGAAAAACAAGGCAAAGAAGCAATTTGCTGGGAAACCGGGGGAGAAAAAAATTTGCTCGCGCGTGTTCGCAACTCGTGCATTTTTTTCGGCCCGGCTTTTTTCCGCGGCCGCCGGTAGCAGACAGCGCGCGTTAAACTATAGCAGTTCGAAAGGCAGCCGGGAACGCGCGGCTGCGCTGCTGAAACAGAAACCAGGCTAGATTTCAGCGTCGTCGAATAAACATTTTAATAAACGGCCAGCCGACCAGCAGCAGCTACCCGTGGAATAAAGTAAAAAGAAATTTCACCGCCGGAATTGCCCCTACTATCTCGATCCCGCTAATACCACGTGAGCGCGTGCACGTGGGATTTTCATCTTTTTAATCGTATCGGTACGAAGGTCGCCGCGATTAATTCCGTCTCTCTACGGTACGCCATATTTTACGCTCGTTCCGAGCATAAGAGAGACAGAGAGGGAAAGAGAGAGAGGAAAAAAGAGGAAGGAAAAAAATAACGAGCTTAAAGCTCGAACGTATGCAGTCGCGACGCGCCGTCTCGCGAGCGATACGCGCAACCCGTTCCGTCGCAGATGTTCGCACGCTGATACGTTATCCGCTATAAACGCGTCCCTAGATCCTCGGCCATCGATCAGGATTTCCTTCGTTTCGCGCGGACGTTTGTTCCAATCGAACAGCTGTATCGGCCGGCTCTCGTCCGCCGGCAAAGATGTCGCCAAGTATCCGATACACGATCGTGATTGATGTTGTTTGTCACCGGGGTCCCGGAGGGGTGGAAAGCGGGACCGCTCGAGTCACTTGATCCCCGGTATCGAGGATTTTATCTGGCAGAAAGCGAGAGACAAAGGAACGGAATGGATCGTGGTACCCCGTGGAACGCGCGTAGGTACCATAAGTGGGACATATGGCAGGCAAATACGAGTGGAGGAAAAACAAATAGGTGTCTGTTCCGTAGCCCCTCGCGATCTTTCGGTCCCCCTTTAACGACGCGGTCGCGGTACACGCGACAATGCCGGGGTTAATGAAAGACGTAGGTGCTAGTTATGGATGCCATAACTCAGCTGATGGGGCGCGGTAACACGGCCGAAATCAGCCTGTACTCTCGCCATACCCCCGATTTCGACGCGTGTATGACTTCTGACTCACAGCCCGTGGGGGGCCATCGGGGTGCGAAAAATAGAGAACGGGGGTGGCCGAGTACAAAAGCAAGAGGCATCTCTCCCCGGCACGCTGCAGTGCAAGCGAAATTGCTAATCGCGTGTGCCGCGTTGCCCGTGGGCATTCGTTCGAATAATGAAAAATCGCGTACCGGATCAACCGGACCGAGACGTTCCCGTTTCCCAATTTGTCCTTTCGCGTTCATCTCGCGCCTGTATCGTCATGGCAGTTGTTCCTCTTTTGTTCGATTTATTACCGAAAATTATCCAGACATCGTCGCATTTACTCATACGCTATCCCACACGTTCGCGTAGAAAAGAAACGTACATCGTAGAGATGTCGTAGATGCTTGAGAAACGTGTGGATTAATTTTTATTAACCCCTTGGCTTACCTTTCACGTCGCGATGGCGCGAGGCTTGGTCGAGAACAATGTCGGACACGAGGAGCCACTTGGTCCGGACGCGGCGAAGAATAACACGCAACTGAGACGGAAGGACATCGGTGAAAATGAACCACGAACTTGACCCGTCATGTTTATACGCTCGGCCTTATCTACGAGCAACGACGCTCACACCTGCGGGACGCATGTTGACCCGTTTCCCTTACGAGACTCGCGCGGTATCGTACGCGAAGAGGTTAAACGCGTTCACTTTGCAAACATGTACGCGTCTAATCGAAAAGTAATAACGATATTTCAAGTCGATGTAGATGTCGTTACTAAATTTATCATTTTGTTACATAATATAACAAATTACAACCTAAATTTACGTTAAACGTGCAAAGATTAATTAATCGCTGGCTACTACTTGCGCTTAAAATTCGTGCCAAAATGTGCCTATAACTTGCAAAACTTTATAAATTATTACGCGTACTGTTAATTAACGATTAATATCGTTAATAATAAATTGTTTACAACATAAATCTATAATACGGATGAAAAGATTAATAAATTATTGGCTATTATTACAGCAGGAAAGTAATTATTGACGGAATCGATAGAGTACGGAAATTTTCGCCGACGTTCGGTCGATCGGTGCTATATAAAGGGCGTCGCGGTGCTACTCCAGTCATTTGTCGATACGCCTTCCGAAAAGTAACATCAAAATTTTGTAGATGCAGAGTGGGGGCCCCACCCATATCCCACCCTCTTAAACAATTTATNTTCCTTTTTTTATTTATTTTTATTTACTATTATTATTTCTTTTTATTCGAGGATTGGAACATTTCGAATAACGTTCGAACGATTCGTCGTTAATCTCTATGACTCATCGTTGGGTTTTACTTAGATTGTTTTCTCAGGTTCTAATTATATTTTCTTCCGGCTATAATCATTTTCCTATCTTCGGATTTCATCACTTTTCTTCTATTTATTTGTAAATTTCCCTCGCTCCGAGTTAGACAAGCGTACCTTTGTTACGGTTCGTTGTCAGTAGGGCGCATTGTTCTGATCTCGATGGGTAGTCACCTCCGCGTGGCGAGACCCGGTAATTACCATCGTTTCCTACTGAAAAATCTTTGGAAAATGATTCCAAGCTCTGAACTAGGCGCGTATAAGTCGAGACATCTGAATCCCACGGAAAATAGTTTTATTCTGTTCCGGTGTAAACGATTAGAATGCGGATTAACGCAGGAAAAGAGTTATAATACTTGTTCCATTTGGAGGCGTTTCGGGATCGCGCAATTAATCCGTATTCGCGAAAAAAAAGAAAAAACGGACTACACTCGGCATTTAGCAGTCGACCAGGGTGTATTATAACGTATATCGCGAGGCCGTGGGCCAGCGAGGCGCAGCTAGCATCTTAATTTAATTAATTAACGAGATGCCGGAAGTAGGCAGGCTTCTTCCCCAACTTTTTCTTTGTTATATTCGTCGCTTCATCCCGGCCATCAAGGAAACTCGCTGCAATTCCTGCTAATGAAGACCCACGCGTTCTAAAGCTCAAATAATAAACAGTACCACTTAACTCGAAGTTGGCAACAGACGCAAGTCCGTTTTTCCTTCTTTGCCACCTTGCCTCCGCGGGATTCGCTGGCACACCGCCTTGCGAGAAGAGCTCCATCGCCCCTCTCGTCGCCTGTTACCGCTCGGCTAGACTACTGAATCTAGCCTGAAAACAGGATACGCGCGCGACGCTCTCCCCTCCTTTTTCTTTTTCTTTTTCTTTCTTTTTTCCCTTTCGTCTCTACCTTTTATAATATTTTTTTTAACCTCGGCGACCCTCGTTCTCGCGCAAACACGCGGTTTTTTCGTTTCGACGCGGTATTTTGCTCGCGACCGTTGCACCCCGCCACGGCGCCGCGGCGCGCCGTCTTTACCGGCGGCCTAAGAATTAGCGATGCTCGCTTAACCATCCGCCGTGACTATCACGGGACGCGCCTTCTTCCAGCTTGCCGGGCACGTTCTGTTTAAAAGCTCGACTTAATTAGAAAGCGCGCGTACGAGCGTGCGAGTATCTTTTCAAGCTATCTCTTCTTTCAGTGAAACGCGTTACGCGCCATGGTTGTCGCTTTCACGTTTGAAAATCGGCGAACCGGCGGGAACGAAATCAAAAGCTTCGCCACGACTCCGAGAAGAGAATAATGAATCGGTCACGACACAGGATACCAATCTCCGGCCGGTTTCTCGCTTGTCAACAACACGAGCAACGTCCGGGCCAGAAAGCACACACCGAACAAGAAGACGAAGAAAACGAATAAGAGGAGGAGGAGGAAGAGAAACAAGCCTTTGAATCCTCTCAACAGGTTCCAGCCAGATCATGAACCTCTTTCTGTCAAGAACGTCTAATCGCATTTCTGTCAGTCCCCGACCATTAACCGATCTAGCTCCCTCGCCCTGACTCCGATCCTTCCCTTCTTTCTCTCTGTCTCCGTTCCTTCTCTCTCTGTCTCCTCGGAATCGTTAATCGGTCTACCCTAATTGCCGTATCATCGTCGAAATTTTACGCCCGTTCCCCACCTTCCGTATCCCTCGGAATGCGCATAAATTCGAGCATTAGAACGGTCGAGAGAGGCCGAGGCTCGATAACGGTAGCAGAGAAACTTAACGGTAGTCCTAATCCTCGCGTTTATTTCTCGCGAGGGAAAAAACGTTGACGCGTGGATCTACTGGATGCTCGGAGAGGAAACCGGTGAGAAAATGGTCCCTTCACGCGGTGACATCGAATATCGACCCGAGCAGAGTCACCGGGTCTCCTTTAGCCGACGCTGTCCATGAAGATCAGAATGCCAGGGCGCTCGGCGTTGCATTTAATCACGACGTCGCCCATTACCTCGTCGTATTACGACTCCATCGCGGCAGACGGTGCGCCGCGCGAATCGCGTATGCTCACGCACGAGTCACGCGCGAACACGGCTCTGCACTCGCGCCAGTCTTTGTGCCAGCAGCTCGCGTAAATTTTACTCAGACGCGTGTCTCGTCTTTCCGGCGTCATAGAAACTCCGTTCTCATAGCCCCGGGCGTTTATTAAGATATAAATTGAAGATAATTTAATCGCCGCCGTTGCGCGCGCCAGCCCCCGCGATTCGCTCGCGATATATCTCTTCCGTTCCGTTCCGTGGACCGGAGAGCCACGAGAACTCGAGGAGAGAATCGCTGACCGACTTCTGGTATTTTTAGGCAAACCTTTTCATACCGTATCCCGCACTGTGCGATTCGTTTTTATCGAATTTAGCACGGAAACGTTAATTTCGCCGCCGTTCGGACTCTATAATTCGCCGGATCCGTGAGAATTTGAAAGGGTGGAAACTCGGGTTTATAAATGGGAATATCGAATCTGAAATTCGGGGCGAGAACTAGATACGGTTTCTCGGTCATCGATCGATCCCGTTTCCTGAAATCCCGAGTTTGAAAATAGCCGAACGAAAAGGAACGAAAAGAAGGGAAAAGGAAGGAAAAGACCGGTGCATAATTTTCAGTTGTAACGGTGAAATCAGGTCGGCAATGAACGTTCGAAAGACCGAACGATCCGCGATATTCCCATCCCGACTAATATTGTTCCAGAATTAGACACGCTCCGAGAGACACGGTGCAGTCTGACAGAAATCTGTCCGGCCATCTGGCAGGTATTATTAGATAGATACCGAAAGCATCCCGGGGCTAATCAAGGGAATTTAGTATTTGATTAACCAATAACCGGGGACATAGGCGCGGCTACTCGCCGATTCCACGCACCCTCTCTCCCCCTTTGCCTCTCCTCTCCTCTCTCCGCGGATATCGGTGATCACGCAACGGTAATTCTCGCGGATACGTCTATCGCGTACTTTGTCGCTCGGCCGTCTGGATATTGGCCGGATCGTAAAGTTCGTAAGATCGGTGATTCGAGGTCGAACGACAAACTGGAAACCAGTACGCGACGCGAATGGGAAATCTCTAGCGGGGATTACCTCGGAAAGGCAAACGAACGCGCGTAAAAGACGGTGAATTATAACCGTTGATCGGGTGGTGAACCCGCGAGTGTACCACGATTATTTTCCTTCGTTAGATATTAACTGGGAAATAATCCGGGATAAGTGGGAAATATCTCTTTTATTCCCCCGCGCTGACTGAAAAGTAATAAAACTGGATTACGCGGCGAATCCTCGCCGAGTCGAGTCCCCGGTCCCTCTCTGAGAAGCGGGAAAATGGATTTTACGGTACCGAGGGGGGCCACGAGGGGGGTAAGAACGGCTGACTCGCTGACTGACTGACTGACTGATATCGAACGTTCCATCGACCGGCTCGGGTTCTTATACACAACCGTCAGTCGAACCGGAGTAATAATAAACAGTTTATCTGTCTGTCGAGCCTAAGCGGATTATCGGTGCTCCCCCATCCTGTAACGCGAGACGGCCGATAGGCAAGACGCGACCCTTATCTATTATCATCCATCCGCGCTCCTTTACCCTCTCCACTCCGCTCCACCCTTCCTTTCCCGGATAATCCCGCGCCTCCCACCCTTCCGCCCTCGCTTTTTCGCCGTACGTGTCAACTGGCGGCGAATATATGCGTCACGTAGCGACGACACGCACGATTCTTGAATATTCATAAGCGACACCACCGCGTCACCCTGACGCACACCCCACGCGTAATCAATGCCCCGCGCGGTCCATCCTTTCAATTTGTCGGTCCGATTCAAAGGACTCGCAAAGACGACCCTCGATGCATCCAGTCGTTTCACTCGTTCAAGACACTCCGAGAGAGACCTCTCGTGTATTCGCCGCTCGCACGCGTGGTTGTGTCCCGAACGGCGAATTAGGCGCGGTGCAACTCGCCGACTGTACCAGCGATTACCATCGGAAGAGAAAGAAAAGAAAAGAAACGAAACGGAAAGAGAGAGAGAGAAAAAAAAACTAGGGATCAGCAGACGGAAAATGGGGAGCGTGAGCGCATCGCATCGGGTGGAAATTCGCGATTAAAATCCCAGCGGTGGCATTACCGGGTGAAAATGGAAGGGGAAACGAGGTTCGAGGGTGCCGGTGGACTCATGTGTTCGAACGTTGGTCGCGTTTAAACCTCGATCTGCATTTAAATTGGCCTCCATGCCGATTCACGCGGCTCTATACGTTACCGTGTTTTCCTACGCTGCGAGTTCGACCATTTTGTTGTCGTTTCAACCCCTTCCGGTTAGCTTGCCATCCTAAGCCCTCCATTACCTTCGATTCTCTGCCCATTTCCTTGGGCTTAATTAATTATTCATTTATTCGCCGCTCTCTTTTAACGAGTCACCGAGAGAACGAAAGTCGGCCGTATATACGTTCGATTAATTATATTTTAACGAGAACCGACCATAAGCGGCGGTTGCCCGGATAAAAGAGGAAGAGCCGAGGAAACGTAATTCCGTGCGAACCGTTGCCACGAATTAACGACAAACAGCCTGATAAAACGAATAATCGGTACTTGACTTAACGAACGTACGAAACTGCATAATTAATCGGCTGCGCGGGGGGAAGCAGAGAGAGAGAGAGAGGAGAGAGGCGGCGTGCGTGTGACACGCGCGAACCCAACGAAATCGAGTGGTTCCAGTTTCGCGGCGGAAAATCGAACGCTCGGTGCCATCGCGAATCCGTTTCCGCCTTGATACCACTCTCGCATTCGCCAAGGAAAAACTTCCTCGGCTATTGTCGCGTTCGAGTGCGTCGTTGAACGTTAGAGAAGCTCGCTCGCTTTCCCTCTCTCTCTCTATCTCTCACTCTGCATCGAAGGAAAGAAAATTAATAAACACGCGGATAGTCGTCGGTAAAACGAATCTCAACATCTATCGTGGCCTATATTTGTTCGGCCGAGACTCTTCCGGTATAAATGAAATAGACGGGGCAAAACGAGGCTCTCGCTAACATTCAAATGGAACGCTAAAAAGGTTGCAACTTCAGACGCGAAGTCGCGATCGTGGAAATTAAACGAGATAGTCTCTTTTCAAGTCGAATACCCGGATAAATTGCTCGACATTTTTATCAAAGCATCCCGCGCTCGTTAACCCAGTTGCAGCGGATAAAACTTGACGGAATAAAATATACAATCCCATAGAGAGGAGAAGAAAGAGAGAGAGTCCGAGAGACGATGGTCTGAAAGGTGTAACGCGGCGCGAAGGGGGAGAAGGAAGAACGGGAGTGACTTTTGTGGATCTCTGGCTGGTCGGGGATTGATTATCACGGGCCAAGAAGCGTTATTATTGCTCTCGTCTGCCAGGAAGCATTTGCCCGGACATCGAGTGATGAGCGTGCTGAAAAGCACGAAGAGGAAGCGGAACAAGGTGACGAGAACTTAAGTCGAGCGATAGCGATCCCGGCGGAGCAGGGAGGAGGTCTGATGATTACAGAGATCAAAGCAAGCAATCACTAGACAACGAGAGGAGACTGGTGAAACGAGGGTAGAACTGTGTGGTGCGCGGTCGGTATTGGTGACAGTGTCTCCTCGTGTGCTCTGCCTCTACCCCTATCTCTCCATCTGCCTGTGCTTACACCTGCGTATCTCCGCTCTCGTCAGCCGGTCACTAAACATTATCCCGAACTACCCGGGACCGACGCGCCGCGTCGGCGGCCGACTCGTCATCACAGAGAGCCGTCCTCGTCCGTTGTTACACGCCGTCAACGTCAGCGTCGTCGTCGTCGTCGTCGTCGTCGTCGTCGTCGTCGGTATCATCGTCTCCCGTGTGCTTGCACACAGACTCCCTTCGACGCGATTCGAGTGCACCCTTGAGACGCTACGTAACTGCACCGAGAGTTCTTCCGCGCCTCTTTTTCCCCTCTCCCTTTTGCTTCCCTTCCCGCCGCGGCGCGTTCCCGTCTTTCGGCTGTGCTCCACATTCTCTCACTCGTCTCATGCTCGGCTTAACGTTTCGGCCGAACATCGCGCGCAACGGGATTCAAGATCCCGGAAGGCGGCGCGTATAGCTTACGCAGCGGCTACGCCTTACCTCGAGGCCGTGAAAAATCCCCTCGAACCAAGGCAGAGCTCGAAAATCGCAAAGTTGTACACGGACGGGGCGCGAGAAGGGGTCGTAGACGAGAATACGGCGCGGCGCGGAAAGTTTCGCGCCCTTTCGCTCCAGACGACGACGAGGACGAAGAGGAGGACTGTTTCCGGATAGAATCTCGTTTGCGTCGGTATTTAGCAAAAAGACCGGGTAACGAGGTGAAATCGTAAAAGGACGAGGAAAGAAGGAGAATGTATTACGTTTAACTTTCGCGACGTTTTAATTGGCCAAAAGTAGCGGGGTAAAGACGTTCCTTGTCGGACCCGCCGTTTCGAATATCTCGCTGCCTCGTGTCTGATCAAAGCCGAAGAAATAAGCGTCTCCTCGGGGTTTTCTTCGGCGAAAATATTCGCGGGGAAGAAACGAAAGTAACGAAGTATACGAAGGAGGCGAAAAAGTTAAGTAGAGGAAAACGGAGTGGCGGTAAATAAGGAGAAAACGAGAGGAAAGGAAAAGGTGGACTGCCGGTAGGCCGTGGTCGTCTTCCGTAGGCGGAAAACTTGAAACATAACGAACGCAAACGACGGAAGATAAATTCCAAGAATGCTCGAAAGAAGACCCTTACCCTCGCGGCTTCGAGCACCCGTTCTGTTCGACGAATCGCGAACGGATATCGCTTCCATCTTCTCCTCCGTCAGCCGATAGAATTCGAATTTTTAATATTAAATTCCAAAGTCGCGTGGCACTCTCGCTGATTTCCCCAGACGTCGTTTGTCCTTCGTGGAAAACGGTGGTCGTCACCGAACGGGGAACGAAGAGGTTCCTCCCGGCACACGTGTGGGGATTTAAAGACCGCCGGAGACGCGTCGATCCTTCGCTTTTTCCCGACTGAATAAATCTCGCGGTTACGCGCGTTTAGCCGTGGAAATGGCGATCTCGAAATGGAAAGCGACGTGGAATCGCCCCGCGTTCCATGGTTCTATCGCCGTCGCGACTTCCTCCCGCGCTCGGGATCAAACCTATCGCGGTGTCGCGCCTGTATTTATAGCGGAATATTTCTCCCCGTCGCGGCGGCAAGAATCGCGATAAATAACCGAAGCAACAAAGGGAGGACCGAATTAGTAAGACTCGGCGTGGCTCGACTATGCGAGAGAGCGTGTATCTCGAAAGCGAGATCCTCGGCGTGGTGGAGTGGCGAGGGGGCACAGGGCACCGGCAGCGTCTACAGAAATTACGACGTTTGATGGAGGCATGTATAACATTGCCGCGTGCGCGATCCTCGCGCGCGTTTTATCCGCGCGTCGTTGTGTGCGACGCCTGACGCGCGTGCGACCGTGTACCTGCTGCCCGTGGACGTATGCGATTTAACGTACCTACGCATAGCTTTATAAACGCACGAAACACGACGTGGCATTAACTCATGCCTCGTTAAATCGTGCCGGTAACGTGCTCCGCGGAAACGATGGAAGCGAGCGGGGAACGCGAAGGAAACACGTGGCAGAGCGGTGAGGGGCGTGGAATTGATCGGACCGGTGCTTGGATTTTAAGGGGGATAGAGAGTTGAGTCGATCGACTCGTTCGCGCCAATCACGCGCCAATCACGCGCCAGCGTAATCGCCTCGTCGTCGCGATAAACGCACGGATAACGACGACGCGGGTCCCCGTCGCGGCAGACGCGTCTCGCGCTTTCCGAACGCAGGACGACGCTACGCGTCTGTCGGACTCGCGTCGGGTACCGTGTAAGCTCTGGACTCTCGAGCCGCGACCTGGTTGGATGGTAAAAAGAGGAACGACGTCGTTACGATTACACCTGGTCGTTGGAATAGCTGTACGCGCGAGCTACAAAGTGGTCTTTATTGCCAGTGAAATGGCGCGATATTCTCGCGTGCTCCTCGGCCTTATGGCCCAATAAATTCCTCGGTATCGGCTGTCGCGCCTTCGTTATCGTCGCGGGATGTCCGAGTCTTTTCGAATTTATGGCCCCCTCCGTGCCCGCTGGCTATTATCTCTTCCCGTGCTCGCGGTGCCGCGCGAGAAATTCGAAATTCGGTTTAGCGCCGGATGAATCATCGCGGACGAATGCCAGCCGCGGTAATAAAATAAGGAACGCGGCGTGGATGGAAAAACGCGAAGGCCCTGACAGGGACACCCGCCAAGGGACGTAGCTGCGACGGGAATCCGCGACCCTGATGATAACCCCGTCGATATCCCCGTCGATCCCCGGCGTGGATCGCGATCACCGACAAAGCGACGCGACCCCCGTGGGAGTTCCTTGGTCGTTGCGGCAACCAACGAATATGAAATATTGATGACTGCCGTTGCGGCCGGGTAACGTCACTCCGTTCATTTGCCAGCGATGACGACTTCGACGTATCGTCGCATAAATATGCACCGCTACCGTTACCATCGTATTCCCGCCGCGCGCGACCATCGTCGGCGCGGGCGCGCGCGATAACGTCCCATCCACACGCTCCATATGTCCGACCGTCGAACGTGATCGAATTTCAAATTCATCGAAATGTTTTGAATACGCGGCCGGAATGATTCGCGAGCGATGAACGGGGGTGGGAGTGGTAGATGAAAAAAGAAGGATCGGAGGAGACCGGAGCGCGATCGATTGGTCGGATTACGCTGCGTCGCCAGTCGATATGCGATTCTCAATTGAACTAACGACGCGCCATTATTTCGGGGTCGTTTTCCCGCGGCACGTTTCCGTTGCGGTTTTTTTCCAAAAGTCGAATATCCGCGGTCCGTGCAGCACGTTCGTAGAAACCAACGAGAATCCCGACAATGGGAATTCGAGGGCAGACGATACGACTGCTCGCGATCCTTCCACGAATCGCGACCCCGAGCGATTTTTTTCCCAAAAGCCGCAAAGAGAACGCACGCGCCGGTTCCCGCGATTATTTCGATCCAATTCGCAAAGTGCTCCGGCTCGGCCACTCTGCCAGTCGGCCTTGATTTTCTCTCGATCGTCGAGCGACTCGTTAAGGCGTCTGTCAAGAAAGAAAAAGCGAAAAATAACGACGCCGCCGACTACGCCGACGCCGACTCCGACGTCGACGGCGGCGACGAGAAAGACGGAGAAGACGAGGAAGACGAGGAAAACGGTACTAATTGAGTAAGACGGAAACGGTTGAAAAACTTGACGGTAGAGGTGTCGGTGATGAATCGTTAAGCTGTATTTAAGTCGTCTCGACCGTGCGCCATCCTTTTGGCTAATTGTTATTCGCGAAACATCCGCGATGTTGTCTGCTCGGTTGATCAACTCGCGAATAATAATCGCTGCAGCTGCTTTATTTCTCCGATACGTGGCACGTTTGCACGCAACGTTAGCGCGAACCGATAGAGATCACGTACGCTTTCGCGGTCGGAAAGAGAGATTTCGCTAATGGAATTACGTCCGCGTTGATTCCTCGCGTGCAACGATGCCTGAGCAAACGCGATTCGTTCGATCGCGCCTCCGTTCCTCTCTGGCTCGATTTACGATACTCTGCGACCTCGGCGCGACATTTTTCCTGTATCGGTAGCTTTATCGAACGATAGAACGATCGAGCCGTCGCCCTCGCCACTCGGTCCCGTCCAATTTGCCCGGACGATAATACGCTAGAGGTTTTTGCATAATAAAACTTTCAACGGGGGTCCATTGTATCGAGGCTCCGCGGCCGGAACTTTGCGGATTAGGCGGAAGAAGAAGCTACACGGAGAATAGGAAGCCTGACAGAGCGCGGAAGTTTGCCGCGGTGAAAAGACAAAATGCAGCCATTGGAATAGTCACGTCTGGCCCTGTTCCTTCCCTCTCTACACCGTCGACTACTTACTACCGAGGAATTACGATTGTACGAGCCGCGTCCATTACTCCGATGTACTTTCATCTCTAATCTCCACCGGGTCCTTTACCGTTTCTTCCTTCCTTTCCCCGACGTTTTCGCCTGCCTCCTCCGCCGCCTCTTTTTCCTCTCAAACTCTCCTCCACGGTCCCGGGATCGTTTGCACCAGACCTCGAGTACTCGTCGTTCTACGCGATCGTCGACCAACGCGTGTTACCTTTCTCCCGACTGGTATAACCACCGGCTCGCTTGCTCACACGAGTCTCGCGCGAGTCACGCGGACAGTCGGAGAAACGGCGATCCGCGCCGGTCTCTCCGCGTCGAGTGCTTCGGATCCTCGAACCGCTTAGGGTGCCGACATATCGGCTCTCGATTACATCACGCGCATGTCCACCCACGTGCACGCGCGGCTAGCAAGTAGCGGGTATAATCAGCGCGCACAAAGCCATTAGAGAAGCGAGTGGCACGTATCGAGGCAAGAGAGAAAGAGTCGGAGGTAGGCGAAAGGGAGAGCAAGGACTTGGACGCGGCGCCATATGGCTGCTGGCTTCCTTTATCCGCGCAACCCATAGGGTACACACGAGTACCTGCCTTTGCCCCTCTATGGGCTTCCTCCGTGGGGCACCGACGCGTCAACACGCCCCAACGCGCTCCAACACGCGAGAACACACGAGCGCCGGAAAATCCGCCAACTGACAGCCGCGGAACGTCGCGAATACACGGATTAGTCATTTTCCAGCCGAAGCGTTATTCTCCACCTTCGTTATTCTCCAGCTTATCTCGTGACGTGCGACGAGAATCCCGGAGATGCGCGGGAAAATTTCAATTTTCTCGTCAGGCGATCCGTCCGAGCGTTTTCGACGGTTTAACGGTCACTGGACGGTGGTTCCTTTTTGAAGGAACGTCCGACGACGCCCCGCTAGGCGGAGAGAAAGGGTTCAAAGGAAGTGGCGAATCTTTTTTCAATTTTCATCTACAAACGCCGGGACTGATTGGGTCGGATGCTCGAGCTTTTGCGGCCTCGGGCTAGCCGTCAACAGCTGGCCTAGGCAAACACCTCCACGGGGGATAGTTTTGGTCCCTTTATGTTCGCTCCAAGGGGTGTCGCGCCTCTCTCCTCTCTGCGCTCGTCACACGTCGCGTTACAAGATCCATAACATAAGGACGAGGGGCTCTCCGGCGTCTAACCGGTCATCGATTTACGATTAAGAAAATATATGGCCGATCGATATGCAAATCTCGAACGACTTCTATTCTCGGCTCGGTACCCGATGCCC
>NIJG01000031.1:2471454-2521508 GCA_002201625.1 Euglossa dilemma
TGGATCGTAAATCTTAGCGGGTCGCGCGGCCGGAGTAGTCCGGGAAATCTGCTTCCGCGCGAAACGGACAGGTCTGGCGTCGTGGCGATTTTTCATTCGTCGATTATCCGCCGCGCGAGGCGTCGGCGAAAAGCCGCGATCACGTCTCGGAGATCCCGAGATGAAATAAACGCCGGCACCGTGCGCCATTGTCTCCCGATTAAATCGCGGAACGAAGGAGGAACAGGCAGAATCCGGGGAACGTCGCGGCGAGACGCAGAAATTTTTTAATTTCCTCTTAGGATCGACCGGGCTGGTTGGAAATAAGAAAGGCCAAGCGATTCGCCGGGAATGGCTCTCTTTATTATTCAACACCCATTACCACCACTCTCGGATTTTCCTGTTACCTCGTCCCCGTATTCTCTCGCTCGTCCTCCACGCCTCCTTCTCCTCTCACCGACCACAGAGAGAGCTCCAAAAACGAGGAAGAACGACGGTCCCAAGTGGACGGGGAGAGACGGCAAAGAGGGGAGTCGCGAAAAGGGGAAGCTAACGAAAACAATAAAGACCGATTTTTTCCGGACCGACGAGTCACCACCCTTCATGGTTACCTTGGTGGTTGGTCGTCCCGTTGCGGATTCTCCTCTCGACTCTCCTCCGGCTCGACCTTCCGCCATCGTTTTCCTCCACGGATCTTTGCCCCGTCGCGGGCAAGACCGAGAAGGTGTTCCCGGGAATACTTTGGAAAAATTGCAATTAACGAATGGACTCTCAGGGTAAAAAGGGTATTACACCTGGGAACCGAGCGACCAATGGAGCAATCTCCGGGAAAGAGATCATCGGTTCGACGTTTTATCGTCGAGAGGTAACAGCGTCTTCTCCGAGTAAACCCACGGACGATCCGTGTTTCCGATTTATTTGTCTGCTCCGGAAACTGAGGGATTTTCGGAATTAACGAGGGAAGAGAGGCGAAAAATGCCCCGACTACCGATTTCCCGGCACCGGCATCGAGACGTATTGGGATCCAGAAGCGTGGAATGCTTTCACCCTTCGTTCTCCTTTTTTCCCCGCCCTCTATATCCTCTCCGCCTTTCACCCCGCGCGCTCCCGATGGCTATCGAGAGGGTGGAAAATCAAGAATAAGGAGACCACCGCGAGCGGCAATTCCTTTATTCGAAGCTACTAGTGCAAGAATGCAATCACCTTGTCTAATGGAGCCTCGAGGTCAAGACCAGCGGTTCTCAGTCCGTCGATCGGACTATCGACGTTTCCGCTTGACTTTTAAATGTTAATTGGGGGCGCGGAGTAGGGCTGCAACGGATGGGAAGAAAAAAGAGGGAAGGAGAGAAAAGAAGAAAAAGAGAACAAACCGAGGGCGATTAAGCAGGAAACGGAAGGGAGACTTCAAACGTTCGCGGAATGAAATTCATGAAAATGCAACAAAGTGCTTAAAGGAACCGAAAAAACGACAACCGCCTGTTCGGATGCTTCAATTTCAAAGCCACGCGCAGTCGATTCCAAGGTACAAAAGCAATAATCGTCAGACTAATTGCATTGTTTCGCTCGCGTTGGCCGCAGACGAGGCAACCGAGGCGACCGATGTTCGTTAACAAAAATGAAGGAGAGAGAAATAAAAAGGAAAAAAAGAAGACACGCGAAAGATGAGGGGCGGGAAGGAAAAGGGAAAAACGAAAATAGCCATTAAGCTACCGCCCCGATTTCTTTCTTGGTCCACTCGGAGAAAGTCTCGAAACCTATTAGCGGGCATTTATAACGGCCCACGAACGGTTCAAAGCGACTTCATGAATCGGGCTAAATTATTTCGAGAAACGCCAGCTTCGGAGTACTTTAAGAACCATTCTCGACGACGGTTTATTACACGAGCAGCTCGAAAGGCGTGCCATCTCGCTCTCGCCCGCTCTGCCTCCGCCGTGTTTCAGCTATTTCGTTTAATTAGATCCTCTCTTCTTAGAAGAACCGCGAAAACAATACTTCTGCGCCACGACTGGCGATCGTGACTGAGTTTACCGTCGGAATTGAAGGCTCGCGTCGGAGAAAGGCGAAAGGAGGAGGAACGAGTGGCACGAGCACGCCGCATAATCGGCCAAGTTTCCTCGGTCCCGGGTTATCGTCGTCCCAGGGATCGTTCATAAAGACGTCCTTGAACGGTGGTCTCCCGGAATACATCCGACTAATCGGCTAATAAATAGCCGTCGAATTAGCTGTAATTGGCTTTGGCTGTAAACAGAGCGCGAGCTCACCGGTGTAGCCCATTAGCATCCCACAGGATCCATTAACTCCTCTCCTTCTCGCTTTGCACGCAACGTCGCATCCGCTTAAATCCTCTTCGGCTCTTTCTATCCCTCGTCTGCCCGCGCCGCCGCGGCCGTCTTCTTCCTCTCCTCCTCGTCCGCACGCGCTACCTGAACGCGGAACAAAGCTCGCAGACGAACCGGTGCAAACGCGCGAATTACCGTCCGACCAAGGCGACCGCGAGTTAACGGCGGAATGGAGAGAGCGCAGGCAGAGAGAAATGGAACGGGAAGCGAGAGAACGAGCGAAGAAGAGTTATCGATTAAGTCTTGGAATCGCGAGCGAGCCCTTTGAATAACGCGAATAACGCGCGCCGGCGGAAGGGGTTCTCCAAAGCGGACGCGAGCAAAACGACGCGGACGCAAAAGCGAAACGACCGGGAAAAATGCTAAATGCCTCGCGGAGCGTGTTCGTGTATGCGACGCGATGGCACCCGAGTGCGCCCAAGAGACGTCGCGACGGAGAGCGTATCGGAAGGACGCGTCACTTGTTGCTACGAGTCTTAGATACGAGACGCGACGACGAAGCAGACACCGGATAGCACCAAGTGCGGTGATCTGATCCGACGAATTTTTCTCGCCGCGATTTTTCATCGAACTCGTGGGTGGCGCGGAGGAACGAAACGAGCCACCCCTGGGTAGAAATTCCCTGCAATCGCCCTCGCTTTCTATTTCGACCCCGGCTGTTCGAATTCGATTAATTCTTTTTCTTCGCTAGACTTCTCGCTCCGTTCCTCGCTGCCGGAAACGAGCGTAACGACTGGTCGATCGCGATAACGACGGGTCGGAGGATTCGGCGCGTCCGCTTGGCTAATCTGACCTGCCGATGGGATCACCTTCTCGGCCGGAAATTCGAGAACGGTCGTGACCGAGGAATTACGTACGTTTACACCCGAGGAGAAAGGGCCTAGGCGGTACACCGGAACGAATACTGGCGTCTAGCATGGCCAACCACCTCGAATTCGTTACCACGCTCCCGATATATATTTTCGTTCCCTAGACGCCCTTGCGACCGTTCCAATAGCCCGTGCACACGGCTACGCGCCAACGCGTCCAAGTACCGCGCGCACTACAGCCAAGGGTGCACGCGTTTGTCCGCGGTCCATTAAAAACGCGTTGCTTTTATTTGGCCAACCAACCGGCCAGCTGACACGAGGGGAAGGTTCCAGAGAGGAGCGTGCGAGCGTCGCGGTGCTCGTTACGTCGCCGCTTCGTCGCCGATCGCACGCCAGCCGCTCTCCATGATCGACCGAACCAAGCCGTCCTCCCACGAGACACTGCTCGATTGTTCGCAATCCTCTGCGACGAAAAGGATGGATCAATTGGGAAGGATGGAATTTTAAGAGATTCGGAGAAACGAAAACGCAGTAAAGTCGAAGCAAACACGGATCTCGAAGAGGAATACGTAAACGACAGCGATCGAGTCGTTGGAGGATTGTCTAGCAGATCCATAGCTCTGACTGTGTACGCTGGTACATACCGTTTTCTACCTCTTCTCCCTACCTATTCCAGCTAGACGGACAGGTTTGCCGGCGACGAAACACTCGGATGACCAGGTCACAGGCAAACCGAATAACCGGGAGTCAATATTTAGCCGGCCATTAAACGAATGAGCCAACGAAAGCGCCGCGAGCGGCGTGGAGACGAAAAAAAGCAAATCCTCCCCGCGTAGTTTAAACACCGTGGACATCGGAAGGCTCGATTTCTCTTTTCGGAGGCCGTGGCAACGTTTCGAGAACTCTCGAACGCGCAACGGCCGATCTCGAGGAAAAATCGAGAAAACGTATTTTTTCCACGGTAACCTGATTTGTCTTGGGCGAGGTATCGACGCGAAGGCTACGAACGCGCGACGTTCCGATGACTGGTCGTCGATCATCGAGTTGGCAAACGGCGAAACATTTTTCCGTCAAAGAAACGGGAGTTGGGCGGTTCGGGGAACCGTAATGGCGGCCGAAGCCACCGTTGACTTATCCAAATAATTTACTCCGGTGCGTGCACCTCGGAAACACGCGTGATTCCGCGCGTGCCACGCCATGTGCCGCGGTCAAAGCACCTATAAATAAAACCTCGTCCCTTTCGAAATCGTAGGTGGCGAGGTCTGATCCTCCTCCTGCTGTACCCGCGCGTTTGTTTGGATTTATTCGGGATTTCCTGCACGTGAAACCGGCGTCGCGCGAGAGAACCGTCCGCCCTAAAAGATTTATTTCCATTCGTGAGTCGCGCGAGCCGTTTTCATCCACTGTCTCCGGCCGATTTCGCCCATCGTCTCCTCGAGCCGTCCCTGGAATACGGGAAACGCGTGAAACTTTAAAGCTTCGTGTCCCGCCACGCGCTGCACGCGCGCTATCAATTTACACCGACCCGTTATTCCCTTATCCTCGCGTGTCGGGAAATAAAGATCGCTGTCGAAAAGAAGCGAATTAACGCGAAAAAACGTGGCCCGACAGGATTTTCCGACGCGTCTCCGTTTAACCGATGTGTTTCGCGAGAGGTTATGAAACCGGAGAAGAAAATAATGAAATTCCCAGCGCATCGGGATCTTAGTGTCGCGTGAATAATTCAAGAGAATGCTTTTAAGTGGACGGGTGGTAGAGGAAGGACAGGAAGGGCTGGGTCCTGTGAAACAGTGGTGGCCGCGGTGGCGGCAGGTTACCCTTGTCAATAATCGCGAGGAATGCTTTTAGTTTTAAACCCTGCTCGCCTAAGACTTTGCCCTGTCTCTGCGGCTTCCATCGCGTCATCGTTAATGGCCACCGCGAAAGGATTCGAGTCCAGTTTCTACCGTCGTCTACGTCGACAGACGTTTCTCCGTCCTTCCGCCTTCCTGTCTTTCAAGGATTCGAACGAATCTCCACCTAGCCGGATGAAAGCTAACCGTCGTCGTCGTCGCCGTCGAAGCTGGCAGCGAGGAAAAGTTGGCCGAACGATCGGCGCAATCGCTTAAACGATCCGTCAGTTCTCCTCGAACGGAGCCGTAACCCAATTTACCGAGGAGCCTAACCCACTTTTACCGCCACTCGAGGGTGTAGAAGCGCAATTTACGGGCAAGAATGCGAGATCCCCAGGCGCAATACCGGTGAATTTCACCCTCCTCCTTTTCTTACCCCAGTTTTCCCCCGTAATGCGGGTGGTCTAAGGCGCGTCTAGACGACCTACGTCAACGTCCACGGCCAAAAGATTTCGGCAGCCTCTCGAAACAATAATTCCCGGTGAAAGAAGAGACGGGAAAGACTCGGAGCCAAGAGGAGCCAAGAGGAACCAAGAGGAACCAAGACGCATCCAGCCAGTTCCCGGCGTTCGACTCGTCTCGCGAAAAACTCCAGAGAATCGTGAAACGTTCCTCCGCCGGGGAGAGAACTACCCTCTTTCTCCGTCGCTCGTTCCATTCACAGAGGAATCGGTGAACCGTCTTCTCGTTACGAACGAAAAAGACTCGTTATGCCTGCGGACCGCCAGACGCCGGAAAACGGTGGAAAGCGTTTTAAAGCGGCGGCACGCAAATCATGCCATGCGATCCACGATTCCAGCCGCGAAAATCTTTCTATCACCCGGCGAGCAACTGGAAGGGGAACGTTTCGCTCGCGACAACCAGAGAGCTTTGCGGGGTATTATTCAACGAGCAAAGGTTTCGCGAGAACACCTTTTGTCGGTGTTCCCGTTCTACCCGCGAAATCCTCGTTGATATCGGTTTATAGCGGTTCTCGTTTCGACTTAAAGACCGCCGCACTTAAGACCCCTCTCCCTCTCGCTCCTGCCTTTCTTTCCCGGATCTTTTCGATAATTTCCAATAACTTCGGCAAAGGACCAGCCCACCGGGAAACGATTCGAGAACCGTCGCGTTTATCTCGAGACACCGTCGCGCGTCTTCCACGGAAGTTTAAGCTGATCCTCCGGGATGAATCCATTTAACCTCTGCCGACTTGGCGGGGGCCGTGCCCCGACCTCCTCCGAACACCGTCACTCCCAGGGAATTGGAAATTCTATCCGACGGTGTTATTAAGGCGCAAATATCGGACGGGAAACGCGCGCGGTTGCGTCCGGAAAAAGATTGTCTTCTTTTCCCTCCTGATGCACACGTACGCGCCCACACTCGCGCGCCCAAGTTACCATAGACATCTCATTCCCTTTACCCTCTGACACCCCGACCAACCCCGAGCAACCCAGACCAGTCGGGACCAACCTCGGTCTCCCGCTACAACGGCTCGAGTTTATCTAGCGTCACAGCCAAATCGGATTTCCCAAGGTGGGAGGCTCGGAATGTTAAATTAGAAGGGAGACTGATGCATCACCTGCACGCCGAGGGAAGGTGGCAAAGGGAGAAAAAAGTCTGCGCTACGGCGGCGAGAAGAGGAGACTCGCATCCCCGCATTCCGAGAGTGTACAAGACACGATCGCGGTCAATTTTTCACGCCGTTTCTGCGTGCTCGTGTACCAAACTCGTGTCTCGAACTAGCTCGACTTTTCCACGCGAAACGTATGCACCTGTGGCGGAGGTCAGAGAGAAAATATCTCGTCGCGATTCTTTCTCCCGCGTCTTTCCAGACGCGCCTGATTCTCGCAATGACGACGGCGACGACGACGAATCAACCGGAGACGTTAATTAACGTTGATCAACGGAAGAAGAGAAACGACCGGTCGAACAAAGGTGTTTGTTATAATTTCCAACGATTGTCCACTCGAATCGAGGAGAACGAAACGGTAAGAGCGCGGGGGATGATTTCAACGGCGATAGGGAAGAGATAGAGGAGAGAGGGAGGTGGGTGGAAGACTGTTTCGGTGGAAACGCGGAAAGGGCCCGGTGAGAGTTTTCCGGTGTATCCGGTGGCAAACGGTTACCGCATCGTCGGGTCGGTTGCCTACGACGTTATACGCGTGCACGTGAATAGGAGAAATGCGCAATCTTACCCGCTACTCACCGAGTAACCACTACCACCTCGGAAAGCGCCGGAAAAACTTTAATGGATCTGTTTTTAAGGACCTCCCCCATACTACGGTGCACGAGTTGCCGACCTCTTCACCGTGCAAAAACCCTCTCGAGTCAATGCTCCAGTCGAGGCAAGAGTATAACGGAAAAAAGGAAAAAGGACAGAGACGGAGGGCGAAGTAGAACGCGAGCAACGAGCAGCAAATAAAGCACGAGACAGATAATCGTGCCATTTAACAGCGGTGCTCATCCAACCTCGTCGCATCACCTAACACGCCTGAATGGCGAGCGTAATTAAAAATACGTTACGCCCACTTCTCTGCCCCCTGATGGAGAAACGTGGCGGTGCAACCTGCCGCGCCAGCTTAACCGGCGCCGTCGACGAGGAAAATTTTGCCCGCGCGCCGCAGACGAGCCATCGACGAGAAGACGACGTCGCGGCGCGTTGCGGCGCGGTTCGCGGGATCGACGATACGTCGTAATAACGGCACGATGACGCGGAAACGTAAACGTTCCCGAGCGAAACGAGAGACGAGACGCAGACCAGCTCCAAACCGATAAGGTTCGACGAACACGCTCCCTCTATCTCTCTCGCTTTTTCTCTCCTCTCTCGGTCGACTCGGAAGATTATCGGGGGAAAAATTTGGCCCCTGTTACCAGGGAATGGAAAAGACTTGCCCGAAAGTTGCGCGGAGGCATGTATACATAGGTACTCGATGCACATACAGGCGGAGCGTCTAGCGCGCATTAATCATTCTGTCCCAAAGGCGGCTGCTTGCAATTTCCCAATGAACGTCAGTTCAACAGATTTTTCATCTTCTCCGGCGGCAACAGGGAGAGGCAAAGTGAGGCGCCGGTACGCGGACATGCTTCGCATACTTTTTGTTCAACGAGCGCGCGGTCGTGCTCGTTCTCGCGTATTTTCTCTCGTCTTCGGCTCTTTGTTTTCTTCTCGTGGCTCCACCTCCTACCGCTGCACGTTTATCCCCGTCTTCCTCTTCCTCTTCCTCTTCGTCTTCGACATCGCGTGGCCGTTACAGTGGACCGCGAAATGGTTAACTCGTAAAAGGCTCGCCCACGGCAGCGCGGCTCGCGCATCCAGAGAATAATATCGTGTAATAAAGTATACGAAATACAAGGCGTCGATCGGGGCCCGGGTCTCTTGGAAAAAGTAATGGCCGGTTTTGTCTCGCGTGCGAATTATTCTTATTGGCCGATTAACAGCCAAGCATCGATCGACGTAAATTCCCAACGACGTGTAACGCCAACGACACCCCTCTTCTGCCTGCTTTCTGCCCAAACCTCCCCTCCAGCCGACGCGATACCGTCACCCCAAGTGGAAACCTATGCCAACCATCCGGGGATATATATCGCCGCGATGCGAGTCGTTTATTGCTCGTATCTTATCGGAAACTGTCTCCTCTTCTTCGACCCCCGCCACGCTGATTTTACCGCGATTGATGGCCAACGCAAACCACGCGCGCACCGGTATTAATCCTTTCGATCGTGGCTCCCGTGTTCTAACAGATGTTCCATTCCGAGCCACGAAGATATCGAGTCTTCGTGTTAGCGCGGAACAGAGAAGAGGAGAAAGAGATATAGAAGGGGTCGAAACACCGGGAAAATTCGTCCGATATTCGTGGCGGCGACTAAAATTTATCGCGACTGTCGAAGGAGTCCAAGCATGGAGGGTTCGCCGGCTGGAAATTAGCCCAGGCGAATCTCTGTCGCGAATAACGCGGAATTTCTGGCCGCGGCTCGTTTGACGTTCAAGTTCGCCGGGTATTAGTTAATAGCTACTCGAACGCCAAAAAGCGCCGGGCCGCTCGCCTCGGTGGAAAAAAGTTCCAACGCGGCGGCGAGAGATTTTTATATTTCCGGCCACATACAACAGAGAGATTTACCGCGATTACTTTAACCATACTCCAATGGTACTTTTCGCGTCCGCGAAATTCCCGACCGGAAAAGTTCCGATGCGCCTCGTTAATTTAAGAGCATTTCCGGATTTCAAGAAAAACTTCGCAGACAAGGTAAATATTTGATCGACGGAACCACACGCGCTAACGAAAGCCAATAAAACGGTATTGAAACGGTTTCATTGCCGTCCTCGCAATTAGGATGAAACGTTGCCACACACGCCGCGCGGATCGCTATAATTAACGCTTACGCTCCGTCTTACGCTTGCGTCGCTGCTACGGCTAGCCGGTAATTTTTCCGCCGATTAAAAGAGAAACACGCGCGGGACAGAGAGGGAAAGGGAAAGTGTCTCCTCGAATGTGTCCGTGCTTTGTTAGAATCGCGTGGAATTTCGCGTTCGAGGCCGAAGCTCGAGAGGGTAAGGACCAGTCTGCCGGAACGGGGACGAAGAGGTAAGGTGTCGTCGTCTGCGGACGAATGAAGGGGTTGTTTCGTCTCGCGCTAACGAGCTGGACTCGTTGCAATATTCGCGTCGTTTTATTTCCAGCGAAACGGTAATAAACCCGCGTGTCAACCGGTTAGAAAGCCGGAGGTAGAGAGGAAACGACGAAAAGCGTGCTTTTCCATCGTCTACGCGTTTCCGAGCCGTGTTCCGTTTGACGGGTGAAAAAAGAATTAGTCGTGGAAACGCAATGGGAACACCGAGTGGTTTTATCGCGCGATGAAAACGATCGAGAACCTAAACGGGGGGCTCTCGGTGCACGCGCCAGCGTTAACCACGCGTTAGCTTTTATCGAATAAACCAATTTCATCGGATCGTACAATTTAATCAACTAAAAGTAATCGAATGCAGAATGTAGCTGCGCGATGACCAACGCGTTGTATTACGTCGAGGCCAATTAAGCGTAATTTAATTATCGCCGGTACGGTGTAGTAATTAATATAAGATGCGTATTGACGGTGGCGCGGAATAATGTCCGTGCTGTTGACGGAACGCGTAATCGTAACAAGCGTGCTCGTTTCACGCGTGAAACGCATCGATATCCTCGCTGTGGCGAACCAAACGGTTCGAAAACTCGGCCGAAAGGAAAAGCACGCGTTTCGCCCGTAGAGGTCGCGAGTGATGTATACCCGACGTCGCGCGAATGGAAACACGGCGGAACGAAGACAGGATGTTTAGATTGAGAGGCTGGTCTTTATTGCCCGGCCAGTCAGAGGCTCTCGGAACGTTTCGAATGGAGTCGGTGATATCGATGCGGATAGATTTAGCAACTCTCCTCGATCCGCGTGTAACCCCGGCACGTCGAGAGTTCACGATACCCGATTATCGGTGGAAAACCACGCGGGATGGATATTTGTCGGTAATAACGAAACGGTAGCAATCGGGGCAACGACGCGAGTGTTCCGATCAATTTTATCCCTCTGCGCTCTCTCTCTCTCTCTCTCTCTCTCTCTCTCTCACTCTCGCTCTATCGCACGCTATATACCACCCCCGTCTCGTGGCCCTGCCGCCGCCCCTCCTTGCGCGTTTACCACCCCACGAGTCTCGCGGCGCTGCATCTAATATGAATGCCAGCGTCGCGCTATTTATTAAATAAATCAACACCGCGTACACGTATACAGATGTGCGCGCATGGATAGTCGGATGGTTGGTAGTCGAAGGTTATCGAGAGACGATGCTCGAATCATAAATACGGTAGTGTACGTGGCTTCAATAAACCCTCTCTTAGCGAGTTTCAGCCCCCAGCTACGACCTTCTCCGCTTTCAATAAGGCAAGTCCTTTCGACTAGGTTGGTTTTCCCAGGGAAAACGGATATGTAGCGCTGTATATTGGCTGTCGGAGTATCCAGAGTGGCTTTCGACGTCATGTCGAGAGAACCTCCATAGATTCCCTCAATGAATATTCCTTCGATCCGCAATGATATCGGTTGCGCGAACGCGGTGTGGAGATACCGGCGTCATTACGGTATTGGCGGTAACGCGTTTCCGATTCGCCTGCTATCCGCGGGGTATCGCGCGGTATCCGCCGATTCGCGCTCGCTTACTGGATCCACCGTATCGGGCCGTGATCGTTTCGCGTAAAGGAAAGACGACCTAAGGTCACGAACCGGTGTGTCGATATCGCGGGAATCTCTGACCGCACCGGAACGAAAAGGAACGGAAGGGAATGAAACGGGATGGTTGTAAGACGAGACTCGAAATATTCTCGTCGAGGGAACAAATATTCCCCTGATCGACGTTTGCTTCTCGATATCCGCGAAAAGCTCTTCGCGTGGCAAAGCCGAGGACACTTAATAATCCTGACGACTACAGAGAGCAGCTCGATCGAGAGCAACGGGAGAACCAGGAAAGACTCTCAGCCTAATCACTATCCCCCGACGGCACGGCAAGCCAGACCACCGTACAATCCTATTTGTACTCGACATTCGAGGGTCTAGACGTAGCAGGTACGTATCGTTTCCGGCGGGTCGCGATCAATATTTAAGGGCTTTAAGATCGGGATGGAGATGAGTACATAATAAAGGCCGAGATGCAGGAACTACGTAAACAGGGAGCGAGCGCCCGTGCCCGTGCTACCAGCCCTCGCTCCATATACATACGCCTGCTGTTTTTCCTTCGTGTTCGGGAAAACGCCCGAGAGAAAATGGAAAGGAGCACGATGAAAAAGAGAGGAGCCGGCACGGCGGAGGAAAGGAAAATATCTGGCGAGCCGTGGCGGCACGGGCAAATAATAAAAACCGGGATTCCGGATCGGAATCTGAATCGAGTCTCGCGCGCGCCGCGCTGCCTCCCTGAGCGCGAAATAAATTACAGAGGGAAAGTTACGAAAATCCCGGGAGCGGAGCGGAGCGATGCGTGGAAAGAGTTGCCGTGTTAACTCGAGCATAACGAGCCGGGAAAAGCCAGCGGCGAAAGAGAGAAAGCGAGAGGAGAAGATATCCAATGATCAGCAGGGTATAAATAGCTCGACGAGTCTGTACGTTGATAATAACGGTGACGGAGGATGACTGCCGATGACAAAAACCGCGCACGCCCTCGAGCACGCATCCGATTCAATTCCTGAATGGGACGACTGTCTTATTCATTCGTCGCGCTATAGACCGTGGAAAAGTCTGAAACGAATTCCCGAATCTCATCGCCTCTCCTTCTCGCCTTTTTGTCTCCGCCGCTCGCCCCTTTCTCTCTCCCACCTCGAATTTCCTTCAAGATCGCGGGCCGAACCGCGGCTAAAGTTTAGAAACCTCTGGGCGCGATGATTTCGCATAATTGGCCATTGTCTACGCGAACAACCGATGAGCGAGAGACCGAAGCGAATTCTACCTCGACGTAATCGCGGACCCCGACGCGGTGGACCTAGTCATAGGGTAGAGCAGAGGTAGTGTAGATAGACCATTCAACGTTCCCGCTCCGAAGAAAGAATTATTCCTTCTTTCGTACCCCGTTAACGAGAACGTCGCGAGAAAAACGTATAGACCTTGGTCTATCTCGTCGTACTTGCCACTTGGAATTTCAATCGTTCGCCCACCGCGCGACCGTAAGAAAACATTCGGTTAAACGTTTCACCCGTAGACGGTGGGTCTTGCCACAACGAGTTAAATACAGCCGAGAGAATCGCGAAAGACATTGGATATTGACCCGAGCAATAGTTTACCCTGCATGGTGCGATCGTTAGCGGTACGCAAACGAGTATCGCCTTGCCCGCGCACCGGTGCATTAGGGTGGAGCTTAAATTGGCATCGTTTCTATTCCATTATTAACGGGGAAACATCGAACGACAACGAGCAAATATACGATTCGGTTTCCGATCCGGGAGAAAGGCCTGTATAAAAGCATCGTTACCTCGACTAGCGCGTACATCCGTTTAGAGAATAATTACGTCTCACTCTCGATCCGGTAACCGAACCCCCGCTTCGGTATCTAACCCAGGAACCGAGTCGGTTCGACTCGATACGTCCTATCCGCGAAGATTACAACCAGACGCTAACGAACACGCCTCTCGGCGTACGACTAATTACTCTCGATACGCGAAGAACGAGCATGTACAGCTCGCGAAGAAAGGATTTCTTCCTTTTGATCTCGCCAACCAGCCAAGCCGCCGTTCCGCTCGCGCAAACCATTTCCAAGCGAACCCCGACAGAGATCGTTTGATCGCATTAGGCCGAGGTTTAACGAGCGGAACGAATCATCGATCGACCTTCTAATCCCGAGTCGCGCGAAATTCGCACGGCCGAAGAGAGAGAAAAACGGAGAGGGACGGAGAGAGGACGCGTGTCGACGTCGATCTTTCGGTTCCGAGAAATCATTCTCGGTGCGATTTGAGAGATTGCTCGATGAGCGGGTGAAGCACAGACGGGAACACTGGGTCCCCTAGGGACCGAGCCACGTGGCCGCGTAACGCGTGCGAGTGAAATTCGAACGGGGAGCACTGGCCACCCCTCGACATACTTCGCAACTCTGTCTACGTCTCCGGGGGTGCAGCCAATGATCCTGCCGGCTGAAACGACTCCGTCGACCTTGACAGGATTTCGTCCGATCGATCGGTGAAAGTAATCGGCAAGTCAGGTGTTCGGTCACCGGGTCTTAACTCGGCTGCTGACGGATTTTCTCTCCCTTTTTTCCCCGGTTTTTTCTCCTTTTTTCCCGTTTCGAGGGGGAAAGTGAGTTGGATGGACAGGATGGAAGTCGAAAATTCGTCGGAAACGCAGATAGAATATTTCGGGTTGGCGGAATGTATTGATTTTTCGTCGATGTCACGGGTGTAACGGTGAAACTCGCGTAAAGTCGTGTCTCGCGTCGGTATCGTCGATATTTACGTGCCGCGGCTACATTGATTTTAGATTGCGCAGGTGAGCACGTAACTGCGTAAATAATGAGACTCACCCACGCAGAACGATGTTTTATTCATCGGCGACCGGTTGAAGCTACAGGCAGGATGCAAAACTTTTAATTCCCCATAAAATCCCGCGATCGTCCGGAAGCAATAGCGTGTTTCGAGCTTAACGGACGCTCGATATTCGTACCTGTTACCGAGGCGCACATTTATTATTCCTCGAGAAAATTCAGCGAGGATGGGCACCGTTGGAGAATCGGAAAGGCTCCTTGCCGTTATTACTCGTTAGACGAGAGAGGGGCCTCTGGTCGTTACCCGACTAACGCGAACGGATCGGGATGCAATCGGGATCGGTGCAATATCCATCGGATGGTTGCTGGTGTACACCACGGACCAGCAGCAATCGTTTATCGCTCGTTCCCAATACGGCGGAACGATCGAGATTCTTTTCCTGCTCCTGGTTCGCCTCCTCGACCTCGGTGTCGCGTAATATCGAAACAACCCTTTGTGGCTCCTCGAAAACAGCCGATCGGTACAGGTGGAAATTGCACGAGGATCGACGATATCTCGCCGCGATTGATATTGTATTCGGCTACTGCCAGATATCGCGTTCCCCTTTTTTCCCGCGATTATCCGACATGACCACAACCCGTAATGGAAAACTTCAAATATTGCCTGCGACCCGCTATTAAATTCGTCTCGTCATCCTGGGGGTGGTAATAAGTAATAAGAGGTTCGCGATCGAATTTCCTTCGATTCCGGTATCTTTCGTTCGCGTCCGGTGAATCGGGATCAACGAGAAAGAGAGAGAAAGAGAGACAAAGAATATTCTCGGACTGCGGAACCAGCGAGAAAGCCGTGTAAAGCGATAACAAAGAAAGCACGGTCTTGGAGCGGGCCTCCCTCGGCTTCTGGGCTGTTTCCAGCCGGCTTTTCTTTCTTCTCGCGTGTGCACGTGACGAGGATTTCAGTAGCGTGACAAACACGGGTGCCATAAAACCAGGCACATTCGCTTACGTAACAAATCGATGGATCGATCCGGGCGACTCGCCCCTCGTTCGCAGAAACCGAGCACTCGTACACGCGTTCGAAACATTTCCAGCCACGTGACCAATTTTACGAACGAATTGCGACTCGTGCCTTCCCTCTGTCCTTAGAACGCCCGACAAAGGTGAAACGTGTTTTGTTAGTCGGCTTTGGCATTCGGTGCAATTAGCGAACCCGGAGGAACAACACGGTCGGTCGCGCGCGCTGCGAGAGCGCCGAGAGAAAAGAGGCACGGTTCGCGAATCAAATTTCATTTCGAAGGATCCTGTCTTCCCGACCTAGCACGTCGAGCGTACAAAGTGGCGGCGCGACGCCGGCGTTGTTCAACCGGACACCCCCTCGGGCGGAGAAAAATCCGAATTATGTTATTCCGCGGGTAAATCAAACGAGATCAAAGGGATCGAAACGGCGCGGTAATTTAGTAGCAATTTAAATTTAAATCAGGGAGCTGACCCTTGACCGCGTTCGCCGGGCACAAGATCTATGTTATTGAATTTTTTCTTCCCTCTCCCCGGCCCGATGCACGCCGCTGCTCGTTCCGGACAATAGGGTTGCGCGCACTCTCGGCTAGAACGCAAAAGCAGACGAGAGACGTCCGAGACAGGATATAGAGGGCGAAAGTCGAGCATGTCCTCGGGGGGTAGAGGCGTACGACTCTCGATGTACGGTGCACCAAAGTGGTAATGATTCCCTCACGGCTCGTAACGGTTTGCTCGAGCCGGACTGCATTTCCTGCTTGTTCCACGAAACGGTTCAGACGCATAACTTCCGTTCACTCGTCCGACCGCAAGGTCAGAGGTGAGCGCCGTGCATAACGTCCACGTCGCTCCGCCCGGACTAACTTTCCACGTTATTCGCGTTACTAGCCCCGGCTCTCTACGCCCGACCATTATTATTCCCATACCCGTTCCCCTCTCTGTCTCCCTCTCGCCCCCCCCCACGTCCCCGTTCTTGCGCAACCTCCTAACAAATTGCCTCGCTACGCCGACCGATTCGATAGCGAGGAAAAAAAAGCAATACCGATCTCCTGTACGTAAGCGACCTCGATCGCCGAGTGCTCCGAGGAGTTTCACAGATTCGGCTCCCTTTTTCTCCGCCGATCCTCGAATTAAAGCCGGAAGACAAATGTGTACGTTCGATTTTACCCTCTTACGGGACGAAACTTTCCGGTTGGATGAGATAAATCGTCCGGATGGTACGAAAGTACGGCTGGCTCGCGTGTCTCGTCTCGTCTGGCCCGGCGATACCGGGGAGAAGTAACGCGGATAGCTCAACCCTTTCGGGGGTGAGGGAGAGAATGGCCAGGGAGACTCATTGGTGGGTGGCGAGTGGAAAGTGGCTCTTAAGGCGCGAACGGAACGGCGAGGTCGTACGGCTCCATTCGTCTAAGTGGAACCTCGAACAAGAAGGATCGTCGCCATTTGATTTTCCCGCCAGCGGTGTAGCTTAGCAGCGGCTTAACAAATTCCTCGCGGAATGGTTTCAGTATGCACACCCAGCGTGCACCGGCGACGAGCCGCGTCGCGACGTGTGCCACTGAATCGAGGAGACATAAAGGGATCCACGGCGAGGACGTGCGATACGGATTTAGGTCCCCGGGGCGCGAGCCGCGGCGAGAGGAACGAGCGGGAACGCGACGGAACGCGACGGAAGAAAAGAGAGGTCTAGCTGGTCGTCAAAGAGAGGCTAAGACGCGTTGCACCTTGAACGAGCGATGAACGGCTCGTTGACCAACACTCGGTCCATCGTCGAGAGGTCCATAATGCTCGTAACACCCTCTTCAGAAACGCCAAGCGCCTTATTCACGTGGAGCCCCATGAAAGCTCATAATATCCAGGAGCAACAAGGGCGCTTGCGCACGCGCGACCACGAGACGTCCAGACTCTCTCTCTTCCGCGGCCATAATTACGAGACGTTAATTACGCGATGAATGCACCCGCGGCATAGGAGAGCCGCGTCACTCGAGAGCGGTGAGCTTTCAAGGGTAATGCAGCAGCCACTCAGGTACACCAGATGGTGTCGATTCGTTCGAGTTCGCTCTTTTATCCGCGCACGAGTGTTATTCTACCTCGCGTTCGAGTGTAACAATAAGAATCGCATCTGCCTAATCGCCCGTTACTCGCCCCGGCTACGAATTCCGCTTTGCGGGACCGTCCTCGCGATCCTCGCGATCCCCGCGCCGTCTCTTTCACGCCACCTTCCTCTCCAAGTCTTCCTCCGAGTTTTTCTTACAAGAGAAAACAGCCCGTGGCAACGCGGCGGGAAGCGCGTTAGCGATGGCAATATCAATTTGTAAAGCGGCAGTATCACGGAGTATTAGGATTACGAGGCCACTCGATCTTGGACGCAGGAACGCGGCAAGCAACGATCGCTGCTGCTCCGCGCCAACGTTAACTCGCGTTCTTAATTAGCGACGAACCTACTTTCAGGTGTTTTTCAACCCGTAAATCAACGATTGGTAAAGTGGCTGGAGGTCGATGACCTACAGCAGCTCGCGCGGATTCGAGCGAAGAATTTCCGCTCGGGGACGCGCCATCGAGCACCGCCGAATACTCGAACCGCCGGCAGGTAAGCAACTACCTCTGGAATTTACGGTATTACCTTTCCGCGCCAACGTTAACTCGCGTTCTTAATTAGCGACGAACCTACTTTCAGGTGTTTTTCAACCCGTAAATCAACGATTGGCAAAGTGGCTGGAGGTCGATGACCTACAGCAGCTCGCGCGGATTCGAGCGAAGAATTTCCGCTCGGGGACGCGCCATCGAGCACCGCCGAATACTCGAACCGCCGGCAGGTAAGCAACTACCTCTGGAATTTACGGTATTACCTTTCCGCGCTTTTTTTTTTCTCTCCTTCCCATCCGACCTAGCCACTCCGTTTCGATCTAGTTTCCGCTCCTCGTCGACTCGGCGCGCTCGATCGCAGCCTGCTATGCGTAAACCTCTTCGCCGAGATGCATCGGCGAAACGTCGGCGAAAGAAAATGTTCGACGCGACGCGGCCAAGACGCGATTGATGCAAGACGGACAGCCGGTGAGAAAAGACCGTGGAAAATCGTAATTAAACCCGGCACCGTACTCGTGCCAGAGTACGGCGTGGATAATTTTAATGACGCGAAGTAAGCGCGTGTACGTGACTCGATAACGGGAATATGGCCAGAGCTAAATAATTCCGGGATTCGAATTGGCCAAGGATTTGGAATCGAATCAAAAAGGTTCGCCGCGAGTTTGCTTCGCGAGGATATGCCGAGCGACGGGTTTTCGCGCTCCATTTCGCTCTGCTATTATAGAATATCGCCGATGATATTTCCTCCGGATTTATGCGACGATAAACGAAGGAAAAGAAAAGAAAAGAAGAGGAGCCGGATGGCGCGTAAGGTCTCTTGTGAAATATCATTATACCGAGCATGGATAAGATTCTATTACTTCCATGGTTGGTGATACGCGCGGGCAACCGGCGCCCTGCTATCGAGGCCTTCCACAAATTTATAGCCGATGCATGATTTATCGAGCAGTTCGGCAATTAAATCGCAGTTTATATTAAGCCAGTCTGCGAAATCCATAAAGGGTTATTACCGTTGGAGATAAACCGACAGGAGGGGACCCAGATCTCCATGGGCACTGGACAAGCCATCGTTTGCAATTAAATTAAGCCAAATTACGCGCAGGAAAGTGAATAATCATCGAGTTGGAAAACACGACAGACGCCGAGAGCTGGGTTTTTCCTCGTAAACCGCGTTACGCGATCGTTTCATCCTGCTCGTTCAGTTTCGATCGATGCGATAACGATCCGATCTCTTTTTTTTTTTAAGCGCGATAACGATTTCTTCCGTTCTAGTTCCGCGCTATCGTTGAAATCGCGCTGTAATATCCTCGGAGGGTTGGCCGCGCGGTCGAACGAGCCTTTGAAAGTTGGGTAATTATCGTGGAACGGAATGATGGCCGAGGCCGAAGAAAAGCTGGATTTGTCAGCGAGACGTTAAATAATATTCAAAGACACGGCCACGTTTGAAAAGCTGCTCCGGAATACGGGTCCACTGTATAACAATCGGCACGCCCCCATCGACGAAATTCAAACAAAATCCCGGCCCTTTATAGTTTTAAACATATCGGCTTTTAACGTGATCGATTTTACACGCGTACACCCCGGTTGGCTCGTTCAACGGCAAATAAATAAATAAAAGGGTACAGGCGAGATTTTATCGAAATCTTTTCTCCGCGACGTACAAAGTTATCCCCGAGGGGGAGCCAGGCGTACGATGAATACGAAACTCCGGGACAAAAGTCCGTTCGGAAAGAAACTTCCATTTATACCAGATGCCATTCGAAAGAGACAAACTGCTAGGAGTAAGAACATGAAAACGCATACGCGCACCTACCCACGACGCCGAGTTTTACGAGCGTCCGTGAACCCCAACGGGAAGCTTTGTGGATAGGTCACGAACATCGGTGAGCAACACACGGATCGTGAACCCTAGACAGGTCGACAGCTGTAGCGACAGTCGTAATGCTGAACCGAATCGAATACGGTGGGTGGGAAAAGTAACGCGAGGAAAGAGCGAGAGACCTCTTTCTCTCCTCTCCCTCTCTCTCTCTCTCTCTCTGTCTCTCTCTTCCGCCGCGATGCGGCCGGTGGTTTCCGTCGAGGAGAAAAATTAGCGGAATTCGCCGAGCCGGTAGTATAATCGCGATCAATCGCGGAAAAGTAACGCGAGGAAAGAGCGAGAGACCTCTTTCTCTCCTCTCCCTCTCTCTCTCTCTCTGTCTCTCTCTTCCGCCGCGATGCGGCCGGTGGTTTCCGTCGAGGAGAAAAATTAGCGGAATTCGCCGAGCCGGTAGTATAATCGCGATCAATCGCGGAGACGAGACGGGATGGAAATTTTCCCTGTACCAAACGGTCCGAACCAATGCCATCACTTAGCCGACCATCGACAAACCCCATGAGCCAAAGTCAATAGCTAATATTGCCCGTTTAGATCGAGCTCGGACGAGCGCAGAGAATGCTCCTCGTTCAAAATGAAACTCCCCTTCGCCGCCCCTCCTCCTCATCTAATTCACCCTCTCTCTCTCGCTCTTTCTCCGCCGTTCTGTCTGTCTACCTAGTTCAGGCGAATGTTATTCAAACGGCCGTCTCTCCTCTCCGTCCCACCCGTTTGCGTTCCCCTCGCTCTCCCTTTCGCCGTCGGTAATTAGTTATAAACATCGGTGCCATTGACGCGACCGTGCCAATATTGTTTTATACGTAATAGAGTTCGGACTCGAGGGCGAAAGACAAGCGCCGCGTCCCTCCGTTTGGTTAAACGCTCGTCCATCTACCGTCTAAGCTTATTCATTCATGCCGCCGGATCGACAAATATCGGTGTCCCATCGATATTCCCGCGATATTCCCCAATTTCCGACTGTTCGGCCCCGATTTCCCGCGAAGAATCCAACGACTCCGATCCCGTGCCGTCTCGCCGTTCCATTTCAGCCTTTCTCCTCGCCTTGGCCGCCAACACGCCAACTGGGAATTCTGTTTTCCTTGCCCTCTCATCTCTTATGCGCTTATCTCTCGGCGGGCCGAACCAGGCCTGGAGGAAGAGGAAGCGAACCAGGGACAAGCTATTCGACTCTCCGCTTCGTCTCGCCATACGCGCTCTTCGTACACGGCAGTTTCCCATCGTTTCCCATCGTTTCCCATCGCGCGCGTAGACTCTCGTTGAAGAGTTCTCTGTTTGCGAGAGCGTTCCTTCGGTCGACCAACGCGAAGACCGCGAAAACCGAGGAGGCTTCGGTGAAATTAGAGTGGTAGACCTTTGCCTAAAGGGGCGCGACAGCAGACCGTGTATCGCGATCCACCGGATTTCCCCCGGTGTTTTTGTTCCTTTGTCGTTCCCACCGTGCGTACCGGCTCGCTCTATTAGTCTCTATCGTCGAATAATTACATCCTTGGATATGAACCACCGCCCCACCGGTATTGTTCCCGATGTATCTCGAGGTAAAAATCGCGTTCGAGACATGTTGCTGCGTGGAGGCTACGCCGAGGGGTCGGAAGGCGCGCGCGCCGCCGCGACAATAGCGGAAATAGCTACTGATTCGAAATCCCTTGCGCACTCGACGTTAATTCTCGCTACTCGGCGAGTCCCTTCCGAGAAGAAAAAACGACGACCGATCGGTGGGCGGCAGCGACGCGGAGCACCGAGAGAGACGGGGAGAGAGGGGGGAGAGGCGGAGGAGAGTAGGTGGTGAAAGAAGAGAGGCAAGCGCGAAGATAGCGAGTGCGCGAGGACGAGGCAACGGATGCTCAGCGGCGCGATACTCGCGTCGAGTGGCTGCACTTTCAAAGACGGCGCTAAGTGTCGCAACTATCCCTTCCAATAATATATACTTTGCTAGGAGGTTAAACGACCGTAAATCTTGCCGCGACAATTACGAGCCGTGTCCTTTTCAAACGGAGCTAGTAGACGAGACGTACGAGAATCGTTGACCCGGAAAAATCTATGCCTATGTGTGTTTCTTCGTGCGAGGGCTTGTAAATATACAGCTCCGCGGCCGGTACGAAAATTCTCGGAACACGGAACGAATCGGTAAACAAGATCCTTGGAGGCAACGTTCGCGATTGTAAATATAACCTTGAGCCACGAACTGCGTATCGACGGACCGAGAGGGAGCCGAAGAAACGCGATATCGAGTTACCGACGTACCGTTATATTATTCGAGTAGATATTAGGAATAAAAACTCACGGTTGGCAGGCAGGCGCGAAGCAGCTATTCGTTGCGAGGTAAGCTCACTCTCCGATGCTTCATCCTCGTCGTCCGTGGGCTTCGTTCGATGCACCTGTTCGATCGCACTTCGCCGTCACATTTCATACACAACCGTCGAATTCCTGTTGCGCCCCCTTCCGCGCCATTGCCGCGCGAAAACGACCGACGATCGTCGACACGAAACGCTCCGCGATATTTCCTGCCGATTTCTCCCTTCTATCGGAACCGGCCCTTCGCCGCGGCTCCCACGATATAACCGGTTCCACTGGCGTATTCTCAAATTCGCGATCGCGAATTCAACGAAACTCCTCGCGCACGAGACGAAATAAAACCGCGACGTTGTTCGCGCGACGAACGACAGGTTAGGTTACTTCCAACCGGCGACGACGTTTCGACGTCGTAACGCCGCGTGACACTCGCGTATTATTCACTCGCCACGATTATCCCTGCCCGAAATAACGCGACTCTCTCTTTCTCTTTATTCCTTTCCCCCGACTCGGAGCGACGCGTAACGAAAAGCACGTGGTAAAGGAACGAGATACGCGAGGAAAGGACGAAGGATATAGTTTAAGGACGGTACGCGCGCGACACGTTCGAACACGACCGAATTCACCGCTGTCAAGCCGCACACTGAACGTCCTTCGAAAGAATGCGCGGCAGCGAACGCGCTTCCTCGCTTTTGTTTACCTTTCACAGCTCGCGAGCAGTAATCGCGTCATAATCTCGCGCCGTGGCGAGCAGGCTGGCTTGGAGGGATTCTACGCGTTTCACGGTTCGTTAAACGGTCACTGCGGTCACCTCGCGGTTATCGCGTTCGACTTTCGAGAAGTTGGTCGAGTACCGGCCGGTCTCTGACTCCGCTGTCAAGTTCGCGTCGCTGCGATCGCTCTGGCGGATCGTTCGTCTCGTCATTCTCGCGACGACGCGTCGGTAACGGAAAAAAACCGAACGAACGCGAAGAAAGGTCGATGGTGTGCCAGGACAGCGGTATATCGCGTGGTGATCACCACGGTCGCGAGGCACGTTGCACAGTGCCGCGTTAATCGAGATTTCGCGGGCTCCTCCTGCGGTGTTGGAAGAGCGCGAATGCACACGGGATGCGCGCGTCCCGGCGGCTGCGCGTGCACTGCCCGCGCGGTTCCCGTACCCACGCCCCCCCACCCTCTCCTCCTCCTCATCTTCTTCTGCAGAAACCAACGTATACGGGACCCCATGTCCCTTTCTCTCTCTCTTTCTCTCTCTCTCCTTCTCCCCCTCTAGCTCTCGTGCTTTCTCCCTTCCGTCCGTTGCGACTCGTCCTTTTTCTCCTTCTCTCGGACTCGAAATCCCCTGTACCACTACCACCGCCAGAGTCGATCCCTACTCCGGTCAGTGTAAACAGCGCGCGGAGAATCGGTACGTACCTGGACATTGTCCTTGGATACCGTGATATTCCTATAAACAGAAGGCGAGATTTCGTTCTTTTGCCTCGTTTATTATTAGCTTGATTACCGCGGTTCTACGCGGCCGTTGCAATCGCGCGGGACGTTCCGGAGTTTTCTGCGTGACTCGCGGTCACCGAGGCGTCGTGGCAGTAACTTTTTCCGCTTATTAAGAGGCTGCACGCGGCACTTGGAACGGCCGGCGCACGTAAGAGGTAAGTGGCAAGAGCATATTGAATTTTAAGCGGGAAACATTTAAACCGCACCGCGACAGCGGTGTGTCGGCCGTTTCTCTCGGATACGCAAAACGGCACGGGGAATTTAATAAATTCCGGTATCGTGTCTCGATTTCTCGATAATAAATACGCGTATACAAAAGAAACCAGTTATTCGACTCGGTTGCGATATATGACCTTAATATAATATGCACCGAAATGCCCCGAAAGATGTAGCAATCGAAACGCGGCCTGCCGGCGAGATAAATGTAAAAGCGCAGGAATTTTTAATCAAGCGAAATGGAACGGATTCGAATCTGTCCGAATTTCACGCTCCATCAGCGAGCCATCTGCGTTAATATTAATTACCTTATTTCGGGACCCTGACAGACTACCCTCGGAGTCCCTCTCTCAATGTCGCCGGCTCTTCGTCTCTTATATGCCCCAACCCAGACAACTCGACACGCGTTCTTACACGTACATTCCTGCATAAAAGCGAATGCGTGTGCGATACGAGGCTCCAGCCTCACCGGGCGTGTAACGCCTCTCCAAACCTGCATCTTATCACTACCCTCTGTGAATTCTAAATTAATTTTACCCGCGCGGTCAAAATCCACCCGGTTCAACGTTCGTTTCCGCCTGAGTAACTCGAAACGTTGCCCCGATTCAATTTCAACCGAGGTATAGATCGTTCGATTCGATCGCTCGTTCCGCCGGATGATAAATCGGAGCGTCAAGTGGAGCCGGAATCGATGGAAAGATATGTTTCAGCCTGGCGTAGGAGGGAAACCGCGGCTCGGTCTATCTCCATCGTCGGAAACGCGGTGTGAACGAGACTTTAAGGAGTCAACGATTCGCGATACGCGTATATATTATAAGATGCACGACCAGGTAGTACGAGAGTAGCTCGGATGTACCTAAGTATATATCGAGTATCGAACGTGCCCTTGGGGGATACTACACACGGCCGAGTGGAAGAAAGAGACCGAGCACGGAGTAGAAAGAGCAGTCAAACCAAGGAACAGAGAAGAAAACGATCGAGATTGAATTATGGCTAGCGGCTTAAACGCCGGATTCAAATCGATCCCATATATCACATTAGCTGGCACCTTTATTCTGCTTTCTACGACCGCGAATCGTACCCCTTATCACAACCTGGCCATTGTTTCACTCGCTCCCTCTCTCACCCTGGGTCAGCTTGCTGCGCGCAACATTGTACGACAAGCGGCCGATCGACGGTGCCGCTCTTTCCGATCTCGTTCTACGCCCACGCGATCGATTTTCGATCGATCCACACCCTCCTCTCTCTCTCTCTTGTTGATCCGTCTCGGAACGATTTACCAACGAAATCGACGCTTCACCTTTGTCGCGCCTCGATCCCGAGACGAAACGTGACGAGACGAGACGAGGCTTCGGACGAGTCGGGGATTATCTTCAGCGGGAAAAGTTGTATCGAAAATTTGTACTCGGCCGCTAACGAACAGACGACGCCACTTTATGCTAGCCATGTTTTTCCCCGCCATTTGCACCGAGTAAAAGACATAAACAACGAGAAAGCTGGCGTTACATCGCCGCCGCCACCTTTTAGCCGAGCTTACGATAATTTTCTCGTGTTTACGGTCGGCAGAGTATCGCGCGGCTTTTTCCCTTGGCGCGAGGTAAAAACCGCCGGCCGGAATGGCGCTGCGCTAGGACGCAGAATACGAGATTGGAAACGCCGGCGCCAACACTTGCAATTCCCTTGTGCTACGTGTATACCAGCAACGATACCGCGCAAATGCAGCTGGCGTGTAAATCAAGTGGACTTCGTTAACGCCTGAGGGCGGGAATCAATTAAAATCGACGCTGGAGGGTCAGGACGGCGCGAGGAACCAACGCGTTCCCTAGCCCCTGCGTGCAAAATTATTCGCGAAAATGTTCCGCGTCGGCCGTCTCGTTATTAGGGCTCGTTTCGTTACCTGTCCGGCTAACTACCAACCGATTCTTCGATCCATCGCCGTTTCTCATTCGCGCCTTTCCTCTCGCTCCCGCACGAGCGGTTTACGCGCACAATGGATTCGCGCGTTCGTGCATCCAGTCACGGCACGTTTAAACGAGTTTCGTTACGGAGATTGTCCAGTTGTCATCCCGTTGCCTCGCAGCCGGAGAATCTGCGCGAACGCTCCTCGTGTCCGCGTGGATAAAATTGTTTCGTTAACGGCCAGCCCCGAGAAAAGAATCATCCCGCGTGTTTTTTCCACTCGGGCCTGTTGTAACCGAGGTAGAAAGGGAATCGAAAGCAAGGCTAAATCCGTCCGAAGAATTGAATATCTCACGGAGGTGAGACGGGGTTGGCGTGAAACGCGCGCGAAAATGAGAGGTAAAAGGCAAACGGATTGAATCCCCTGAATCGAGTCAAGCTTCTCTTTCGTAAAAATTATATGCCACTTCGTCCTCCCTACATTCCACATAATAAACGCGGCAAAAGCCGCGCCGCCATGTCACGATTTCTTGGTACTTTGGCGCGCACGTCGTCAAGAAGTCAAGAGGAGAGGCTGCGGGTCGAAACGAATACCGGCGCGGCGCACTTTCAGCCTGTCATTAATGACGATAATTTCCATTCCACCGTTATAAACTCGGGCGAATTTGCCGCGACGCGGATATTACGCGACGGCCCCTCGAATGCGGGACAATAATTGCGGACGGTGGCTCGCTTTGCCCCAGTAAACGGCCGTTCGTTCGAGGGGTGACGTGCGGAAAGAAAATCCGTTGGGCGAAACGTTTTGTCTCGAGGCGATATAATGACGCGGAAGAAGAAAACGTAGCGGGACCGCGCGGCTGGTCCTGGTCTTTCGCGTTCTTTCGCGTTCTCTCGCGTTCTCTCGCGTTCTTTCGCGTTCTCTCGCGTCAGCCCACTCGTCGGATTGTCGAGAACGACGCAAACGATGCGTCGACGTCGCGATACATTGGAAAAGAAGGAAGATTCCCGCGTTGTTTTCCGTGGCGACGTTTGAAAATAAGAAAGAAAGAAAGGAAAGGGGTGTCGCGGTGAAACGCGAACACCACCCAGACAAACGAGACTTTGCCATTGTGAGGTTCTTCCAATCGTCGACGGTTCGCAGGCGCTCGCTCGCGAAAATCGCCGTCTTCTCGTCGAATCGTAGAGGCCAGACGCGACGAGGTAAATACCCTCCGAGGAAAACATCGCGCGCGAAATACCGCGAGCTTTCTTCTCCTTTGCGCGTCGCGAAACCGAGAAACATGTTCGAACGTTCCGACGAAACCGATAGTTATCCGGTATGCGATGGACGTTCGCTTCGCTAATTTTCTTGGCACTTGTCGGAATTCTGCGTTTGCGAGGTCGTGCGTGCTCGATCAATCTAGTATAGGTAGACATAAGTCGGAGTATTACGTAAGAGCAGCACAAAGCTGGCTGTTGGTGGTGGAAAGGGGTAAGGGTGGCACAGGTCGCTTTTGTTTGGTTGGAGTGCACGCGTTTCACTGGTAGCAGCGGTAGCGGTAGCAGCAGCAGCCAGCAGCAGCCAGCAACGGCAGAGAGAGAGTCAGGGTGGCTGGTTGCTATACGTGTGCGTGCTTCACCGAGCCACATCGTCCACGCACCCCCTAACGCACCCCAGGCGAAAAGCACGGGGTTCAAGTGTACGTATATATACGTATACAGGCACGTTTAATAAGAATACGCGCCAGAGCAGACAGTCGGTGCGACGGTGCAGCGCTAACATTTTATTTATCAGCGCTGATGGCTTTTCCGTTCTTGCAAGGGTCGTCGTTCATTTTTTTCTCTCTTCCCTTTTTTCGAGAAACCTGAAAGAAAGAGCCCCCCGCGTTTCGTACAATCGAGAACACCCGTTACCGACTACAACTCGCAAGGCACCACGCTTCTTACACCATATTCCCGTTGATTCGTACTTGTGCCCACGATCATTCGCGTTTCCTATAATCGCGTGTTTACCTCCCTCGTGTACGGGGAATACGGAGGGATTGAAACTGTTTCCAGAATAACTGGTAATAACCGTTACGTCGAGGATTTTTTCCGAGACAGTTGCCAAGCACGGAATTGATACGAGGGGAAAAATTTCACCGTTCTGATTATCGAAATAGCAACGCGCTGGTGTGTAAATATCGATTGGTAATCCTGTAATCGTACCGAAAACCGGATTAGAACCGACAAAGGATCGCTGTTCTAAAAACTACCGGAACCCTAACCGAGATAATAGCTTTCGGTTTTTCATAACGGTTGGAATATAATTTGAAACTATTTCGACGATCTAGTAGCTGGATACACCGTCGCCCTACCCCATGGGGTAAGAACCAATTAAGAAACCATCCCATGAGGTCTGACCGCAGGCACGATACGCGCTATAAGGCCCATACCCCGGTAGTGTGTATACGCTCAGGTACACAGGACGACTGGGGTCCCAGACCCTCGTCTTAGCATCGAAAGCGCCATCGTTCCGACGTCTCGCAATTCGACGCGTGTTTCCGACAGAGACTAGAAAAGGTTTACGGTCGAATTGTGGCGAAATGACTTAAAAAAACATAGAGTTCTCTAATCTAGGGGAGCAAGTTGCCTAGGCTAATCGGTCCCTTCGAGAGATCGCGAAACGATAGTCTCAAAAATATGCGCGCATATTCCGTTAAATAAGAGAGGGTAATATAAAGAAAGTGATAAAGGTATTTTATTTCTCTCTGAAAGGTAGATAGCGTATCTTAATACGAAAAACGCGCACAATCAACTTAGCCTACGTATTTAACGTATAATTACTTAAAACTAAGGCGCACGCATCCCACGACGAAATACCTCGAGGTGAAAGGAAATGAACGAGGATTGCGAAACGATTGAAACGAAAAGGAATTTGCGAGAAACGAGGAATATCGGGCTAAGAGAATGAGAAAGCGAACCGGATGATGCAACGCAGAATCCAACAAACGGTAATAAAATAAAATATCAATAAATAGACTTTATTTTTGCAGCGATACGTTATTAACGAGGTAACGATTTTATTTATCATTCGAACAATTTTAAAATTAAAATTAAAATTTTTTGCAATTCAAAAATATTTATTTCGCATGGACACAAATAATTCGATTGCTATAAAAATATCTCGACATAATATCTACGAGTGCACCGAGCCATATCACATCGAGTTCTTTTTAATTATATTGCAATAATAAACTGTTAAATAATTTAAAAGTTATTATTACATTACCCGAGGGGTAATGGTACTAATTGATGACCACCACCCCAATTCGCATCTCCTATCTATCCCGGTGAAAATTTCCATCTGTCCGGCCGAAGTGAAATCAACAAATGAGCTTCGATGTTGCGGCCTTTATACATATAGCCAGACATTGCTTGCCAAAACTTGGTCGAAAATTCCCGATTGTTAGCATTTCCACTAATTACCTTTCCGCTACAGTAACCAATGATTTATTAATTTTTCCCTTTTTACAGTATATTCCTGCTTCCGGAAATTTGTTATCGATCAAATTAACTCGTTGTTAACGATAAACTTGATAATCTGTACAAGTAATCTCGTTAACGTTGCACCCGCACCCTCAAAGTTGTCTGAATCCGCGTTCCTGCCGTTTCTTCGTGCGTGGAAATTTTTCAAAGGTACGATCAGCGTGATCGCGTAGTTTCTCTGAAACCGTGATAAATGAATTCGCGATATCGAATGCCTACCGACGCTGGAACGTCGAGGAACGCCCGTATGATAACGGTCGCGATCGAGATTTTTGCAGGAAGGAAGCAAAGGTTAACACTGAAGTTTCGCGGTACGAAAAGAAGTTGAACGTGCCGCGCGACGCTATCACGATCTTCCAGCAATCATGTCCGAACGGCACATGAGGCCAGAGTCATCCGCTGATATTTCCTACTCTCGTGATATACCCAGCACGCTGCTGGGAACGTTGAAAAATATTGTCAAGGCGGCGTTGAAATATTACACCGTGTCAGGCCGCAAGAATTGCTACGCCGCCGACGATAATCTACCGCTGGCCGCGTGCTCGCGACCGACAATTCGTATTGCTCGCGTGAGGAAAATACGAGCGGGATGACAATGAAGTCCAAGACAGGTGGAATACCTCTCCGTACTAAGAGGAATGATTATCGTTCGAATTTTTTAAATCTTGCACGCCTCTGCACGACGCAGATCTCTACGTCTGCGCGATATTTCATCGCGTGACACGGCTGCCGCAGTAAAACAGGACACACTTGACCGCTATATCGAGGCGCTCCGGTTTTTCAAATTAACCACCTCGTACTTGTTGCTAATTAGAAGAAATTCCGATTTTTTCCACCGACTGAGGGAAGTTAGTTCGCGGCTCTAACCGAGTTACCGTGATATTTTAATTTGCTCGCGACGGCGAGGCTTTCGCAAGATTCACGCCCGCGCTGATCAATGTTTCCTCCGTGATTCTTTCGCGAGACGGTCGGCGCTGGGTTGCGCAGATCGCGTGAAAGCCGCGAGACAAGGCGAAAAGTTGCGGAGAACGAAAGTTCTATCCTGTCGGAGTGAAGGAGAGGAGAAAACGAACAGCCGCTTAATTAACTCGCTCGCGGTGTCTGGCGAACAGCTAAACGTTACCGCGATCGGGCCGCGATGTCCAAATGCAACTGTAACTCTTGGCTCTCGTCCAACAGGCGTGTCCGAGACATTACACCCTCATAAGCACGAATTCGTCGTCTCGTTTTGAGCGCTCCTGTCACGCGAATTGCTTTCCGAACAACAGACTCTAAAGCCGATGCGTCGAAAACCTGCAAAAAGTCATTTCGGGAAATTTAGGTTTCCAATGAAATTTGTTTCGAACAGTTAATTAGGACTAGGAAGCACGGTATAGTAATATTCTTCTTGACATTCGTCCACTTTTAATATCTCTAAGTAATAAAAACGAATGTTTTTAATTTTCATCATACCTTTTCCTTAGCCATTCAGCATTATTCAGCTTTCGTTCTTACGACATCCTAAAGTTTGGAGTCTCCTCGTTATTCTACGAAAGGAATTAGCTGCAACTAGCTGCAACTCCGAAAGATATGTAAACACTCGCAGCGACACCGGTCGGAAACTACGCGGTATCAAAACAAGACGTTTCTTTGAGGTATCAGTGGAAGTAAAAATTACAGAAACCTGTGAAGTTTCAAAAAAAAGAAAAATACAGCAGTGCTTAGATTTATAAAACGCGATAAATGTTTTTCACTGCATTTGGGCAGATTTATTCGTAATAAAAATTTTCGAGCTGCTTGCAAGGAATAAAGTTCCCCTTGATTTACATTGATACCGTCCAACAAATAAGCTCTTATTTTCTCGTTAAGGATCTCGTAAAGCATCGAAAGTTTTGACCGAGATATGGAAATCAGATATAAAGGGGAAGAAAGAGGGCGAGCTTATTACTCCTGTTTCATATTTCATCGGTTTACATCCGTTTACCTATCAGATTGGATATACTTTTTAACCAAGCCGCAATCGGTCTACCCACTCGTCTGCCTCTTTTATTTTAATAACGAACTATTAACGGACTTCTCCTCACTCTTTGCTCCCTTCCGGTAGCATCGGTGATCAGACTCTCTCTCACCCTTGTACACCCTCTCGGTTCGAGCCCCGCTTTGAAGTGAACGGTCCGCGATTGTAAAACTTTATCGTAAAAGAGAAAACAGGAATTATTACTAGCCCGAGCTCGTCCCGCCGCGTGATTTCCCTTAGACATTATTATTATTCCCGGAGTACGTATTTCAACGAGCTCACGTTTCAACCGCCTCGGCTCAGGACTTTCAGTCTCGTCGAATTTATTTGATCCTTTAATGAGAAACCGATTCCCGGCCGGTCGCCGGCTCGTCGTTTTTAATACAAAGCCACGCGTGTGTTTCTCCGTCTTTAATCGTGGTTATCCTGCGTTTATCGCGACACGCGGTAATACGCGTGCAACCTCTGCACGACTGCCTTTGATGCGCCACTGGAATTCACGGCATTTGATCTGAATTAGTGCGCTTTCCACCGCGGCCCCGTCCAATTTCTCTTCCTGCTATTCATCGCGCTTTCAACCGCGTTGCTCTCGCAGATAAGTACGTCGCGATAAACTTCAATTAGCGATATCAATCTGACGATCGTTGTTAATTTATCGCGTCGACGCATGTCGCGTTATCGTGTACGCTGTCGGCTCGGCCGTTCAGCGCCGTTTCTTTCCAGCGACCATTGCAATAACGAAAGAAGACGCGAGGCGCGATAACCAGACAGCGATTTCCCTTAGAAGTCCGCATCGCAATCGCGAAATCACCGAAATTACGGTAGCGAGATCGTAAATCGAGCCATCGATCGGCTGTCCTGCCGTTTCCCCGATAAGAATCGCATCGAGAGGAGAATGCAAGCACCGATCGAGACCTCGGAGCAGGATTTTTGGCAATTCGCCGGTCCAGGTGCAACCAACGCCGCGGAGTTTAACGTTTGACCGATTTTACGAGCTGTCTGTATCGCGCAGACTACTCTAACAACCCCTTTAACTCGTAAGACGAGTCTTGTCCGCGGCGCATACAGATCTTTCTCCGGGTACTTTATCTCAAAGACGACATCGCTCACTAGTCACGGGAAATGGCTCTCGCAATCTTTTCCCTGAATGCCGGTTGCGAGTCCGCTCGACATTCACAGGATATTAAATGAAAACATTGGACCGTCTTCTAGTCGACGGAACTACCTAATATTTGCCAAGAACGATATCGCAAAGGAACCATCAGCAGACACGGTTCTTTTCTTTCTTGCTTGCTTGCTTGCTTACTTGCTCTCCGGTCGGAGTACCCACTTCAACCGAGGGCCTAACTTATACCCTGGTTAAACGTGAAAACCCCGGGACGAGAAACAGAAGATCTGGAAGGAGGCAGGCGAAATCGCATGAGACCGAGATACGCCTTAAAATAATCTTGCCATTTCGCTGGTACGCGCTGCATAATGCCACAGACAGCTACGGTACGCTCGGCTCCAGCCGAATAAACCGAGAGATGAGTAGATTTTATCGCTATCAATTTACAATACGGCCCTCCACGACCGCACCACGACAGGTTTTACGGTCCCGTTCTGGTCAACTAACACAAAACGGATCTTATCGACCGCACCCCGATTGTTTGCTCAAATAGAGAGCCAATTTTATGGTTTATACACTGCCGCGAACCGAAATGAATGTTTTCATTTCCCACGAATTAACGATACATCCCGGGTTCTTTATTTTTATTTTTTCCTATCTGTTCTTTTTCCCTCCCCTCCCCGTCCCTTCTTTTTTTTCCTTTTTATTTATTTTTCCTCTTCGTTTTTACGCTGTTTTTCGGCTTTTGTTTTCATACTTGAAAGCGTTGATTGGAAATTTTACGCGTAACAGATTAGCGCGACGTTGTCCCCCCGGAAACGATCGAAGGGTCGAAACAATGGACAACGCGAAAGCGAATATTCGAGCGAAATTTTATAACGGCACCGGTCGGTTTATCGTCGCTTTTTCGAGCGTGACCATTGGGGAGAAAAGGCTCGAATCGAGCGCGAACGATGATCCGGCAGACCGTCATTGCATTTATGGATTGAATATCGAGACTCATCATCGGCAATCAGCCGTCAACAAAATACGACGGGGCTGCATCGATGGAGATAAACAACAAACGGTTACCTTGATTCACGAGCGTGATATGATCTTTCATTGTTGTTTCACGTTGTATCATTAACAGAGGATAATTATCGAGCAAAGTATCCCGTTACAATCGACGGTGCCGTAGAGCACATAGTGCTCGCTGGAAACGTCGGGGATCATGGCTAAACGGAACGGTCGATTCGTCGAAGCTTAATGATCTCGATGAATCGTTCCGCGGCAGGCTCTCGTAGAACAAACTGTTTCTTTGATATTTCGTTAATTATTTTCGCACTTGGCGAAGCGAAGTACGCGGCGAGATTTCCGGTGTACCCGGCGCACGCGAGGCTTTCCTGTAAGTCGAGTGGCTCGGTACACTCGGTTCAGGGAAGATTATCAGTGTTAACGATGCCATTCTGATGGCGGGGTACGTGTACGCCAAGTCTACGCGAGTAAAGTGCCGTTAGTGCGTATGTTAGCACGTACGGTTACGTGTAATTAAATCGGCGCCGGGTCCACCCCGCGCGCTCTTACCCGTTTATTAATTAACGCGTTACGTACCAAATTATTACCATGCGATAAAACCGTCTGGGTAACGACAACGATATCGCCGCGTTTTATTCCCCGCCTATTTTCATTCATCCCCGCTCGCCGCTCGCCAAAGTAATTAATTACAATCGATACTGAATATTCAGTGTGTTTCTGGTAAGTTTATTGCAGACGGCGCCGACAGCTTGCCACCTCTCCGTATGGTCCTCATTTTTTCCACCGCGCCGAGCTTCCGTTCTTCCCTCGACGGCCTAATGGGTGCAACCCTGGCAGTAATTGAACTCCTGGCTTTTCCTCGACGAACGCTTCTGACACGTGTGTATCGCCGGCATCGTGGTCGCGGCTCTGCAGACGGAGAACGAAGACTGGGAAGACGCATCGCTGTCGCAGCTATCCAAAAGTTTCTCGATCGATCCCGCTACCGTCGGTTTAAATCTTCCGCCGAGGGCGCACGCGCTGCGAAAGATGGCCTTCTGGATCGCTTTCTCGGCTTCTTTCCGCTCGTATTTCATGCTCTCGATCTCCTTTCGCAATTGGTACACCTACGAACACCGTATTTTATCGTGGCGCCGGGGGTCGGCGCATCGAGCCGATTGACTGATCGTTCGAAAACCCTGGCCGAACGGCTGACAAAGGGTGGCTAGGTAATCGAGAATACGTTTCACATGGACGAACGAACGGTTTCGCGATTCGCTAGCAACGAATTGGCTCGTGTTGTTCGTAAGAAGTCAGTCAACCGGTCGATTCGCGGCAGAATCATAATCCCACTTCGCATTCCAACTTTTGGATTCGGTTGCTCTCGCATTTCGGACACCCCATCGCCACAGGTTTGCTCTCCTTCCCAGGGCACGTTTTCGGAGCACAGGTTTTCGCTGGTTGCGGCTTGGTCGTGCAGGTTGCTCGCGGCACTTCCTTCTGGGACGAACACACCACCTCCGCGAGCTGTTTCACGCAAGCCTTCTTGCTTTCCTCCGTTCGACACACCTCTCGCTGTTTCTTTGGCTTGACCCGAGGGCAAGGTACATCCCGAACGTATCTTCTAATCACTTGCTTCTGCGGGCATGGTATTATCTGCAGATGCGTGGGCATCGCCTTCCGTCGCTTCGATATCCAGGAGTTTACCCGATCAAATTTGATGCATGGTTCCGAAATTTGATGGCGTGAAGCTCATCGCGTGAACGTGTCTCCTGTCGAGAATTCGATATGGCGCTGTCGAACGCGTCGACGTCGGACGGGTTTTCTTTATTCTTGGAATTTTGTGGAGGAAACGCGAGTCCACGGAGAACAAGACGTTCTTCGATCACTTCGGGCTGTCCTTCTTCTTCGAGCTCTTCAGCAATTTTATTCGCAACTTTTTCTTACGGTTCGCATCCTCGACGTTGCTCTTCGATTGCGACGATTCCTCGTTCGCTTCCCCGGACTTTTGTGCCGCGCGTCTGTTCGCGTCCAGTTGCAAGTTCCTGCCCAACGTGGGAAATTCGGTGGTGAAACGCGTCGGCCCGTTGAAAGCGGCCGCCAGTCGATTCTCGTACCCGGCACTGTCGCGTTTCAATTTCGTGTTCTCGTTCTCCAGCCGGGCGATCTCTTTCTCTAGCTGTGCCATGCGCTTGTCCTTCTCGGTCACCTTCTTGTTCCTTCGGTAGACCTTCTTGTTCCCCGTGGACATCGCAGGAAACGGAGAAACGGTTCGAGTCGGTGATTAAAGTTGTCGTTGGTACCGGTATCCGGAATCGATTACATTTTTTCGCGACGCGAAGAGGTGTCGCCACCTAGCAACTGGGAAACATATGAAACGTCCTGCCTCGAGAGCCGTTCCGTTGAACATCGTCTTTTATCGCGACAGAAAGTCGTCAAACTTCGCGCTCCGCGGAATCAATCGGTTTTATACGAAAGACACGGCGAAACGACCGTATCGCTCTTTATGCGCGCGGCCATCGCGCTTACCGAGAGGATAGAGTAGAACCGCGTTCGTTCGAAGGGGGCAAATCGTCCCTCGTCTTCCCCGCTGAATCCTCCGACTAAATGAAACATCCCCGACACCGCGAAAACGTCGGAATATTTTTAACGCGACCCCGTAATAATATCGTTTACAAACGAGATCCCGCGGGGTGAAAAACCGGCACTTTCCTCCGGTTCTTTATTCCATTAAAGCGGCGAGTCCTTATAGTTCCGAGCGGAAACTCCGGCAGCCAGACAGACGGTGGCTCGCCGCGAATTCTCCTCACACCCCTCGGTCGTTACCTCTTTTTCATCCGGATACCGTAACGGCCTGTTGCCGGTACCGATATCGAGGAGGCTTTAATACAGGCCTCGCTGCATTAACAGCATTCGGAATATCATCGCGAATTCAATTCGCGAACTACCCTTTAAATATTTATAAAAAGCTCGGCAAGGTCGTGGAACTGGTCGCCGCCTCGTTTCACCTTTCTTCCTCGGCTCTGTGTGCACGTGCACGGCTCGCGCCAGGCTAAGTCCGGCTTAGGTAAATAAATTTCCGTCGAGTTCGTTTATCGAATTCCACGACGCGGTGGCCTCACCCCCGTTCGAATTCAACCCTTCGCGACGACGCCAACGCGAACACGAACACGAGGAAGGGTGGTTCTCGTCTTACCGAGGTCGGTGCGTGTCGAGCGAACGCACACGAGGACGAAAGGACCCGTGGCGTGTGCCGGCCAGCCGAATTTATTTAACCCAATTAACGGACCCCGTTGAGAATCTTGGAGCGGCTGCGCCCGCTCGATCGAAAGTTACACGTGTTTTTGTCGGCTCTCGTTCGAGGCAGAAGCTCGCGGAGAAACGAGGTGAAACACGAGACAAGCGGGAGTGAGATTAAGAGCGGGAGAAGAAGCAAAGCGAGAGGGTGTCCCGTAAACGAGCGAGTGTCCGCTCGAGTAAGAAGCCCCCTGTCGACGGTGCAAACCACCGAGCGCCTAGCCTCTAGAAGGAATCGTGCAAACGGATACACCGTTTCGAGATCCTCGCGAGTAGATCGATCGACTTATCCCCTGCTTTTAATTAGCGACCCGTTAGGTAAACGGATAACCTCGTCGCGGGGTTGAACGTAATCAATTCGGGAAACGATGCCCGGCGAGGTTTTACGAGCGCGTAAAACCGACTCAAGAGAGATGAGACGTCGAGACGAGGGGTAAAAGGGTAAAGCTTGGCGAACGTTCGGAAAGTATTAAAATGGCCACGGGTTTCTTTTGTCCATCGAAGATTTCGTTCGTTCGAACCCACTCGAGCCAAGGGCAGTCACGCGAACTTCCTTTCTTTTTCGCTAAACGATATGCACGCCGCATTTTTATCACTGACCACGCGGCTCGCGCGACGATCCCGCCGGTGTGAGGGGAAGAAGAGAAAGGCAAAGCGAAAGAGAGAGAGAGAAATCCAATTACTACCTGTGCCGCATTTGGCATGATACGAATGGAGTCTATCCGCTCGGAGCTGCATCTATTTCGCATCAGGTGGAAGCCAATTGTGCAGGCCATGGCAATCGCAACCCCCAGCTCGATAGCGCTCGGCTAAATTATTATAATGTCGAACGAACAAAGCATAGCACGCCGGAAATTCTATGCTAATGAATTACGAAATCGAATCTGACTACGGCAACGTTTGCCGCGCCAATACACTTTTAACCCATCCCGTTCAATTACCGCTGCCGCATAGAAACGTATCCCCGCGTTTCGCAGAATTTTTCATCGACGATCGTAAGCGAGACACTTTCGTCGCTAATGGAGATGTTTAAAAAAAAGAAAGGGGGTGGGAAGAGGGGCGAGAAGAAAGGAAAGGTGAAAGAGAAGAGAAAGGAGAGGAAAATAAGGTTGCCACCGGGAGATAGGATCTTGACGGGAAGAGAGCGTTGTTGATACTAGCTCCATCCTCTTCCGTGCAACTCGTCAATTACGGAACACGTAATGAATGAGCGCCTTCATAATTCGGGAAAAAAAACTTATCTCCTCGCCCCTTTAACGCATCAACGGCTGCCGTCAACAGGCGCCCGTGCGCTTGGCTTAGCTCGGGACGTAGTAATGATTCTACGGAACAGAAGTAAATGTAGAAGACCTGCCACCTTCGTGTCTCCGCTATTTCTCGTCGCGACAGACCGTATAATGCGGGCACGGCCGTGACGCGACAGAGAACGCACACGCATAGAAGGTTTCACCGAAACCGCCGTTCGTCTCGACGATCCTTCACGGAAATTCACAACTCGCCTTTCCTTCTCCTTCTCCTCCTCCTTTCTCTTTCGATTCTGTTTCCCTTTTTCCTTTCCTTTCCTTTCCTTTCCTTACCCGGTTTTCTTCCTTTTCTCATTTTGCAAACGCATAATAGTACTTACGCAGCGAGCGATAAGGGTTTTACGCGTGAAAATATAGCGCGGCGAACGTACCTCCACCCCAGACCACTCGCATTCAGAGACGCGAACGAACGTTATTAAGGACGCTCGTCGTGGACGAGGCTGGCGGTACCGAACCCCGGCTTAATGGATTCAACGCCGAAGGATTTCATTTATCCGGACCAATGTGTAAGCGCGTGTTTTCGATGACGAACGGACGAGCAGACGATAAAAGGAGAAATTTCAGGGAGGCGCAAAACTCCCTTTCTCTCTTTCTCTCGCTCTCTTTCTTGCTCTCTTTCCCCCGGGAAGAACCCAATACGAGCGAACTAGACTTGCAGATCCATGGCCAAACCCGAGGAGCGTGCGTGCGCGCGCGTAATATTGCAAACGCATTTATACTATATGCGTACGATATGCAAGAACGTACGCACCTCTATACCCTACGAACCTTCCCATTGCATCCTGCACTAATCACGGTAAAAGCCGTAGCTCGCGCCCGTTATATCCGTTATCCGGCTGTGTCTTGCCTTACTTAATGGAAATATGAGAGGCGTTACACTCGTCTGGTGACACGTCTATTCCGTTTTTTTATTTCTAGTAATACCGCGGGGACATTGTTCCACAAACACGGCCGCCGTTGTGTCAACGCGCCGCGTCGACGTCTCTCGACTCGTCATCGCGGCGTGGCGCGCCGAGGCGCCTCGCCCTCTATCCGAAATTGTGTTCGCGGCTCGCGAAAGGTGCACGGCCAATGATAATCGACCGTCTCGAAACGGCGCGAAACTGGTTCTCAGACCCCTCGACGGCGCGCGGAGAGAAGAGAGGAGAAAATAAAAGAAAGGGGAGAAAGAGAATCGGAATCGATTGGCCTGGCGTTCGACCGAAAGCATCGAACTCGCGGATGCAGCGAGTGAAAAAGATCGTCATTACGGTTCTGTAATTGCCAAGCACGCGGATAATGTCAGAGTCAATTAAACGTGACACGCCGTATCGCTTCGGTTCTCCATGGGTGTAGAGAACAGCGATCGCGTTGATGTTTTCAGGATTCGAGTTCCGCTAGTCGTGTCCACCTGTGAGCGGTAGAGGGCAAATTGTGATTTATGCGGCCAACGTGTTGCCGACTGACGAAAGAGAATTGCGGACGTAATGAGTTATGGTGAGTCGCGGCTTAATGCAAATATATGGTCCGTTGCCGTGTAATCAGCCAGTCGCTTGACATCCGCGCCTGTGTCCGCGAGGGAACAGAACGCGTTTCGCCGTGTCCTACGATCCTCCTTTTTTCTCCTTCGATCTAGAAACCGTTCCACGGGGGCGTGCGCGATCGTTGCTTAACCTTTCGTACCGGTATTTCGCTCTAGCGATTCTAATCGACGGAACCCTTCGCTCGGATAACATTGGTATATTTTCCACCCAGCTCCGAGGGTGGGAACCCTTGGCCGAAGTACGGATCGCACCGTATCGCCGGTAACCCGTCGGAGATCGAACACGAAACTCCATGGTTACCGCGTTGTTAATTCGCGGATAATTTCGATCGCGTTTATCAGCGGCCGATAGTAATATCCTTGGGCAAATCCGACAATATTCGACGCGCGGCACACATCGTCTCGCGGGCAAATAATAACGCGCGGAACGGAAACGCGGGCAAATTACAGCGGGCCCCGCGGTAAATTACGCATTAATATTAACGCGTGCTAGAACGTTATCGTGCGACGCGTAAACGCGCATATATTTTCCGTCCGATCTAACACGCGATTTCCGGCTTTCGGCTGGAAGCAGCCGCGGAGAATTCGATAACAAAACGCGAACTAGTTTTCGCAGGGCGGTGCGCAGTCTCCGCGATAGCAAGCTTCTCTAGGGCTGTGTGCTCGTTGAAACCAACCCTTGATAGGTGCACTTTTGGGGTAGCCGGCAAGCCCCCTACGCTAGTCACTGTGCTTCAAGCCTCGAGTGCCCACCGAGACGCGTAAGAGCGAAGGGCTGTGCGTATACCGGCTGTGTCACGACACGAGCTACATCCAAGATGAAATTTCAAATATTCCACGCTTCGCGTTTAATCCTCTTTTTAACGAAAATCCCTCCTCGCGAACGCCCACACGCTCCGGCAATTTCTCCTCGATCCTCGGAGTACGCGACGCCCGCGTCCTCTTGCTAACGTCTCGCTGGCCAGGTATTTCGGAATCGAAAGGAAAACGAGTTCGCGTTACGAATCGGCTAGAGGGACAAAAGACGGAATACACGCGCACTTCGTGTTCCTCGATGTTACGGTGACTGTTTTTCCACGCTATTTCGGGGCTAGCGCGAGGCGCGTACCTTCTTCTCGTAAACCTTTGTTTTACGATTGAAACATTCATACCGCAAACTTATTCCTCGCGTAGGTTTACGAGCGAAACGCAACGTTTTCTTGCCTACGTGCGGTTTACGGGCTGTCGAAGAGTATCGGCCGATGACAGAACACCGGCCGTAAGGCTCTGCTTTTCAGCCGAGATTGCCTGAGCTTTGCGCCGGAAGCACACGTGTTTCAAAGGCGGCTGCTCGTCGCGTCTACAAAGGGCGGAAAAAAAGAAGAAGCGGAGCCACGGCCGACACACTGGATTCCCATCTGTGACGACGCCGCGTCGCTCTGAGAATCGCGACCAGACGAAGAATTACGGAAATTACTTAATTCGTCGCTCTGAAAGGGGCACGAGCCTCAAACGGATTCCGGAAAAGGCAGTGCCGCGTTGTCGAAACGTGGCGCCTTTGATAAACGAGCATCTATCGTCGATCGTTCCCCGATTCATCGCGAAGGTAGGCTTTGTAAACCCGTACGATCGTTGAACCGTGAAAATTTTACCGCGATTCTGTCACGCGTGAGAACGTTTAGCCCGGCGGTAAAATCGTGGCCGAAGAAAGGGGCGCACAATGTCTGGGTGAGACTTTCGTTGAATCCTCGTCGATGTCGCGGCGAGAAACGCAGACGATCGCGCGACACGTACATACGTCATTAGCGCGATATAAAATACAGCCGAGCTCTCCACCGTTTCGCCCGTTTCATCGAGCGGATGCGCGTGAAAAATAATATCGTTTCTGCCGGGAGGGTTGCGCGAACGCGCGGCTCGGCGGGCAGGAGCGGGGAAAAAAGGAATAAACGGGTTTAAATGGCGGGTAATTAAAAAACGGGAAGCAAAATCAGCCGGGGTTACAGCTCATTAGTTTTCAGCGGCGGAGAACGGTGACAGAGGCGGCGAAAATGCCGGTTGAATGCCGGATATAGCAGACGCGTTATGTCATCGGGCGCACACAGCCGCGGGATGATGCCTGTACGTGTCCCGCGGCGGCGTTAATTGGCTCCGCGATGAATATTACAAAATACCGCCGGCTGAAAGGAGAGGCATCGCTTTAATTACGATATAATGCGTGTCGGTCGAGCTCCTCGCGTGAAACACCGCGATACCTTCTCTCTCTCCTCTCGCGTTACGCGACTCCCAGCAACACCTCGCTTTCATTCGATCGCTTAATATGGAAATCGTTCAAGGAAGCTTCCTTCCAGCCGGATCCATTCGGCAACCACCACCGATGGCGCGGAACGCTTTGAAAGAACGCGCGACAATGGTAAAATCGGGATTCGACTTACGCGGCGAGATTCGAGTACTCGCGCTTTGAATATTTCAGGCCTTTAACTATGCCGACGTGGATTCCAAGGGATACCTGTGCGAACGAGAATACGAGATTGCGATGACGGCTGTTTTCGGATGCCGCCCGGATAAAGTGAGGATTTCTGATCTTCGCAGGAAAGAATAGAGCGCAACTGTAGATTTCGTTTTCAGATGGAAATGAAACAAGTTTTCCGATCGACCGATAAAATCTTGTATGAAAGGTTCAAATCGTGGGTATACGAGAAAAGAAATGCGGAATACAAAATCGATGCCGAAGTATTGTTCGCTTTACTGGATAGAGATTGTATGGGTTTACCGGTAATAAGATCGATACGATTTACAAGCGATATCAAAGCGTCTTTTCTGTAGATAAAGGATACTTGGTATTGGAGGATTTCTATTCTGCGAGCAAATTTGTCGATTTGAAGGTATCATTGACGGTATGGCAAACGGTGTTTAAGGAGTTGGATCGTTACAGAAGAGGATATATCGATTTTCATGAATTTTTACGTATATTACCGACAAACTAAGAATGTACAGTGAAGTAGTATGACGCGATACAACGTAGCTTGGGTATAAAACTATCCGTAAATAAATTAAACGATATTTCGTATTTTATTACAATTTTGTAAAGCGATCTCCTATGTTAGCACGTTATTTATATCCTTATATATTATAATACAGTCCACATAGATTAGTACGAAAATAATTACAATTCATAAGACAAAATACAAATTTCTTACCGATAATGTATAAGACGCGTTATGCTACACGCAGTAAAAGTAACTAATACTATAACACGTTATATGACTATGTACTTATAAAATATATATCACATAAAAGAAAATAGATATTTCTATCACAAAATACATAGCCGTAGAACTTGTTTTATTCCTTGTCAGAAAATTCCTGACTCGCCAGATGATAGAAATGGGAATTGGTATTTTGGATTAATAAATTTGGCTCGTCGAATTCTAAAATCTCTCCGTCTGCCATCACAAGAACCCTAAAATTATTTAAAAAAAAAGAAATTTTAAAAATGCTAAACGTACGCATACCGATTAATCGCGAATCTAACATACCTATCACAGGACATAATCGTCCTTATCCTATGGGCTATAGTGAGTACCGTAGAGGTCTGAAAACATGACTTTATCGTTGCTTGAATAAATCTGTCTGTTTCTTGATCAACGTTCGCCGTTGCTTCATCGATACAGACGATCTATAAGGTAAAATTAGTAATTGAAATTTAGTACAGAATACTTGCATTCGAAGTGGGAATATTCCGAATTCATAACTTAAAGGACCGACAACGATACCTTAGCATTGTGCAAAATTGCTCTGACTAAACAAAATAGTTGCCTTTGGCCTGCGCTGAGGTTGCTACCATTTTCTTCTAAAGTAGCACCAAGTCCTCCCAGACGGTATACTAACGAATGAATTTTACATTTCTCGATTGCTTTGTATATATGCAAGTCTGGATATTGATTTAACGGGTCAAGATTCTCACGAATCGTACCCGAAAATAAAAATGGATTTTGAGGTATGATAGCTAACCGGGACCTAGAAGAATTTAAATTCTTATTTATAATTATTGGCCGGCAAACACGATCTTTTAAATTAAACGACTAATTTGATATGTAAAAAAAACGATACCTTACTGCGTTTAACTGTAAAGTCTGTATATTTACATTATCGATTAATATGCTCCCGGAAGTCACTTCCGTTAATCTAAACAATGAAGCAAATAAGGAACTTTTACCAGCTCCAGTACGACCAACGATACCAATCTTCTCTACTGGTCTCGTAACGAACGACACACCGTTCAAGGATGGCACTAAATGCTCTCTGTAAGGTTTAGGTGTTAGTCACGATACCGAATAATAGTTTCCAATTAATAGCGTTATTTACCTGTATTTCAAAACGACATCTTTAAACTCAACTACACCTTGACTCGGCCAAGCATACGGTGGATTATCGCCATTTAAACTTTCAACCGGAGCATCTTCTAAATACTGCTTTACGCGTTCAACCGCGATCATTTCTTTCTCCGTTTCGGTAAATGAATTTACTACGCCGGAAAGCAGCCCAGTTATGGATAACGTATACGTAATAATGAGACCTATCAAACCAGGATCTGCGATATCGTATTGATGTTGTAAAATGGCAATATTGCTCACTCCCGCTAAAAGTGCTACTCCGATAAGCTGCAATCTTAATGCGAGCCATTGGCCGACGGAGAACGATGCAAACTGCGTTTTCTGACTGATTTCTAGGAAGAACTCATTTTCCTGTTTAAAACGGGACACCGTGCGGAAAGCTTTAATAGTAGATAATCCATGTAGAGTTTCGTTAAGATGAGCATACAACGGCGAAAGTGCAGCACTAGATAAACGCTTTAACTCTCTCGATGTTAATCTAGAAAATATCGATGAAGGAACACCTGTTTCGTAAAATGTGTACGTAGAATTTCAAACAACATACCTGTAGTGATTTTGAATCCAATGGTAAACCGGTATCAACGGCGCTAATACCAAAAGTATCCACGGCAATCCAGAAGCTATAATAATAATCGTTGCTACCAAGCCGAATAGCTGAGCTAATAATATATTAGCAATAAACGGAAGACTATCATCGACTGTATACGTATCGGATGAAAATCTATTTAGAATTCGACCCAAAGGTTGAATGTCGAAGAATACAGCTTTAGCCTGAAAACATATCCTATGTTATAGTACACCATAGGTACATCAGCGTGATATTAAATATTTCTCATCGAGTCTACATACCCGTATTATAATCTTTAAAAGTTGTTTGTGGATTGAAATAGCTGCTTGAATTCCACCGTATGCAAACATAAACGCCCTCATCGATGTGAATATCGTATTGAACAGAGTCAATACTGCATACACCGTTAAATAATAATTAGTGCTTATGTTGTGATCATCCAAGAAATATTGCAGGCGCAAAGACGTTGAACTATTCGTGGTATTTGCAGTTGTATTAGTATGAGTAACCCAATAAGAAAGCCATAAATCCGTGACATTTTTGGAACTTTGCATTAAGATCATAGAAAGGATTATTGAAATTGCTAAATAATAGCCCACTGCTTTTATGTAACAACTATACACTCCAAATTGTACTTTGCCTTTTTCTTTATATTCTTCATCGACTGAGGAATCTTTTACTGCTCTGTTCACTAAACATGAATCTTTTGGTAAATCTTTCGAGGATAGATCATTTAAACCTGCCACCATAGATTCGGAAGATAATAAGTAGTCTTCTAAATCGGATAAAACATCGCTTGGTTTACCCTGATTAACGATCTCGCCCTTTGACATTTCTATTACTTGATTCGCATACATTAAGTATCGAGTTTGATGAGTACATAATAATCTTGTTTTGGTACTCAATAAGCCTAAAATAACATTTTTAAATATATAATTAGCGACTTTTGGATCTAAAGTCGCTAATACATCATCTAATAAGTAAACGTCTTTATCCGCATATACGGCACGCGCCAAAGAAACTCTTGTTTTTTGACCTCCACTTAACGTACTTCCTGCGTCAGCGATAAGTGTTAGATCTTTCTTAGGTAAGCAATTTATATCGGTACTGAGTGCGCATGCTTTCAAAATATTCCTAATATAAAAGGATTTGCTTAAGATTTCTATAATATTTCTTTTCCAACACGTACGATTTAATACTTACGTGTATTTGTTATAATCATATGCCTTTCCAAAAAGAATGTTATCTCGAATTGTACCACGTTGTAACCATGGATTTTGCTTTACATATGCAAAACCCTTTTCGATATCGTGTATTGCTATTGTACCGTGGGTTTTAAATATTTCACCTAAAATACCATCTAAAAGTAATGTTTTTCCGCTACCTACTTCTCCCTTAATACCAATTAACTGCCCCTGCAATAAAATATACAACTTATAAACCTTAATATAATTAAAACAGATTATAATATCATTACCTTCGGAACTGTAATATTAATGTCGTGTAGACTAAAAGCACCATTGTCTTCAAAGGCAGCAGTCATTTGAGACTCTGAACTACTAGATGGGCTTAAGACATTTGTACATGTATCGAGATTATGTTGTTCCATATTTTGATTTGTTTTTATCGTTACGTTTTGAAGCATTAAATCTATTCCAGGTGGTGGTTTTGTATAATATGATGACATATCGACATCTGGTAACTGTATTCAATTGACGTTCATTAATATTTTTAAATCATGCAAATATACTACTAATCTGTAGCCTTAACTCACATCTAACATTCTCTGAATTCTTTTAAGTGATACCCAAGCTTCTGTAAGACCATTTAACACCCATGGAAATGCATTTAGTGGAACTATTAGCATGTTCAATAACGCCATACTAGTAAACACAGTTTTTGCATCAAGCTTATTTCCAAGAAGTACATATGTAGTAAATGACAGTATGGAAATCAAGGCTGGTGTTGTAGCCCAAAAGTAAACATACAAAGCATCTAGATATTTTCTTCTGCGTAAATACTTAATCTCGTTTTCACGCAATTCTAAACAAAAAAAGAAAAAAAAACGTTACAAGTCATGCATGTAAATAAATGATTAAAAATAAAGTCACATTTTTTTATGATATACGAACTTAATATATTTCGTAGGAAATGATCTTCCCACACGTTTAACTTGATAGAAATTATTCCACGTAACGTTTCTCCTATAAGTCTCACTCTCTGATCTTTGTATTCCATTAATTTTGTACTAAATTTTCCAATTTGATTTGCTATTATTTTATTTATAGGTATAAGCACTATTGCAAATATAACTCCAGATAGGAATGACACTCCTATTTGCTTATAAAGGAGATATAGTGTCACAATTAACTAAAAAACATACGAATATATAAAAACATACAAGGAACCCCTGAATAATTTTTTCATACAGAAATACAATAAAATAAGAAATTACTTGTAATGGTATGCTCCAAAATGCATGAAAACTTGCACAACTATTAATAAGTCTATCGCTATCTGTATTCATAAGGTTAACAATTTCACCTAAATTAAATTGTTGTTTCAGTTCTACATTGGGAGAGTGCAAAATTTTTCTGTATACCAAAGTTATAACTGTAGAACGAATTTTTAAACCTACTATAGATACCCAAAATGTGAAGTGAGTATTACAAAAAGCTCCTGAAACAAGACAATTGTTAAGTCCTTTAGCAAATATCATAACTTTTGCTTATGAATTAAACAAATTTATTAATGCTTACCAATTAATGCACTTATAAATATTAATAATGCATATAGATATCCATATAAAATAGTTTCATTTTTATCTTCAATAAAACCAATTAATTTATTCAACAACAATGGTCCCATAAATGAAGTAGAATCAGTAACAAATTTTAATATTCCGATAGAATAAAATTCCCAACCAAAGCATTTATGTAATAACTTAAGCAAAGTTATTTTATTTGTAATCGTTTGAACATGTGTTTCTAATGTTGAATCAGAATTTTCCATTGTATTAGTTCTACTGCTGGTCTATAAAGCATTATTATAAATATGATGGTAAATATTTTGGTAATTAACATAATAAGAAAGGCATAATAATACATTTACCATATTTTGAAAATGTTTATCAATCTTCTGATTGATTGCATTAGTATTGATGTATTCTGGTAAATCAAACAAATCATCTGAATGATTTAATAAACCATGAACACCTTTTTCCATTAGTGGGTTTACCCAATGAAATGTAAGTTTAGATGTTGTGGTTGCATTCTCCATAGCAGTTCCAAGATAAATTGAGTCCTGTTCTTCAAGAAATCTTACGTACGAAGAATTAGGACTATTCAACAGTGCAGTCCGTTCTCCTATCTATAAACATATTTTTCACAGATTTGTGATATCTGTGTTTACTTAATAATTCATCATTTTAGATATCATAGAGAATTTGGAAACAGTATGTATTCAGTAACAGATGTCTGAAATCTCTTACACTGATAAGCAACTGAGAAATACTAATCACTGATAATACTATAATCTACTATATTGAAAACATAGAACTTACAATGACTTACTTCATTAAATTGAGATGACCTCATATCTCGTAAACTATTATGTCCTGGTATCAGTGTTAGAGCATAGAGTATTAGTAGAGTGACTTCAGTGATACTAAATCCCAGTGATAAATTTGGTAAAACATCATTTTCAGGTTTGTGATTTATATGACTCCGTAGTAGCAGTATGGAAATAACAATCAATAAAAATATTAATGCACGAATTGACACAGGACCACGTAGATTAAAATTCCTTCCTCCTTTCAAACTTGATACAAAACAAAGATGAACAGCCCAAGCTAATCCTTCTGTACCTGCCACAAGGTAATCAATAGGTTTAGCAGATAAGACAGTGTTCTTAACTCCAACTAATATTGGACCATAGTCTTCTGTGTTAGATTCTGTATTAATAACAGAAGATTCTGTAGTATTTTGAATACTATGTTCTGGAAAAAAGATTGATTTTGCAAAATCAATGGTATGATTCCATTCATTTTGTATCTGCTGTAATATATTTGAACTTTCCAAAGATGCATCTGGCTTTTTACTCGATGATGTAACATATTCCTGCATGGCATTAGTAGTTGGTACATACTTTGATGATGTAGGAGTACTATTAGTGAGAATAATATATGCTCTAAGTATAGGAAGGATTAGAAGATATACTGTAATTGTAATTCTAAAATTTATAACATAATTAGAATTAAAATGGCGGGTAGTATATGCATTTTTTTTGCCATAGTAATATGCAGATATTATAGCAATGCATATTAAAACTGGAATCTGAAAAGTATTTAAAAAGTACAATAATATAAATGATTTATATATATAAAATAAATCTTGTAATAGTGAATTACCTGAAGACAAAGTTGTTGAAAACAAACATCAAGATCATGTGTATTTGAATTTAAAGGCCTAAAGTCTTCATGATATCCACATAATTCTGTCCAATTCCATTTCCATGTCTCTTCACCATTAAATAACCAATTATCCATATTTTAAATCTATAAATACCAAATTGAAAAATGCAATACACAACAATCTCCTAAAGCTGGGTATATTAAAAAGGAATTCAATAGTTAATTAACCGAATAATTATTTTACGAAATTTATTATTCATTATTTAAAATCATATTATTGTTTGTAAGAAATCGAAATAATAATTAAAAGACAACCTACAACAATATAATATGTTACATTATAAAGTACTTACTCGTGAAATATATATTCTAGTTTATAGAACACTGTATACATACATACAGATGTATACATACATTTATATATATATCTTAATATTTGTTACACATTTCGCGATGTATCATGTTTCGAATCAATCTTATATTAAAGCAAATTTGTAGGTTAGGTTTTTCATGACAACTAGCATCAATGACGCATGTGATGTGAATTGTACAAAACACCTAGATTAAATTAAATATAGAAACAAAACTATTGTTTAAAAAGTACCTTACNAAATTAATTAATCACATTCTTTTAGTTATCTATACGTCGTGATCATACAATAAAAGTTTGGTTAAATATGAACAAGAAAGAAAATACACAAAATTATGCACCAAAAATGATTGTTGATGACAAAAGAAATGATAATAACCTACAAAACCCTATTTTGGATGAACAGGATAAAAGTTTAGAAGAAGAATTATTATGCTATGTAGCAAAATCGAAAGCAATTTTTAAAAGCCAGCAAAAAGATGATCCAGATTTAACTTTTGAAGAAAAATTAACAATTGCACGTAATATTCTTCACAAAAGTTACTGTTTATTTTTATCTAAGTTTGGTCATTACATGAAAAAAGAACATTTAAGATTTTTTGAAAAAAATAAAGATGAAGATTATGAAGTTGCTTATCATTTTAACAGATTACAAAGGTATTTTAATAATTCAGCAAGACAGACAGATGTCAGAAATAGAAGATATCAAGCTTTAAAAACTTTAATACAAGAAGGAGAATATTTTAGTGAAACTGAGATGATGAAAAGAAATCCATTATTATATGAGCATTTAATTGGGCAATATATGACTGAGAAACAGAAGAATATTAGGGATAATATAGACATTAAAAACATTACTTTTGTGAATTTATTAATGGAAAGCATGGAAAGAGATAGATTAAATGAAAAACAAAAGTTACAAGTAGAAGAGGAACAAAATATAATAGAAGAGAATGATTCAGATGAAGAACAAGAGGACACATGTGCTTCTGAGTATAATGAGGAAAAGATTTTGTGGGGTAGAACATCTGAATTACAAAATAAGATACAGCATAAGAGTGAAAAATTACAAAATCCACATAGTATTTCAAATTTTGAAAAGCAAATACTTAAGCAAGAATTTATAACAAATATGTATCAAAACTTTTTAGATGGGAAAGATACAGATTTTGATTACAGGTGTTTATATATACATATATATATAATTTCAATAATATTATCTCAATTTCATATATATATATTTTTTTTTTTTGTTT
>NIJG01000031.1:2521569-2655441 GCA_002201625.1 Euglossa dilemma
ATAATATAGATATAAGGACACAGGATGAAGAAGATAAATATTTTGATTCTGAATCACCTGAAACTATAGGTCCAGCTAAAGATTTAAATGAAACTGAACCTGAGGATGAATTGGATATATATATGAAATCATTGAAGGTTAATTAATATTTCACAGTTCATGATCAGTTCATATTAAAAGTTCTGATTCATAAAAAGATTATTTATTCAATAGGAGTAGGTTGCTACAGATAGGCTCCCCTTGGATTATCTAGTATGCGATGAATACTCTCAGATGTAATCTTGTAAATGTACAGTAATTTAAATGTGATATTTATAAATAAAAATATACAAAATCAGAAAAGTATACATATTTATTTACTTATTACATACTTGATGAATACTTGAGGAATACTTAGTTTAAAATTATTTAATTATTTATATTGCATAAATATTAGATGCACTGAATTAAAGTATATCACCATATATATATATATAATGACAGAAATTATTCATATGTTTTAACATAAATAAAATTTTATTCCCTATGATCAGCAGATTAGATTAATATAAATATCATTTTCCCTATATCTAATTCGAAGTATTTGTAATTGCATAGATCGTGTCATTTTCAGTGGTAGCTGTTTGAAGTTCAAGAATTAAGTGGACAGTTTTTTTAAGGGAAAGAAGATGGTAAGTATAAATTTAAATTCAAAAAGCATGTTAAACCCTCGCTTGTGAAAGCAATTGATTATATGCTAATTGAATTTGAACAAAAATCTAAGGAATTATCCTTGATAAAATTATCTTAATACCATGAAGGTTAGCTGTCGTTAAATTTTTGATGTTTATGTTTAACAATTTAATTAAAATAATTAAAGCTCGCCTGATATTTCTCTTACCTTTTATCGTATACGATCAGAAATCAGTTTTAACAATGTATATTTTTTTGTTCAGTGACATTTTACTAAAATTATAACCTTTAGCTTTATTCAAATATTACATAAAAAAAAAATAAAACTTGAAAATTATGATATCAAGATTGTTTTAATTATAGCATACATTATAAATGCATTATAATATAGGTAGATTTTTGCTTTATGCGTAATTTATATAGTTTTCCTCCTTATAATTGTTAATGGCTTAGTTTTATAGTTGTAATGTAGTATAATAATTCCCCCATGCTTTTCTCTACCATGGAAGCATAAAATAGTGCATGCTTGCATTGAATGGCTTACCTAGCATGGTACTACCCGGTGTTCCTGGTAGGTATCTTTATTTTTCTCGCAGCCAATGACACCTGCTATAACGGGAGTGGAAGAGCAAGAAAAACTACTTGAAGATGCAATTGGTGTGGTCAAAGTACAAGCTTTTCAAATGAAACACTGTTTGGACAAATCAAAATTAATGGATGCATTAAAACATGCATCTACAATGTTGGGGGAACTTAGAACATCTCTTTTAAGTCCAAAGAGTTATTATGAATTATGTATCCTTACTAAGTTTAAATAATTAAATAATACTCATGACAGAATATATTTAATAATATTTTTACAATTATTTCTATTTTCCCTTATATTTAATCTTAGACATGGCTATTACTGATGAATTAAGGCATTTAGAACTTTATTTATTAGATGAATTTCAAAAAGGAAGAAAAGTTACAGATTTATATGAATTAGTGCAGTATGTTGGTAATATTGTACCTAGACTGTAAGTTTATTATAAAAATATATTGATGATATGTTTATTACGTGTCATTTATAATCCATATATTATTAATCATGATAGCTTGATAATATATGTAATCTTATAGGTATCTACTTATCACAGTTGGATTAGTATATATAAAAACAACACCTGGTTTAAAGAGAGATTTATTAAGAGATTTGGTGGAAATGTGTAGGGGTGTCCAGCATCCTTTAAGAGGTCTTTTTTTAAGAAATTACTTATTACAGTGTACACGTAATATTTTACCAGATGTTGCTGAAGATGATGAAGATGGAAGTGTATGTATGAAAAATGTAAAGTATAAAAGAGAAACAAATTTATGGCATGTGTTCAACTTTAGGTACGTGACAGTATTGACTTTGTCTTGATGAATTTTGCTGAAATGAATAAATTATGGGTACGCATGCAGCATCAAGGTCATACTAGAGATAGGGAGAGAAGAGAAAGAGAAAGAGAAGAACTTAGAATTCTAGTAGGAACTAATCTTGTACGACTTAGCCAGTTGGAATCAGTTACTTTAGAGAAATATAAAAAGGTGGATCTTAAATATATGTAGTTTATTGAGTTTTAAAAGATAATTGGCTAATAACAATGGTTTTTAGCTTGTTTTGCCAGGAATCTTAGAACAAGTAGTCAGTTGCAGAGATGCAATTGCACAGGAATATCTTATGGAGTGCATAATTCAAGTAAATAAAATAATTAGAAATGTTATGAGTTATAATTGTAATTATATTATACATAATACATTCATATTTTTATTTAGGTTTTTCCTGATGAATTTCATCTTCAGACATTAAATGCATTTTTGAAGGCTTGTGCTGAGTTGCAGAATGGTGTAAATGTAAAGAATATAATTATTTCATTAATAGACCGTCTTGCAGCATTTAGTCAAAGATCAGATGGTGTAGGGGGACCAGGAAGTCCTAATCAAGTACCAGGAATTCCACAAGATGTAAAACTTTTCGATGTTTTCAGTGATCAGATAGCCATAATTATACAGGTTTGTACAATTTATGAAAGAAAAAATGTACATTGTTAATGTAATTGTACTTAATTTAAGTTATCACTTCTATGATGATCAGGTACTACACAAATTTGATTCTAATATGATTAATATTTAGCAAGATATGCCTCCAGAGGATATAGTTTCTCTTCAAGTAGCCCTCATTAATTTGGCACACAAATGTTATCCTGATAGAGTAAACTATGTGGATAAAGTTTTGTTAACAACTGTTCAAATATTCCAAAAACAAAATGTAGATAAGTATGTACGCTTTAAAATAATTAAAGTTATATATATATATAAGTGAATATATAATAAATTTAATATATTTTTAGACTCGAGTATAATAGTGCTGTATCAAGAGAGTTAGTGAGACTAATGAAAATTCCAATAGATAACTATAAAAACATATTAACAGTTTTGAAGCTCGAACATTTTGCTCCATTGTTAGATTATTTTGATTATGAAGGCAGAAAGTTGTTGGCTATTTATATAATAACAAATATTTTAGAAAACGAGACTTTAATACCAACTCAAGAACAAGTAGATGCAATTCTTTCTATGGTGTCTCCATTGGTGCAAGACCAGATAGACCAACCCAATATAGAAGAAGATCCTGAAGATTTTGCAGAAGAACAGGGTCTTCTTGGTAGGCTGATACATCATTTTAAGTCTGAAACAGCTGATCAACAATATATGATATTAAGTGCTGCAAGGAAGCAATTTAATGCAGGAGGAAATAAAAGAATAAAATATACTCTACCACCAATTGTCTTTCAGGCTTATCAGCTTGCTTTTACATATAAAGGATTAAAAGATCAAGTTAGTAAATTATTAATTTATTATGACATTTTGAAACAATTGACTTAGTTGCTCTTTTTATTTTAGGATGAGATGTGGCAGAAAAAATGTCAAAAAATTTTTCAATTTTGCCATGCAACTATTACAGCTTTAATGAAAGCTGAACTGGCCGAATTACCATTAAGATTATTTCTTCAAGGTGCAATAGCAATAGGAGAAATCCGTTTTGACAATTTCGAAGTGGTGGCTTATGAATTTATGAGTCAAGCATTTTCAATATACGAAGATGAAATAAGTGATTCTAAGGCACAATTGGCAGCTATTACATTGATTATTGCTACATTTGAACAAATGAGTTGCTTTAGTGAAGAAAATGCGGAACCAATACGGAATCAATGTGCTTTATATGCCAGCAAATTATTAAGAAAACCAGATCAATGCAGAGGAATTGCTACCTGCTCTCACATATTCTGGTCCGGAAAATCGTTAGCAACTGGAAAAGAGGTGACTATTATTTCCTTGTTAATAATATTTAAATAGTATTATATGATAATATAATTTAAAAGTATAATTAATTCGGACAATTATTTTAGATGCAAGATGGAAATAAAGTATTGGATTGTTTGAGGAAAGGTGTAAGAATTGCAAGTCAATCCATGGATACTTCAGTTCAAGTACAACTTTATGTGGAACTGTTAAATCATTATATTTATTTTTATGAGAAAGGAAATACTACGGTAAGATTACTTATCAGTTGCTTTTATTAACATATTTAACTTAATAGTAATCGTTTTTTTTTTTTTTTTAGTTCACTGTTCATATTTTAAATCAAGTGATTGCAAAAATTAGGGAAGAACTCCCAAATTTAGAAGTTAGTGAAGAAACAGAGCAAATTCAGAAACATTTAGCTAATACATTAGAACATTTAAGAAATAGAATGGAATCTCCAGAAACTGATTCATTGTATCAAGGACTTGTTCTTTAATATAATCATTGTACATAATAATTTTGTACATAAAGAATCTGCCAATCATTTTACTGAACTGAATATAAGTTCTAAAAACAAACGCTTATTAGGCATAAATTACCATAATTTAAATCACATCAGTGTGCCTGCAAAAATTAAATTGTTATTGTATAAATCATTATTTGTTAATTCCTAAAATATAATCTGTATATTTGTTTTAACAAAACAAATATTGTATAAACATCATGAATTTAAACTATTTCTACCACCTCTCTATTATACAAGTTNTAAACTAACAACTTCTAATATCCTAAACTCATCTCACTCTCACTGTCTAATGAATAATATAATATACTGTTATTGAATAGTTATTTGTTAAATATATAAATTTACTAATTTTAATAATGTTATTTTTTTATATGTATTATAGTGTTTTTATAGCTACTATATTAATTATTTCCATTAAGTAATCAAAACCATAAAGATATAAATTTTCGTTGGTTACATGAGATATGCTTCTTTCTATGAATGGAATAAAATAGTATTTTTTTACATATGGTGATTGTTTTGACTTTAATGATTATGCTAAACATAATATTTAATTTCATAATATTAAAATTACAAAATAAGTGTATTTTTTTTAAACATCGATATTTTATTTTTATGATGCAAAGTCCTATAAGATTTTTAGGGTTGTATGCTACACTATATCTCTTCTGTGAAGCATAAGATGCGCCATCTGAAGGTTGTTAAAGCAAAAACGTCCTACACGAGTTTTCTGTGCTTTTAGAAACGGTTGTAATCTTGTCATTATTTGTTGCTTCTTATCGAGCACGTGTTGAGTGATTGATAATAGTATACAACTTTTTAAATAGAATAATGGGAAAAGGACGGAGGCATAAGCCAAAAAAAAATTTTGCAGAAAAACGTCGTGAAAAACAAAAGGTACGAATTTAATCGTTGAAAAAATGACACCGGCTGCGATTTACGGTTATGTTCGTTTTATATTATATACAAAGATTATAAGTCGCACGTTTTGAAAGTAATTAGTGTTTAATTGTCAAGAAGAATTTTTCTTATATGAACAATGTATAAAATTTTTATGAATTATACAGAAAAAGAACGAGTGGGATACAGCTCCACACCATAATTATGCAGACATTATTAGGGAAAATAAGGAGTTTGAAAATTATTACAAAACCCAGAAAATTGTACCCGAAGAACAATGGGATTCTTTTATCAATACCATGAGAAAGAACCTTCCAGTGGCATTTAGAATTACAGGCTCAAAAATAGAAGCTAAGGCATTGATTGAAACTATTAAAGGAGATTTCTTTAAAGAAATCCTAAATACAAATACAGAAGATGATGCAGAAAATAATGAAGAAGCTAAAGATATATTACAGTGCTTACCATTTTATCCTGATGGATTAGCTTGGCAATTACAATTAACCAGAAAAGATATTAGAAGATCTGAAGCATATTTTAGATTACATAATTTTTTAATTGTTGAAACAGAGAGTGGAAACATCAGTAGGCAAGAAGTGGTTAGCATGGTACCACCTTTAGTATTAGATGTAAAACCTTCCCATAAGGTATATCTATTTAATAAAATAATAATGATAGTAATAAATAGTAATTAAATTCACCTATAATCTTATAAAGAAATGGTTTCATATAGGTTTTAGATATGTGTGCAGCACCAGGGTCAAAAACAGCTCAACTTATTGAAATGATACATTGTGAAGAAACTAGTGCACTTCCAGGTAATAATGAAATTTTGATTACTACTAATGATATTAACAACCAATTTACGCAAACTTTATTAGAATTTATTTTCTTACAGAGGGTTTTGTAATAGCTAATGATCTTGACAATAATCGTTGCTATATGCTTGTACATCAAGCAAAAAGATTAAACAGTCCAATTATTTTAATTACAAATCATGATGCCTCAGTATTGCCAAATTTTGCTACTACTAACCCAGATGGTACAAAGGAGCAATTAAAGTTAGTATAATACATGAAGTAAAATATTACAATTTATATAGATTTTACAATGTTTACATTTTATTATAGATTTGATAGAATACTTGCAGATGTACCATGTAGTGGTGATGGTACAATGAGAAAAAATCCTGATATTTGGTGTAAGTGGAGTCCTGCAAATGGTAACAATCTCCATGGGTAAATATTACTTTATCTTCATTGTGTTTTATTTCGATAATTTGATTGATAAAAATTACTTATATCTGTGAATTTAAAGAATTCAGTATAGAATAGCAAGAAGAGGCTTAGAACTTTTAGCAGTGGGAGGGAGAATGGTATATTCTACCTGCTCACTAAATCCAATAGAAAATGAAGCTGTACTCCATAGGCTTCTTGTTGAAACTCAGGATTCAGTGCAATTAGTTTCTTGTAGAGATTTAGTACCTGGATTAGTATGTGATCCAGGTATTATACATTACGTATTATATTGCATAAAATAATTTCTATATCATCATAAATTTAAAAATATATATTTTAGGCATATCACATTGGTTACCAGCATCAAAAGATTTACAATATTATAAATCGTGGGAAGATGTACCCGAACAATGGCAAACACAAGTTCATCCAAAAATGTTTCCACCAAAACCTGAGGATGCAGTGAAATTTCACTTTGAACGATGGTAAACAGAAATTGATTTACTTGTTAAAGTTCTTATTAGTTTAATCATATGTTAACAATGTATTAATGATATAGTATGAGAATATTACCGCATCATCAAGACACAGGAGGTTTCTTTGTGGCTGTTTTGGAGAAGGTAAATCATCTACCGTGGGAACGCGGGTCAGATACGAAAGACGAAGCTACAGAAAATGAATCAGGTGTGGAACAAGATACAAAGAAAAATGTACATGGAAAAAGATCATTCGATGATATGAACAGATTACGAGAATCCAGAAGAAAACGTAGAAGAATCGCTGCTGGATATAAGGAAGATCCATTTGTTTTCTTCAAAGACGATAAGGAAGACGTGTGGTTGTCTATTAAGTAGGTAGAGATATTTTTTAAATTTTTCGTTTATTTCGTTAATTTTTAATATCGAAATTTTCAGAAATTTTTATAACATATCTGACGATTTGGATCCTCGATGTTTGTTGGTACGATGTCTTGGTAGAAAAAAGAAAAACATTTATTACACATCTCCTGAAATTCGTAATGTTGTACTGTCTAATGAAGATCAAATAAAACTGATAAATACTGGTGTAAAATCATTTGTACGTTGTGACAATAAAAATATGGATTGTCCATTTAGACTCGCACAAGAAGGAATACAAAGTATTATTAAGTATATTGGTGAGGGTAGAAAAATTAAAATATCTAAAGACGATCTAATAATGTTATTACAAAATAATAATCCACATACTCCACCTGAAATTGTGAAGCTTAATACAGAAACGCAGGAACGATTACAAGACTTTGGTAATATACTTTTAGGGATTGAAATAAGTATTAGTCGCAAATTTTATTACAAAATTTGTTTCATATATCATTTCAGCAACTGGAAGTTGCATACTTGTGTATGAAGAAGAAGGGACAGAGAAACCATTAAAGTTGCAAATGGTAGGATGGCGAGGAACAATGTCCCTGAGAGCGTATGTTCCTGTACATGATGCAATTCATTATTTACGTTTATTAGGAGCTGATTGTTCAAAATTCGGTACGCATTTATAAAATATATACTATTATGCACAAAATGTTAATCAAACTTACTATTTCAGAAAAAAATAAATTCAAAGAAAACCGTGCAACTATTATCCCTGAAGAGTTGTGTGGTGAAATTATTAATAACGTTGAAAATGAAAATGAAAATGGCGACCATTCACACGTATTAGAAGCTAATTGTTCGAAATTTGGTATATATTTATAAAATATATACCATTAACCACAAAAATTAAGCATGTTAATCAAAATTATTATTTCAGAAGAAAATAAATTGCAAGATCACGCTTCTACTGTCCCCGAAGAGCTGAATAATGAAGTTGTTGAAAATGTTATACAAGAAAAAGAAGACAATACAGACCTATTAGAGGCTGATTCTTCGAAACTTAGTATGCATTAAAATATATATATACCATTGGAATGAAATTTTAATTAAACGTATTATTTCAGAAAAACATAAATTACAAGAAGACCGTGCTCCTATTGTCCCCGAAGAGCTGAATAATGAAATTACTAAAAATGTTAAAAGAAGAAAATACGACCATCCAGATCTCTTAGAAGCTGAATGTTCGAAATTGGGTATGCATTCCTAATATATATGTATATATACCATTAGGTTCAAATGTTAATTAAAATTATTATTTTAGAAAAAGATAAATTGCAAGAAGAAGATCGTGCCTCTGCTGCCCCCAAAGAGTTGAATAATGAAATTATTAAAAATGCTAAAAATGAAAAAGACGACTACCCAGATTTATTAGGTGCTGATTGCTCGAAATTGGGTATGCATTTATAACATGTATAAAATTGGGGTCAAATGTTAATTATAATTATTACTTCAGAAAAAGATAAATCACAAGAAGAACGTGACTCTACTGTTCCTGAAGAGTCGAATAATGAAATTATTAAAAATATTAAAACTGAAAAAGATGACTATCCAGATTTATTAGGAGCTGATTGTTCGAAATTGGGTACGCATTTATAACATGTATAAAATTGGGGTCAAATGTTAATTAAAATTATTATTTCAGAAAAAGATAAATTACAAGAAGAATGTGCCTCTACTGTTCCTGAAGAGTCGAATAATGAAATTATTAAAAATATTAAAACTGAAAAAGATGACTATCCAGATCTATTAGGAGCTGATTGTTCGAAATTGGGTATGCATTTATAACATGTATAATATTACGATCAAATGTTAATTAAAATTATTATTTTAGAAAAAGATAAGTTGCAAGAAGAACGTGCCTCTACTGTTCCTGAAGAATCGAATAAAGAAGTTATTAATAATATTAAAAAAGAGGATGAGTCACAAACTTCAAATGAATTAAAAGAATGACATATAATTTTGTAATACGAAGTAATGTTCCTTTAATTTACTTTGAAATTTTAAATTCAGTATAACGTAAAAATAATTAAAAACTTTCATTTTATTTAAATTTTAATAAAGGTGCTTCACTTGTGAAATACCGGTATGCCGGATATTATTTTATGCACCATGGTAAAATGTATCTTGTAGAAATAAAATAAAATAAAACGTTTTTATAGGACAAGTAAGTATTCGTAACTTGATGGGAAATGCCATTTCTTTTACTAGTTATTTTCTATGAAATAATTTATGAAATAACATATAATTTTCATATAGTTTGAGCGACAAATAGTCTTTCATTTTTTTATTATTTTCGGCCATTAAATTGAAGATATTTTGTTGATTATAGTACAAATATTGTTATAAATATGGCCGGATGTAGAGGAATCATTAATTCTTAAATGGCTATCGCCAATGTGTTCAACAATATTTTATTAAATCGTACTGAATTTCTTGCTTCTACTGTATATTAAAGTTGGAAAAGATGAATATCTATTGTACGTCTCGTACGTGTCGATATTCGCTTTAAAGTACATTATACGTTATATTCTCTTTCGTTCTCAAATTTAGTCGATAACAAGACTTCTAGATGCTAGAGATTAAAGGATTCCAACTTACGATTAAAAATTTGTTTAACATAGAGATTTCTACTAATGAAGGACGGGTTTTTCTATAAAAAACATTTAAATACAAGTATAAATATGAAAAATGCTGAGTAGCTCATAACATACAAATAAACTATAAAAGAAAACAAAAGAAAAACCTTCTCTAAAATTTTTTACACTCCGAAAGACTCGAAGTTGACGGATGACGCTAGTAATCTCGATTACTTGGTGTAGTTATTTTCCCGCTGAGATTCTGAGAATTTGATGGAGATTTCGAACCTATAAACGAAAGAAATTTCGCATTCGTCGGTGTATTATAATCAAATAACAACGGACTTACAGCTTTTCCCTGATTTGGTTCGAGGATTGTTCAAGCAGGGATGATCACCCATTAAATGCTCTCTCCACTTATTTTGATTTACAAGAGCAGAGCATAACGGACAACGATCGTAGCCTTCGATGGGTTCTGCAATGCAAACGATCAATTTTACTATACGTTGATTTATTTTATCGCGTTAACGATACGTCGATTTTTACGTACTTGTACACTTGTTATCTTTTCTGTGTTCCTCGAAAGAATTTTCATTGATTGCTTGTTTGCACGTCTCGCATTTTACATAATTGCTTCTCATATCACATTCATCTGAAAGGCAAAGCAAGTATTTACTACGATTAAATGCTACACGTTAAGAATAATTCGATAGAAATGGTACTCGCTTAACAAATGTAAGTTCAAGTACGAAATTTCCACCACTTGTTTACACGCCTCGCATTTTGTCAGCATAGGGCAACTTCTCCAATAATGAATGTTTAATCCTTCCTCGGAATAACCTTGCCCCTTGGAAAGACAAAATATGCACATTCTGTAAGAAAAGAAAAAGAAAGGAGATACATTTCTAACAACATCGAGCAAATGTCAAAGAAATAATGGCACACCACTCACTTGTCACCTTTGTGTTCCGTACTATTCTCGGACGGAGATGTTATGCTCGTTGAGCTTCCAGTACTAACAACAGGACTCGTTCTCGAAGGAGATTTCGTCAAGTTCGCTACATTGTTCTCCGTTGACTTTGTCTGCGTCGGCGTCGTTGTTTTATTGCTCGTTTCGATTTCCTTTTTCCTCTAACGAATATCCACGTAATAAGGTAAATGTGACTAAACGTTTTCCTCAAGAAAAAAAAAAAAACCGAGAAACTTTTACCTGGAGATCAATCAAGTCGAATTCGTGGAAAAGTTGACGATACAATAAGTTCCTCCTGGTGATGTCGTCGTCCGGAGGCAATTGCTTACGGACCAATCTCGGATTTACTTTGTACACCAGAACCAAAATCCTTTCGGAAACTTTCCTAACCGCTTCCGCTGGGTGGTGCAATCCCGAGGAACCCAATTCTGACAATGTCCGACAAGTAAGCCCACTGCAACAGTTACAATGCCTTATCAGAGTAATTGCGTTTTAACGTATTAGTCTTAATGTTGAGGGTGGACCTCTGCGAGTGACAACCATAAATAAGATCGTATCAGCTGTCACACGCAGAGGTCTGATGTTTTTTAGCATTTTTCATATTTCACATTGAAAATATACATTTAAAATTATGTTATTTTGAGTCACCTTTGTTTATCCGTAGATATCCCGTGGCTAAGGATTAGCTGCTCCACCATTTCTAATCTGCTAAGCGCTAATCTTTGATGAGTGCTACTACTAACGGGCCTCGTTAAGTGCACTGGTATAATATGCAAATCCCTGACGCATTTACAGTCTGCCATACTGAGTATCGTGTGTACCGCCATGTTATGGATCCTCGGAGTAGTGTCGCCTGATTTCGTCAATAATTCCGGAAGTAGCCTGTCTACGCTTCTCGCAATTTCCGTAGAAGACACCCTAAGACGACAAACACGCGGTAATTCCCGATGGATATAAAATTCTCGCTCATCATCAAATAATACGCTATATGACAATACCTATCAGTTGCAAATTCCGAGAAGAAAATTCGAATTAATTGCGCTGCCAGGCTGTACACGCTGAACACTTTGTCTCTGAGAGCTCTGTGTAGCAGCAGAATCGCAGCTCTGGCTGTTTTATTCGCGGAATGCTTCGAAACTTCCGAATCGAAGGTCCTCAATTCCTCCTTCAGCTGCATCAGACCCTCTTCCTTGTCCGTGAACTGTTTCGAATAGAACTTCTCTACCTGAACACGAAGAATAAATTTCACTGCGTGTCATAATTCTATAGAAATTAACCCAGATAGTCATCCTAAGAAAAATCTTTACCATTTCTATTCCGAAGACAGAGATAGGTAAGGCAGCTTGCTTCTTCTCTCTGTCGTTCAATTTAGATATCGCTTTTGTTTCCGTGTTATCCATGTGGCATTCCCTGGTGAATTCGTTCGTGTGCGAGCTAAAATTGAACAATATCACATAACAGTTCTTTACCGTCCAGATTTTTCATGTCTTACTGTCTCAAAGCAGGAATTGTTCTTTCCTCGTAAGCCTCGTAGCTCGACCGAAGCGCTGGTCCTGCCGATTTGGTTTTCCTCCTCAGGGATCCCTTGTTGCAGTTATTTTGCCTTTCCACTACGCCATTCGTGGGACTGTCGGTGATATCTGTTGAAAGGGAAGGGTGTTTGGATAGCAGCTTGTTATCGGGGTCTGTCAGTCGCTATGGAAATTAATTTACCAGGGCTGTTCGGTTTCTGGTGTAAAGGTGAAACAGGTGGTTGATGCGCCGGTCCAGTCGGCGATATAGCACCGTCGCGATTAGGCGGAATTACTAATCTCGGAGGAGATGTGATATCCTCGGGAACAGTAGTTGTACTCGCGGTACAAGTATCTATAGATATTGGCTCTTTCCCCTCTGCAGACGATTTGTTGTTCTTTTCCAGTGGCTGTTTAGAAGACGGTACAATAAACGAGTGAGTAAATATAAATTAGGTACTCTGTTTAAAAACGCATACTTACCCCGTGAGGTTCTAGCAGGTCTTGTACTTCTAAGCTCTGGTAGACTTGTTGTCTGTATTGTTGCGCTTGTGCCTTTTTCGCTTTGGCCTTGTCGTAGTCCTCTAACGCTATGGCGTACTTCTTTTCCAACTCATATTTCCCCAGACGTTCACCAGCTTTCCTCAGGTTCTCCATCGCCACTTTGAGCTTCGACGCGTACACGAATCTCTCCTCTAGAAATATACCCGAATTCGAATTTTCACGAAACTGTCATCCTTACTACTTCTTGGCCGATGCGGTTTTCACACGTACCCTCGGCAGCCTGCAACTTTTTCGCTTCCATCTGCCTTATGATCTTAGCTACCTCTCGGTCCACGTACATCTCGAAGGCCAGATCATCGTACGGGGACGTGTAATGGGGATTATAGGGTGCGTCTCCTTGGCCGGTAAGCTCCTGCCCGTACGGCTCGCCGAGGATATTAATCGCGATAAGACCAACCTGCAATTTCAAACGCGCGTGCAATCGTTTCCATTCAAACAGCGTGCACGTCGCGACGTGTACCTGTTGATAAATATTGTGCGCGTTACTGTGCGGTTTGTGAAGTCTCAGTTTCAGCGAGACCGCCTCTTTTTCCGGAAGAGCGGCGCTCTTCAGCTCCCTGCTTTTGTACATCGTCGAGGCATTGTCGGACAACATAATGTAACCCAGATAGCTGAACTTCGTCGTCACCGATGCATTCTCTTCTTTCGATGCCCAAATCTCCAGCTTCTCAGCTGCAAAGAGATTCGACGATGATTAATAACCTGCTAGCTTATTAGCGCGTTGTCCGTAGAAGAAAAGGGTAGTTTAGAGACAATAAAAAAGGTAAAACGTGGCGCGGCATTCAGCTGAAAGTAGAGTAAGTAGAATAAGAAACGAGGGTGAGGCGCAGAGGACAAAACGACCTAGCCTCGGGAAATCGGGGTTGCAGCAGCGCTAATTCAGTTTTCATTGTTAACGAATTCCTTTCTAGAAAAGCGCCAGAGTTTCTACTAGATCGTGATATTAAATTCTCGTCGAATAATTCGCGACGGAGAAATAAAGCGAAGTCAGTACGTGTGTCGAGGATATACGTGGATCGCTCATAACGGATTCGCAACTTACGAATTAAATATTGATGAACTAAGACTTGTATCCTTGTAAGCTTCGTCGGGCCCTGGAGGCGTAGGATGAGTTCTTGAGGATATGTACATCTCCTTGAACTTTGCCAACCCCTTACCGTTGGCCCATGAACATTCAGTTCTAACGAAGAATGCCTATCTTCTTCGCCTGTGAGTGTACAAAATTTCGAATACCATCATTTCGAGTACGAATAAAATCTCAGAGAATTAAAATAAGCATTCGCGATGGTAAAGGGACGATGTTTCGAAGGACTGTTCGGAGGATATCCCTTCGATTACTTTCCTCGCCCACGACCCTTTCTATTCGCGATTTTTCTATCGAATTCCTCCACGCTCTAATTGCATATTTAATACTTTGCGCGACCGTGTACTTTTCCTTTCTAAGTAAATATGGAGATTCCTCCGTGATCGATAATGTTTTAACTGAAATTATACTTTGAACGGTGCTAGCACGAGACTTGGTCACGCGATGCTGCACCTTGCCTTACGCGTCGCAATCACAACAATCGAAGAAACTTAACCCGTACTGCTTCTAGGCGTTTATTTAATCGAAAATATTTGAGATAATATTCGATTAACCAGAAGGGTGTAAAACGAGCATCGATTACGGCTTCATTACGCTCGAAAGCAATACGCGATCTGCAACGAGACGCGGTGAAGCACGTGTCGAGTCGTTGTTGTTAACTCGTTTCCATTTAAAGCAGCAACTTCGGAAAAATGCGAGGTTTTACGCGGAATAAAGGAAATCGATGTTAGCGCGTAGGATACGGTCGCACGATTTCCAACCCTTCGAGGAATTCCCTTCTACGGAAAGCATGTGTTTCGCGACGTTTGTCAACCCCTCGGATCGGCAGAAATTCACGCACGGTTATCTATAGGTTATCGCGGCTCGACGTATTTCACAATCACAATCCGATGTTCTCTTACTGGTTGCATACACGACGTTGAATCCAATTTTCCGTGGCATGTCGGGGATGACTTCTCAGCGGCGAGAGCGACGTTCCAGAATCATATATGCTCGTACGAGGAGAGTAAAAACTAAAAAAAACGTGTATAACGGGAGAAAGGAAAATGAAGAAAAGGTCAAAATCTAAAAGGCACAGCCATCTGAAAGCTCGATAAGGGGAGCTTGCAAGTTTCACCCCGGCGCGTAGGCAACGCCACTTGCACGTCTGGCCGCGGCGAAGCTTGCGACAGAACTGACTAACTGCACCCGTTTGCCAAACGGAAACTCTGATCTCGAGACCTCGAGCATTTTCGCTCAGTCGGAAGAGCCACTCTCGTATTTTCAGGCTGCTCTATAGAGAAACAAAAAAGCCGATGATCGATTCGAAATACACGATTCAGTAGCTTTCTTTAGACCAGTTCTGACGTTTACGAAGGGAGTAGTAAAATAGCGGATGACGAAGATACTTTTATCGTGAATTTTACATGGAAATGGTTATTTTTCACTTGGTCGCAAATAGATGGATTAAATATACGTATATGGATTAATTTCGGAAGTTTATTCGTTATATTATCATATATGGTTATGTAAGTCGCATTTATAACGTTGGGAAATCCTTTTTTTTCACATCTTGGCTAGTTTCCGTACGTGGCACATTGTGGCACCGTCTTCTATTCTGCTCAAGTCGAAATATAGACTGTAATTTTGTAATGGATCAATAAACGGAGGCTGCGTGACGTCAGAGGGTGCGGCGAGGGTGGAATCGCTCGCTAGAATCGTTATATGTGTATCGTGTCTCTCATTCACGACCACGTGTGTACACACGTGCTTCTCCGTTTTCGAAGTAAGCATTCGCCCTTTATTAACCCGAAAATGTGGGATTTTATTGCGTCATAATTCGTCGAGGCATGTACATTAAGTATTTATTTTAAAAAACGTATAGCAATATACAATGTTTTATTTATACGTAATTTCATTTATATAATATAGCTCGTTATATGACACGGACAATTTGTATCTTTTATTTTTATCCTACGTTATATTACGTAGTTCCGAAAAGATACAGGAGACCTTTCGCGAATTGAATAATTTCCGAACTTCCTAGCTTCGATTCCCCATAAATGCGATCGATGAACGTAATTGGAACTTCTCCTATGGTGTATTTGAATTGTCTGGCTCTCACGATCATTTCCATCTGGAAGACATACCCCTTTGATATGCAGGATCGAATGAGTTTCTCTAATACATCCTTTTTATACAACCTGCAATTGTAACAACGTAAAATTTGCGTTGAAAATCACGTAAAATACGCGTCGACTAATTTGTAAATCATATACCTGAAACTTCCTGTGAGATCACTGGCACCTGGTCTCAGTAATAGTTGAGTTAGGAAATTTGCTCCTCTGCTTATTAATTTTCTCTTGAAATCCCAACCGTAAACTCCTCCACCATTTGCATACCTGGTACCACTGACAATGTCTAGATCAAGGTACCTCTGTTGCTCTATCATCTTTGGTATAAATTTGGGCTACAAAGAGTAGAAGACACGTAAGGTACAAGATTATTTTTAAAGTATTAGTTTCAGGATTAATATAAATACATGATGGGACAAATCCGAATCCATAATGACTATGAAATTTCCAGTAGCGTGTTTAATTCCATGCATATAAGCTGTGCCTAATCCAAGCTTCTTTTCCCTCGGTTTCAAGACTATTCTGTTCTCTCCGTACACATTTTGCAGCTGTTTGGCCATATCCAATGTCCCATCTGGAGAACCATCGTCTATCACGATTATTTCGTAATCAAGTTCACTAGAATGTTGCATATTTTCACATGACTGATCAATCTTTCTGATCTCATATTTATAACTGTCTAACCACACCGCATAGAAGCAATGACATCAGTCGTATTTGAGGTTATGTTGTCACGATAATTACCTCTCGTCCATATACTTGACGATCAACCAAACGATAATGGGTAAATTCTCGACTTCGTTGTACGTTGGCAATAATATCGAATACTTGTCATTTTTTGCCAACTCTTTTATATCCTTTTTCGTCTGTTCTCTTTCAACCATATTTGACACGGATTCTCGCCAGAGCGATGCGTTACAGACGAATCCTTCCTTATCAAGTGCCGCACTAACGCGATCAGCTCAGCAATCCACATGGCTTCTCAAAACTTGTCAATAAAGCAGTCATGTTTCGATGACGCGTTTCGTCGATGTTCCTTTACGTCACAACGAAACGTTGTTTCCAAGCTTCATTCATCGCTATCCTATATTTGCACGAATCATCGAAATATTTAAACGCGCGAACGACGTAGTACCAGCGGAGAATATATGCAAAATAAAATCGAATTTCAATACGAAGGGATTATTCCCTGCTTCTACTTCGATTTCTCAATCGAGAAAATTCCTAGACAAAAAATCATTCAAACGTCTTACCGTAGGTGCCGAAAAAACTTGAGAGGAAGTGACTAAGAAGTAGAGTAAAAAAAATTAGACGCGAGGGGAGACGCGCGGAGAAAGTAGTAGACGTGGGATTAAACAGGGCGATTTATCGGGTGAAAAAAGGTTAAAGGAAGTGAAATTGGGAGACGTGACGGCGCATAAACATAGTACGATTAGAATTAGAGGAGTCGGTGCGAAAGTACGGAGCCTGGCGTAGGTTGCGTGGCGCGCGACAAAGGTCGACCAACCGGCCGGCCGTCCCCACCACAATGAGAGGCAACAGCGAACCACCGCGGCGACCCCCCACCCTCGACCTCGGGATCCCGTGGAGCAGCCGCTCTCCCGACGCAAACGACGCTCCTCGCACTCTTCGGTCGTCTACGGACCTAGAGTGTTCGTTCTATTCACCGGACCGGTGTGATCAGCGTGTATCTTTGCGATTTAATCGACGCGACGTTGGTACGTAAACCGGCGAGCAGCGGTGTGTATCTATTGCACGTGTGAGTCACGTTCGGGGGCTTTGTCTGGTTCAAAATTCCCCCGAGCGTTCGTCTGCGAACCAGGCCGATTCGAAGAGATCTCCGTTGGTCCTTCGAGGATTTGCGAAATCTCTCGTGGGTGTGTACGCGTGTGCATGTGCGTGCCTGTGAACGCAGAGTGTGGCTATCGCGTGTGATCGTCCGCGATCGAGAGATTCGCGGTTGCAGCGTTGTTCTCTCGCTGCCGAGTGATCGCGACAGCGAGCTGACGGAGTCGTATTCTCGGCAGAAGTTAGGTCGACGTACTCGGTCACTGTCAGCCGAGGAGTCGAATCAAATTGACAGCTCGATCGTTTCGTTCGGCATAGAAGAGACCGCACGCGATTTCTCCAGCCGATGCAACTGCGAAACGATTGAACAGGGGCCACTGCAGCAGCAGCAACGACAGAGTGACCCGTGTTCGCGAACGAGCACACGCGACTATCGAGAAACACCTTTTTTCCCGTCTCCGCGTGAAAGAAAGCCTTGTTCTTTCCGGGAAGAGGATCGCTATCGAAGAAAAAGACGAATAAGACGACGCGTCGCGTGCTAGGGTGGTGACCTTCCTGGCAGCCAGATCTCGATGGCCCAGATCTATCGGTCGTAGTACTACCAACATCGGGTTTAATTAATCGAACGACTATGACGAGGACGATGACGACAGGACGGTTAGGTCGGCGGCGATCGGTCGGTGGATCTCGGCACCTTTGGCAAAGGCAGCGCGACTCTTGGGATCGAGGGAGAGAGAGTAGTATTTCTGGTGCAGGTAGCGGGCCATGCGGCATTTCATAGGGTCGGGGGCGGGTTTTCCGGATTTAGCGAAGGCTGACGGCGGAGCGGAGAATCGGGCTGGCTGGCAAGCAAGCGGACTGGTTCGGACAAATACCAGCAAGCATGGCGTACGCTGCACGAGGGGTAGATTGGTCCGCTCCGCACCCTGCGATCAATAAACCCACCGAGAGGGAGCAGCTCCGCGACCAGCCGCGCTTCTCTCTCTCTCTCTCTTCCTCTCTCTTCCTCTTCTCCTCCTCCTCACTGCTCTTCCGCCGTTCCTCTCTCCCGTTCGTACTGTCTTCTTCCTACCTAACCCATGCTATCAACGATTCAGCACGTGCACGCTGTATCGCCGGTGCTTTTGAAAAACGACCGGCAACGTGTTCCACGGATTATCACGAGCCGACGGACGCTAAAGGCTTCGCGCACTTTCAGTTTTCACGCATTGATTTCCTTTTTTCCCCGTTTTTCTCTTTTCCCGTCCTCCTCCTCCTCCGTTTTCGTCCGCTTCGCTTTTTAGCCTGCTTAAAACGTTGACGCGCACAGGCTTCGCCTGTCGTCGTGATTTCAGCCAGCCGAACGCCGAAGCTCTTCCTCCAGGATCTCGCTCGCGCTCATCTGTCCGGCAGATTTCGCCTATGCCTCGCTTCTTCTTCTTCTTCTCCTTATTTCTTTCTTTTTCCTTGCTTCTGCTTCGCCGAGGAAAAAACGTAGACGCTGCTTTGATACGCTTCGCGATGGCATGCCGGTCGTACGAGAATGTAGAAACAGTGGGAACTATTAAGTACGACCGATGACGTGTTCCGCTTCCGCTTAACGGCTTGCACCGGTAGCAGTAGTCATGCATGGCGACGTTGCCGAGCGGCGCGATAAAAATTCGACCGCGCGATTTCCATATCGTGCACACCCGGCCAACGTAATCGGCGGATGAACCGGTCGGCCTTGAACCGCGCTAAGGTCACGCGAATCAAACGTATTCATCGACGATGCGCGTAGGAGGAACTCGCGTGCGTCCTCTTCCAGGCGGGAAGCACCGGTTCGGCAAATCGCTTCCGATCCGCTTCGATCGCGGCTCCTCGGCTCGACCCGTCAGAACGCAGCTGTCGCGATCGTCCGCGTGATTCTGTCTCAAGTTCGGGTGTTTTTCTGTGAAACCAGGAGAGAATCAGTGCGTCCGAAGAAGACAGGATCAGAATGTGGCGTGATCCTCCAGGAGGAGGGTGTAACATACCCACCTATCTAACTACGATGTTGCTGTTGGCTCTTTTGGCATTGACGAACGGTGAGTCAAGTAGATATAAAAAGAAACGCAATACCGTTGACTCGCGAGGTCGTTCCTATAGAAATCGATCTTGATCTGGTTGTCTGGTAGAATCGTAACGAGTAGAAGATACGCGTTGCGTCTCGATCGTTCATGCACGTATGGCACGTTGCCGTGAGTCGTGAGGTCAGCAGCTGATGCAGTAACTCATCTCTCGTGCAGCAATCTTCCGGATAACACGTTTCTCGAACGTGCTCGGTCAATGGAAGGATTAGATACGATTAAGGCGTTGAATTTGCAGTTGCTATCAACGCTCCGCGCCCAAGCAGATAAGCGGAGGCGAATCGGCGATAAAGTTGCTAGCTTTTTCTCGGGGAAAACTGGATCGCGCGGAAGGAACGACGAAACAGCGATCCAGTCACGTTTCCTTGGATTCGTTCGACCTGATCGCGAGATACCGGGCTCGACCCAGTAATTTGCGGGAAGGTTCGAGTTGCTCGCGGTTCGGGGGAGAATTTCGTGCCTCGGGGTGGAGGAAGGGGGACGGGTGGAAAATCGGCTCGGCCGATTGTCGATGCAATCTCGCGTTGCTTCGCTCGGAATCCGTGAGCTCGTGAAAGGTCCGCGAGAGAGGCGTAGGTAGAAACGGAGCACGGGCTGCAGCTGCCGAAGAAAAGAGCAAGAACGAAGGGGAGTGAGGAAAGGAAGGGAGAGGAAGGGAAAGGAACAGCTGCTGTTCCAAGAACGGAGAACGGCCGTGCGTGAAAGAGAAGAATCGTGGCTGGCCAGGTGAATCCTTTGATTTCGCCTCGGTCCTCCTCGGCAGCAGGCGCACCGGCGATGATTCAGCACGCGCTGGAGGATCCTCTCGGACAAAAGGAGGAAAAATCGGAGGCGACGAGGAGAATGGAACGGTCGCGGCGCGTCTAACGACCAGCGTACCGAAGGGAAAGACACGCGCGCAGTTAGGAGAGAGGCGAGAGAGTCGCCGGGCAGGTTTAAAAATAGTCGGGGGAAGTTAAATCGAAGAGAGGAACGAAACCCGTACTTGACCCAAAACTCGAACGGTGAAATTCCGAGGGATTTCCAAGCGAGGAGAATATTTTCGTCGACGCGGTCCTTTCCGCTTTAAACGGGCCGCGAATCTCTCTCCGCCGCGACACACTTATCGCCACTCGACATCCGCGTTACGTCGTGGGGCGAGCGGCGGAGCCGAGAGGAGCGGAAAGCGCGAAAGAGGGAAGGAAAAGGGACGAACGTTCCTCGTGGCAGGCCGGAGCTTTTCGAAACTCTTCCCCCGGCCGATTATCATGGCCGTCACGATCTTTCGAGTGGACAACGCATACGCGTGAAGCGTAGGCGCGTGAGTCACACGCGCATCGTTTCCACCGTGCGAACAGGGCAACGCACATCGGCGCGTTCGAACCGCGCGTACGCGCGCGTATCTTTGCTGGAAATATATTCGATGCAGCGTGTCCGGACGTCTCAAAGCTTGCCTATATATAGATTACAGAGCGGTTATCGACCGGGAAGAATCTCGTCTTTGATCGCGAGCGCGTAACGCTGCAACTTGACGAAAAACGCTTTTACACCGGACGTATCGGGTCATCGATCGATCTTCCTTTTCCCGGCTTTTCCCAGTCACGGTTCACCGCGGAGCGAACGCGTTCGTTAACGAACAAGCTGCTGGCTGAACGGAAGGCGTTTTCGAAAGGCGGTCGCGCGAAATCTCGCCTCTTTCACGAGGCGTAATTCCATTCCGCGGGACGACGAGCGACGCGGCGCCGCGTAATCGAATTGGCTGGACGCGCGTACGCGTTCGCGGAACCAGCCAACGAGAATAGCCGGGCTTCGTGGAAAAACGAGTCCGTGCAGTTTCGGTGCGACAAAAGTTCGGAACACCTGTTCCCCGTAGCTGTGCACCTCCTGTCGTTCGCCTGACCAACCGGTTCTTCGTGACTCGGATTTTACAGCGCGCCGCGTTTATCCGTTCTCGCCTGCTCGTAACAGCGGTTATAAGCCGGTAGGCGGTTACGCGCCACGAAAGTGGAACAAGGAACTCTTGTATAATCGTAAACACGCGGAAACGGTCGCGGAGGTTGGAAATATACGCGGTGGAAAGGAAACGGCGCGGTACGAGAGGAGGGAATTTGTTGGTTCGACCGGTCGATCCTCGCGATACCGATCTTTACGACCGAAAGGTAGATCCTCGCGATCCTCCGCGCGGACGGATGGAATCGGTGATCCCTGGAACGGAAAAGGAATCACGCATTGCCGTCTCCCTTATGGTCACGTGACGTTGATAGCATATTATTCAATAGCAGACCGGCAACCTGTTGTTTGCTGCAATTGGCGACGCGCCAATTGAACGTGGGTGTCGCGTATCCTGGCGGAGACGGATGATAAGCGAGGCTGAAAGACACGCAACGAAAGTTCCTTTTGCCGGTGACAGTTTCGATTAATCGATCTCTCGTGGCACGCGGTTGCATCTCCTTCGCACAGCTGCCACTGCCACCGGCAGAAGGAACCAAGCGAATCGGTCGCGTTGCCGCAAACTGCACCATTTTCTTTCTGTTCTTTCGCAGTGGCTTGCGCTGAGGATGAATCTATGGGACCGGTATTCGTCAAGGAACCACCAAACCGAATTGACTTCTCGAACGGAACCGGAGCTGTCGTCGAATGCCAGGCCAGAGGAAACCCGCAACCGGATATCATTTGGGTTCGTGCGGACGGAAGCGCTGTAGGAGATGTTCCCGGACTCAGACAGGTATTTTCCTTCCTTTCCTTCCTTTCGGGAAGTCTCGTTCGACTCGGTAACATCGCTTTGTCCTTCGCGCCTACTTCTCGCGCGATCGGAACTGACCGACTTCCCGCTATCGAACACTCGGACACCCACGTGTCACGCGTTGGTATTACCGATGCAACCAACCATCTTACGTCAGTCGTTCGACGGCCAAGAAGGCCGAATTAATTGTCGCCTCGTTAGACGGTGCTTTGGCCAATAAAAAATGCGTTTGATCGCAGGTCTTGCCGAACGGAAACTTGGTCTTCCCCCCTTTCCGCGCCGAGGATTATCGTCAAGAGGTTCATGCTCAGGTATACAGCTGTCTGGCGCGTTCCCCAGCAGGTTCAGTTCACAGCCGAGATGTTAACGTGAGAGCCGGTAAGTGGTTATCCTCTTCCATTCCAAAAATCACGCGGAAACCCTCCCCGTTGCCTGGCCATCTGTCGCTTTTCTAACGAGATTTTTCTCGAAAACGACGTTCCATAGAATTTTAACGGACCAGGATGTTCTATTATAGAAAGAAGCGTTTTGCCGTTGTCGCGATGTAAGATCAAAAATAGCAAAGAATTCGATTTTCTTTTTTTTTTTCGTAATCTTAAATATCTATTTTTAAAGAATCGCGAAGTATCGATCAAATGAAGTAATTAAAATTCGACAGATATAGCTTAACGCTAGAACCACCGATCTATAACGCGTACCTACGTATCGTGTGCGACGATATCTGGGACGGTGCAACGAAAATAGACAAGAACGGATGATTACACGCAGCGCTAAATAGAAATTAACGTCAACAGTGGTAAAGAGCAACCACGTATCTCGAGTAATTGGGAAAACAAAAGATCGGGAACGCTTGATTTCGAGGACTTGGGTGATTCTAGCGTGAAGTGACGACAACGGTACAGCGCGAAAGATGGGCCAGGCACGGAAAACCTAAAACGTTTTCTTTGCAGCTGTTTCGAACAGCGAACCACCGAGTATACCTTCGTAAGCATTTTTGGGTCAGTGACTCGCGCCTCGCGTTTATCAATCGCGACACGTCCGGTGAGCATACGATATCACTGGCAATTATCGCCGTTTCCTCCAATGATCAGGGAAAATTAGAGCAGGGCTTCTATAACGAGCAATCGCTGCCGCCGCCGTTGTTCGCGATGAACATTCGCCTCTCTTCGGTCTCCGGCGGTTCAACGGAAACCTATAATTGCCGATATTCCTCCGACTCGGAGGTTTCCGGTGGAAAATGCGGGAAACACCGGTGAAATTTTTAATCGGCCGTCGAACGATGTAATTCGCGCGGGCGTACATCGTTGACCCAGTTGCACGACCCAGTTCCAAAGGGGCTCGAGTACGAAATATTCGAAACGAAAAACGGAGACCGTAGGGCGGTGCTGTTTGCTCGCGAGTTTCGATCGCGCGTTTTTTTTTTTTCTCTCTCCCTTTCAACGACGAAATCGCAGTGGTGGCGCAGTACTACGACACGGACGTGAACAAGGAGTACGCGATCCGTGGGAACAGTGCCATTTTGAAGTGCGTCGTTCCGTCCTTCGTCGCCGATTTCGTCAAGGTTCTGTCTTGGCACACCAATCAAGGAGAGGAGTTCGTACCTGGCGACGATTACGGTAGTCCCCGCGTCATTTCATCGACTTTACGTCCGAGCGTCGAAGCTTTTCGAAAGTACGGTCGAGTCGCGTCGCCTAGCGTCGCCTAGCGTCGCGTCGGTTCTCGGCGAGCAGATCGCGGAAAGCTAGAAACGGGAACGAAAGGAAACGTCGGACGTTGCGACGAGCGATCGCGTGCTGACAGTTATTTATCCGGGCAATTGTCACGGCAAACGGCTAGTCGCGAATCCATAGAAAATAGAGCAATGGACCGAAAGCTTGGGTCAGTCGCTCTCCGGTCGCATAATCGATCTACATACGCGCACGCGAGAACATCGTCGACCGGTCTCGTTAACGTTCCTACCAGCTCGTTATTTCTACCGGGGAGCGTGCTGGCCCAAATAATTGGAGCACATCGTCGACATCGACGTCAGACGTTCCCCTCTCTCTCGCACTCTCTCTCTCTCTTTCTCTCCCTCGCGCCACCCTTCGCGTTACCTCTCGTTTCGCGCTCGCTCCGTTTCGCTTTCTCTACCGTGTCTGCCTGGTCTTTTCTCGCGTGCTCGCACATGCGTAGAAACGGGCATGCACACGGAGTCAAAGTGCACCGATCGTTTGCCGACGTGTCGACGTGCTCCTCCTGGATGCAAGCTTTTCTAAGCTCTCGCGGCTGCGGCGTAAGATGCCACCCAGCGAATCGATCTGCTCGACGAGAGTCGTCTACGACGACGACGACGACGACGGCGACGACGACGAGAGACTGCGACGTGGAATACGTCACCGGAGAAGCTGTCGTCAACGTCGTGCGTCCGAACGCTGCTATTCGTTACGGGCTAATCTCGTTTTCGCTCGCCTATAACGTATTCTCCGCGTGATCGAGAACCTCGCGGAGAACCGCATCGGCCGCACTGGCGTACACAGGCTTCCAGGGAACAACGAGATCGATAATGCCACGGTTGATTTCAGATTTCGTATAGTCGGTGCTCGTAGCCGGCTATAATCGGCACGAGCGCGCGTAAGGGATCGGCGCGAGCCGACGCGTATCGCTTAGAACGCCGCTGATTATCGGCATTTCCGTCTATTGTAGTGGTACACCAGTATTATCAGTCCGAAGTAAACAACGAGTACGTGATACGCGGCAACGCGGCTATACTCAAGTGCAGCATACCCAGCTTCGTCGCGGAGTTCGTTCAAGTAGTCGGCTGGCAGGACGACCAAGGAAACACTTTTAACCCGAACGAGAAGAACGGTAGGGGTTTCAGGGGGTGGTTCGGGTTCCGGGGTTCTTGGACGAGACAAAGCTGGCAGCGGGGGTACGAGTTGGTCAACGTCGTATGACACACGCGGCCGGATCGTTCGCGATCGTTAAACGGGATATATCTTTGCCAAACGAATTCGTTAACAGCGAGGTGGTAATTACGCAACGACTTATCGCACACCCCTATTTCAATCCAGTCGTGACTCAATACTACGAAGCGGAGGTCGTGTCGGAATACGTGATACGCGGAAACGCAGCCATCTTGAAGTGCACGATACCCAGCTTCGTGGCGGAATTCGTGTCGGTGGACTCCTGGGTGGGAAGCGATGGTTCGACCTTCAAGCCGACCAACGACTACGGTACAACGCTCGAGTCCTACCCTTTTCTCTCCTTCTTCCTCCCGATCGTCCGCGACCGGCTCCCTGCTCGGTTTTTTCTCCTCTCCTCGTCCTCGGCCGCTTCGTTTCCCGACAAACTTGGTAAAAGTTCAAAGTGGCACGTGGTAACGATTCGTTTCCGGCGCGGTCCAGTCTGGCGGCAGTTGAACGGCGGCGGCAACGCGACCAGGGTTAATGAACCATCCGCTGCGGCTCTCACGCCGGGATTCTATCGCTCTCCTAAGGAAATAAACGAACTCGATTACCAAGCGCCGGCCGCTCGGGAATCTCGCGCGAGTATCCGTTGCTAAATCGAGCCGCGTTGCTTTTCGTTTTCCCGTGCGGAAACCGAGCCCGAGAGAGCTAAGTATCACGGAGACGTGGAAGTAGCCGATACCGAGAGCCAGTTGCCTGTTTTCCGTGCAGTCGTCACGCAGCCGTATCAGCCGGAAATTCTCACGGAGTACGTGATCAGGGGGAACAGCGCGATCTTGAAGTGCAGCATCCCGAGTTACATCGCGGAGTTCGTTACGGTCGAGGCGTGGATCAGAGAGGACGGAGAGGTCTATCTTCCGGAGGATCCCGCCGTCGGCCAGGGTACTATGGGGGTTCGACTTTAAGACCGATTCAGACACGCCTCGCGGTGAATCCCCTTCCTCGTCCGCGTCTCCAGTCCACACCCCGTTTCGTATCGCGTTTAATCCGACCTTCTCGGGAAGAATCGCTCCTCCGTGAATCCTCGCGCTCCTCGTTTTACGAGGCGGATACCTCGAGGCGTGTCGTCGAATGCGACGAATTCACGCGATCGATTAACCCGAGAAGCGTGTGTCTGTGCTCTCTCTGCGATTCACACGCGACCAGCCCACCTATACACGCATATCACGATCATGGTTGATCACGTATCCTGTTGTGTGCCCGCGCGGGCAGTCGTTTCGCAGTTCTTCGTCACCGAAGCCGAGAACGAGTACGTGATCCGGGCGAACAGCGCGATCATGAAATGCAAAATACCGAGTTTCGTGTCCGAGTTCGTTTACGTGGATCAATGGGTGGCCGACGATGGAACGATTTACACGGCCGGAGAGGATTACGGTAGGCGGAGTCCGTGTGATCTCTCGTTCCTCTACGAACCTACGCCAGCAGCAACGGACTTCCGTTTCTCACCCTCGCTCCAATTTCAAACTTTCATTTCCCTTTTCCCATCGAACGAAAGAATTCCGATGGAACGGAAGGGAAGCCGGGACACGCGAACGTCGTTCCGCGGCCAATTAATCGCTCCGAAACCTTTCTCGCGTCTTTCCCCTCTCGTTTCCGCGTTCGGCCTCACGTTATCTCAGAGAAGACGCGCGTTCCAGTGGTCCACCAGTTCTACGAGACGAGGGTCATCGACGAGTTCGTCTTGCGCGGCAACACGGGAACATTGAAGTGTCTCGTACCCAGCTTTGTGGCAGATTTCGTAGACGTGATCGAGTGGCTGGCTGTCGAGGACGGGACCACGTACTCGCCGAGCAACCAAGAAGAAAAGGGTACTTTTCCCTCGTCTCGATTAAAAGAGACCGGGTATTTGGCAAGACGGGGATGAGCACACGGGGCAGGTCCAGCGATCGCGCGAGTTTCTCGAAGAAAATCCCATCCGAAAATCCTTCGCGACGTCTGAAACCCGGAACCGAAGGAAATACCCGATCGATGCGATCGGTCGAGTTGGCTCCGAGGAAAGTCGGTCTCTGCAACGCGGCCGATTCGATTTACCGCCTACGCTAGATTCCAACGAGCTACCAGCGACGCGACGGGTCCTGCCGGCATTTTAATGGAATTAATAAATGGAATTACCAGCGTGCTCATCCCTCTGGCGCGGAACGAACGGCTGGCCGGCGCGCAACGCTTTGGCGGCGCGCGCGTCGGCGCTCGTATCGTCGTCCGCTCTCAGGGTGTACAGGATGCACCGTCGGAGCGGCCGGGGGAAAGGAGAGGTGGTTTGTCTGTGAGGATAGAGTGGAACGCGTGCAAATTGCTCTGGCCTATGAAAAGTTTGCCCTTTCGGAGGCGGCCGGCGCAAACGGAGCGCGGAGGCAGCGCGGAGGCAGCGCGGAGGCAGAGCGTGCGGCTGGCAGTGGCCTCGTTCCCCGCCGCGATCCACCGGATTAGGTTAAGTCCGATTAATCGAGCCCGTCGCGCGAATTAAACGCCACCGCGAACAGGGCGATCCACTTTTGTTCGGCTAACGATCGTCCACCGGGAAGGGTAATACGCCGCGGCCTAATGGAATTTGCTTCACGGTCAGTTAGCCTAGGTGTCGGTCGATCGAATCGGACAGAGCTTGGTTGTCGATCGAGATCGCGGTTCCTCCAGTAGCCCAGGATCCACGAAATAGACCGTGGAAGCGTGTTCCAGCGTCAAATATTTGTCGTACGGCGAGCGTACGATCGCGCGGAGAACGGAATGGTCGGAAAACGGGACGGCCTCGTTCGTGATTTCGGATTAGATTAAGCCGGACTAATCAAACCGACGAGGAAATTGATGTCCGTCGGCTAGCCTAATTTCCATCGGTGGAAAGAGAGAGCGTGGCCGGTGCGGCGACCACGACGCTTCGTACGGTGAACTCTCTCGTTTGCGGAGCAGCCAGCCTCGCGGTTCATTGAAATTTTAATCGACCGGATCAAAGCCCGTTCACCGGCCATGCGCTCCGGCCATCAGCTGTCTTCTCTTCTCTCCATTCTTTTTTTTTCTCTCTCTTTCTTTCCACTCTGTTCCGCTTTTATTACAGTGGTCGCCCAATACTTTGAAGTTCAGGTTTACGATCAGTTCGCGATACGCGGGAACGCGGCGATTTTCAAGTGTCAGGTTCCCTCGTTCGTCGCCGACCACGTGGACGTAGTGGGATGGATCGATTCCAGCGGCGGGAGTTACGTGGCCGATGGACAATCATACGGTATCAATCAGCATGGGCAGAGAGACGGGGAGAGAGCGTAGAGCGCGAGATCGTTGCTCCGTTTTCGCGCTGACAGCAGATCCACCGATTCGTTCCTTTGCCGCTGCGTGGGCGTTCGTTCTCCGATTCGTGCGTATCACCGGTTCCAGTGGAGAGATCGATCGCGAATCGGCGAATCGTCCGGGATAATAAAATTGCTCGACGAGAGTGGAGGAGGTGAGAGGAGAGACGAGGGAGGAGAACGACGCCGCTGTCCGAGAGTCGAGCCTTCGCTTCGTTTATTCCGATCGCGTGGATCGCGATTGATCGCGCCTCCGCTCGGCCGATTCTTCTTCTCCCCGCTACGATTTCCACAGGCCGTAGAGGATCGCACGAATTCTCGAACGCTCATCGCAGCGATCGATCGCACCACGGATACGAGGCTGTATGTAGATGTGCGGCTTATGGTAAAACCGGAAACCGGTGTCTGGTTGCAGTTGTCGGGCAGCGGTATGCAGTGAACGTGATGGACGAACACGTCCTTCGGGGGAACGCCGCAATTATCAAGTGTCACATACCGAGCTTCGTCGCCGAATTCGTCGAGGTTGACTCTTGGATCGAAGACGAGACCACTGAAATATACCCTAGCACCGATTACGGTACACACGCATACGCACGCGCAACAGCACCCACGTTTTATCCAAAAGCCAAAAGGACGAAAAGGACGGAAAGAAGGGAAAGAAAAGCAAAGATAAAAGAAAAAATAAAGCAGGCGTTTCTCGTTCTCTTTCGCGGCACGCTTTTTTCCTTTCTTTTCACGGTCGAAAGGTCGGTCACGCGTGGGTTTGCTCGCGCACCGCTCCACTTGGTCGCATAGGCTGCGCATAGAGGAAAAGAGATCGTTTCCGCCGGTAATCGCGCGAGAAACGCGGCCGCGTAGTCGCGAACCGGCGCTCCGAGGATTCCCGCGGGCATCCACCGAATCGCCGATTATAATAACCAGCGATATCCTCTCTCGGAGGATCCTGCGTTCCGTTCGAGCTGAAATCGGCCGCGCGATTCGTACGCAACGAAAGGAGAGGAGACACGCAACAGGTACGATCGCCATTGTGCGCCGCGATCGCGAGACCGAGCCGACCGGAAATCGACCGCCTCGATGGTAGGTTGCGACGGATCACGAGAAAAGAAACAGGATGCGCCGTGGCGCCACGAGTGAATAAACAAGTGGGCAGATGATTCGTTTCCGTGATGCTAGCAGCGTCGCGTTCTTTTCGAAAACGTGTTCGTTCCATCGGCCTCCACTCGAACATCGGTCGCGCGCTCCGAGAAGATCGACCGACCACGGAAATCCGCCTTCTGGCGTACCATGAAATCGCTCGGAAGCCCGGGTGCCCCTCGTTTCGCGATCGAAATCGCCCAACTATTTCTCTAATTGTTCGTACGACGTTGACTGCCGCTGCTCGCGCTGTCCCAGACTTCCTTCCTCTTCCCAAATTCTTCATCACGGTTCCACTTTCTCTCACTCTCTCGCCCACCCTTCTTTCCCCGTGTGACTATTGCTGTAGAGTATATCTGCGTATATGTACACGTATACGCATGCATGTGTTCGTTGTCGCTTTTAATCGTAGTCGATTGCATGCATCGGGCTCGTTCGTCAGCGATCATTTCGTAACCGGAAGTCATCGAGGAGAACGCGAGGCGAGATAACGCGGTTACGAAACGAATTCGTCTTTTCGAATATCAAACTTTCAATCTCTTCGTTGCTTTTCCTCTCGCCTCGTTATCAGCCGCGTTCTCGAAACAATTTCGCGATTAAACGGCAATTTGCCCGGCGAACGGATTAAAAGGATTAAAGGGAATGTTGCAGAAGCGACAAAAGATCGACACCGTGTTCGATATCGCGTTTCTTAGAACGCTTGACGAGCATGCCGGGAACAATGCAAACTCGATATTCCCTGGGCCGTTGTTTGACGAACGGGCCTGAATCGCCAAACGATTCGTCGAACGACGAAAGCACGAGATAGATAAAGAGTCCGTCGCTATTCATCGTTCAACGAACTTGGCCAAGGTAGCAAAAGGTAATGGAGTGCATGCGGGCCAATGTATTAATCAAGACGGCATTGTACTCGTCGGCACACCCGGCTACGTGTGCGCCGATGCCCGACGAGTATCGTGCGGTCGTCGGGATAATTGAATATTTCTGATTGCTCGACCCATATCGGTACGAACTTTATACTACGGCCGGCCGTAAAATCTCCTCCAGCCCGATTAAACTGTTCCAATAGAACCGATACCGGCCGGAACGTTCTTTCCGATAAGTCAATTATCCCTGGTTAGAAAGTTGCACCGGGCGAATCAACGCCGACGAATAATCCGTGTGATTTTCTTCCCCTCCCCGGTCGCCGGAACAGATGGAAAATACCTGGTACTGCCTTCTGGAGAGCTTCACATTCGCGATGTTGGACCCGAAGACGGATACAAGACCTATCAGTGCCGCACCAAGCATAGACTCACCGGAGAAACAAGACTGTCTGCCACCAAGGGACGCCTCGTCATTACCGGTAAGTGACGAGCTCACAAGAGACCAACACTTTCATCTTCATCGAGATCACGATTCTGATTCGTTCCGATCGTTTTTTTTCTTTCCATCTCTCTTCGTCTCCGAACGCAACGCGCCGCGAAGTTCGATTATCGCGCGATCATTTTCCACGAGAACGAAAATCAGAATCGTGTTCCTAGTTTCGAACCTGGACGCGGTGAACGCGATCGCGATCGCGACCGGGATAATTCGTTTTCCCTCTCGGCGAATTGTCCCGAAATTGAACGACCGTTCGACCGTTTTTCCGAAAACGTCCGCTCTGTATTTCCAACGGCGACCACCGTTCGTCCGTCGTTTGGTCCGGGAATTCGCTCCGGCGCGAGATAAACGCGGGCATGTAAACGAGGAGCCTTTTGCGATGTAAATCGTTCCCGCATACGCGATACCCGAATTCGTGTCGCGGCTCCAACTCCGACTGCTCTTTTATCGCGCCGTTTCGGCAAACTTTTGTCCGGGTTCGAAACTGTTTACCGAGGCAATTGATTTTACCCGAAACAGAGTAACCGGATCGAGTACTTAACCGGCCTGCGCAATTAAGCGATCGAGTAACAATTTAACGCCGGCGTATCACGGAAAATCAATTGCCTTCGGCCAAAGTAGCCACGTCTATGTACGTGTAATCTTTTGAACCAACCAGCTTGATCGGATTAACTTTTGTAAATACGCGAGTAAACTCGAACAAACTCTCTCTTTGGACAGTCGGTAAGTTTGAAAGGAGATCATCCGTTCGGAAATGGACGAAGATGAGACCACGATCTGTACGCGTATTGTCTGATTAAATTAGCGAGATCAAGCTAGTTGGAGAACCTGAATGCTGGGACAGGGTACCCCTGCGGGCACGCGCCACCGCCCGCCCATGATTTCACTCTTGGCATGATCGGTTTCGATGAACATTCAAAAAAAAAAAAAAAAAAAAAAAAAACTGGAAAAAAGCAAAGAAAAGACACGATTCGAACGGAAAATCGAAAAAAATTCTTTCGACGCTTTGCGGCGCCCTCACGCGATCTCCGGGCTCTGTCCTTCGCTCTCGCGTGGTAAGTCAAACGTCACTCTAATATTTCACACGAAACGCAAAGCTCTAGACACTGACACGTGGAATAGACGTGGTGCTCAATGCAGCTGTCGGCTTTCACGGTTTCCGACCTTTGCTCGTCCGCATCGAACGATGCGGATCACGTGTCGCTTGTTCGAGCAGCATGCCTTTTTTTCCCGGGGTGGAAAGACGCGCACAGCTTCGTTGGGTACAGAACTATTCTATCGTGGCGAAGCGGTCGGTCAACGATGGCAGATGGATCGTCCTGTCGATACGAGTGCCATTCCATCGAGCACGAATCGCGTAGTGCCGCGCAATTAGGCTAACGACGGCCAAGAGACGCGGCAGCGAGAATCGCAACGAGGACGAAGGGTCCGAGCAGGGGGCCCACGCGCCGCAGGAACGGCTCCACAGTCACTAGCGTGTGTTCGTTGTGAAACAGAACCGGTGGGCAGCGTACGGCCAAAGTTTCCTTCGATGGACAACATAAACGGACTTTCGACGGAATCTAAAAGCGATTTACCGCTCCTCTGCCCTGCCCAAGGATTCCCGGTACCGGTTTCTAGGTACGATATATCTCTGATCACCGACACGCGATACGCGCGATAGCATGATCGAATGAAAGGGAACCTGCGAGTGCGTAGGCAACGCGTAGGGAGATCGGGAAAGAACTCGGAAGAAAAGTAGGCCGTTCGGAATGCTCGCGAATACCCCAACTAGATAGACCTTGGTTAGGAAGTTTCCTCGTGGATCGAGTCGTCCTTTCTTCTTCCGTCAGCGCGTCGAAAGCGAAAGGAGGGTGTAGTAGCTTTCGTGACGACCCTGCTCCCCTCAGGGGTTCCCCGTTCCAAGCACGGTCAGCTAAAATCCTCTGAATCTCGTTGTTCGCGTGTCCCTCAGAACCCATAGGCAGCGTCCGTCCGAAGATCCCTTCGACGGACGACATACGCGGATTCAGGACGACGGTGAACGGAAGTCAGGCTCTGATATGCCCTGCACAGGGGTTCCCCGTGCCCTTAAACAGGTAGAGAATCAGTTAAGAGAAAGAGAGGAGGAAATGTCACATCGACCTGCCAGATATCGGTATTCGGATAGCGAAGTTGCTGTTTAATTGCATAATCAGACCCGGTTGGCAGCGTGAGGCCGAAATTCCCGACGATCGACGACTCCAGGAGTTTCCGAACGACTAAGGACGGCTCTGTGACCCTCGTTTGCCCCGCGCAGGGGTACCCTACCCTGGTGTTCAAGTAAGTTTCCTCTCGTCCCGATCGATATCGTGTTTTCTCTCTCCTTTTCCGACCTCTTCTGGATCCTCGGGCGCAGAACCGGTGGCAAGCGTCCGGCCGAAATTTCCATCTGTGAGCAACATAAACGGCCTGACGGTCGCTAGTAATGGAATACTGCCTCTCCTCTGCCCCGCGCAGGGATTTCCGGTGCCAAATTATAGGTATGCTCCCGCATCGGGATATTCCAGGGAATGATAGGAATTTTGCCAAGGGTTTTGTCGCACGGGAAGACGCGAAATTTCTCTAATTGCCCGCGATAACGCGAGGAAACGACGGTCGAGAACCGGCTGGTTCGTGGCAAGCGTCGCGCAATTTCAACGAGATCCCTCGAACGACAAAAATTACAATTCCATCCTCGATATCGAGACCGTTCGGTATTTATAAATTTGCTATCAAATAGAACGCGAAAAAGCGTTCGGAATCACGGAACACTCGTTTTCAGCCAGATGCTTTTCCAGGAAGCCGCGGCGGACGCGTATTTTTCAGGAGGGCTTTTAAATCGATTCTTGCGCGTTCAATTCCTACGAGTGGACGTCTGGTTGTTCGAAGTGGTCCTGTACCATCAAACGTACTCTTTGACCGAGTACTTGCTACGGGCTAGCTTCGCCCGATGGTCAATGATCAGTAGTGGTCGCTTTCTCTAAAACCAGCCTGTCCGCTATTCAGCTACCATCGACGTTCCCGGAGACTTCCTTCCGCGTCAGTGATGAAATTGCAACCGAGAAAAGCCCTCGCACGTGAAAACCACTTTCTTACATCACGCGGACGGTATTCTAGGCGGAACCACAACGGTGGAGCGGAATTTCAGCGATAAAAAAAGCAAGCGAGGCGTGCCGAAAATGGGGAATTCACCCATAAAAAGAAGCGCGAGGCCGCGGAAAAAGGAATTCCAATTACGAGAAAAGCAGTTCAAGGACACTGAAAAGGGCTCTCAACCGTAAAAAGCGGAACAAGGACACGAAACATCGGAACACCGATGGTTAAAAAAAAGGTGTGCAGAAAGCCGCGCGGAAAGAGGGTTTCAGCGTTGGAAAAAAGGAGGTTTCGCGATATAGAATAATCGTGAAAAACGAAACTTTCGCGAATGAAAATACGGGAAACATATTTTGAAATGATTCGAAATAGAAAGAATGAAAAATGGAAATGGAAATTCCTGCGTTATAAGAGTAAAATGGGGTTGAGCTGCAACCTCCGCGACTATTGACCATTCGAATCGTCACCTAGTCTCTTCTCTTTCTTCGTCCCTTTTTCCATCTATCTTCGTGGAGGTTCCGTTGAAAAGGGTGCGAGACGCTTGCCGTTGTCCCCTGGTTAGCGTTATTTCGCGAGTGTGGGGGTGCGTGCAGGGGTTCCCCATCCCTGTCGCGATCAGAGGCGCGATCAGAGGCGAGATCCCGCCGCGTGAACTCGGTGTGATGACATTCAGAGCCGGTGGGCAGCGTGAGGCCGAAATTCCCGACGATCGACGACACCAGGGGCTTCCGGACGATGAAAGACGGCTCGGTGACGCTGGCGTGCGCTGCCCAAGGGTTCCCTGTCCCGGTACACAAGTAAGTTGGCGAGGACCGGCGAGCTAGGTCGCCGCGGCGTGGTAAAATTTCGCTGTTTTTGCTTTCGACCATCAACCCGCAGAGCCGGTGTCGAGCACTCGGCCGAAGCTCTCCAGTACGATCAACTTAATCGGGCTCGTGACGAGGACGAACGGAAGCTTGCCGCTTTTCTGCCCCGCACAAGGATTTCCCCTTCCGTCTTATAGGTAGGGACTTTCTCCGTAAGTTTGCCAGCCGTGAAATCCTCGAGGATCGGAGGCTGCCGGGTTCTAAGAGCTTCTCGATGAATAGTTTGTAGGCCGCCTCGTCTTCGTCCCGTCGAGATCAAAGGACAAGTGGCTGTGCTAAATAACCGATGTTAATCCGTGTTCGAAGGCGCAATGATAAATTACAGCGCAACAGCTGCACAGGCAGACGCCGAGGGTTTCACTTTTCGTGTCCTCTATTTCCATTCTTTCCGTGCTTTCCCCGGTGGGTTCCCTGTCTCCGTTCGCAGCTCTCACGCGATGCCCTCGTGTTTTACGCGTCTCTGTCCTCTGGGACTGCTCGCAGAACCTGTGGGGAGCGTGCGGCCCAAGTTCCCGACGATGGATAACTCTCGAGGATTCGTCTCGAACGTGGAAGAGATTCTCACTCTGCTGTGTCCCGCTCAAGGATTCCCGGTTCCATCGCATAGGTGGGATAAGGTCGCGAGATAGACTCGTAGAGGATAGACTCAGGCGTGATCGTGGATTGCCCTGTCCCGGTGTTCGATACCAAGGTTCGACCGATCGATCGCGTCTGTATCGAAGGTATTTTCTCGTAGAACCGGTGGCCAGCACGAAACCGAAGTTCCCGATGACGGACACCTCGCGTACGTACACGGTTTACTGCGACCAGCCGCTCACTCTGATGTGTCCAGCTCAAGGATTCCCGGTTCCATCGCATAGGTGGGATAAGGTCGTGAGATAGACTCGTAGAGGATAGACTCAGGCGTGATCGTGGATTGCCCTGTCCCGGTGTTCGATACCAAAGTTCGACCGAACGATCGCGTTTGTATCGAAGATATTTTCTCATAGAACCGGTGGCCAGCACGAAACCAAAGTTTCCGATGACGGAGAATTCGCGTACGTACACGGTTCACTGCGACCAGCCGCTCACTCTGATGTGTCCAGCTCAGGCATTCCCAGTTCCAGCCTTCAGGTACAGAAAACTCGGCATTCTCGGGGCTAACTTTGGTCGGTCGGAGGCGTACGCGGATCGAATCGCGGCTCGGTATCAAAGAAACCGTACAGCTGGAAGAGAACGCGATAGCTGACGCGACTTTTCTTCGCGTCCACGCTCGCATTCTTCGTCATATCTTTCTTGGTATCCCCTCTAGAGCCCGTTGCGAGCACACGACCAAAATTCTCGTCGTTGGCGGATTTACAAGCGTTCAAAATGGCACTCGGTGGTGCGATGACGCTGCTGTGTCCTGCCCAAGGGTTTCCCGTTCCGTCGTACAGGTAACACCCCTTGCCTCTATCTTCGATCACGTCTCGCGAATGATGTAATTTTTTTCGTCAGAACCAGCATCCAGTACGCGTCCGCAAATATCCGGACCAACCGATCTTCTACGATTCAGCGCCTCTTCGCATAAGAGCGTCACCCTCCTCTGTCCCGCTCAAGGATTTCCAGTTCCTCTCTATAGGTAGGCAATGGGAACAGCTCTCGAGATTCGAGAACAATGGAAGAACAACTCACTCGTAACCTTGATGAGCTTTCGATTCGTTTCGATAAATGTAGGTGTGTCGGAACGAGAGTTCCTTGAGCTTTTTCGGGCATGTAGCGTGCGTATCGGTGAAAAGAACTGGCTTGCTCTATGACAAAAAGGGGGAGTCCCTATTCCAGCATATTCAAAGACACTCTTCATAGCCTCCCCTTTGCACAACGACCTCCGTACCACCGTCTCGTGTTCTGTTTTTAGAACCCGCCTCGAGCAGCAAGCCACAGTTTCCATCTGTGAACGACGTCGGATTACGCGTAACGAAAGGCACGGGCTTCTCGTTGCTTTGTCCTGCACAGGCGTTCCCAGTCGCCACGTTTAGGTAGGTCGATATATCTGTCGACCGGGCCGCTTCCACGCGGCGCGGAGAAAAATAATCGCGTCTCGACGCTTTTCTTCCCCCTTCTCGCGTCGCGGCCTCACCCTGTCCCAGAATATTAGGCAGGCTGACGAAACGGTACCCGTGGATTCCACGGTTGCCTCGTCCTCTCGGGAACGCGAGCGACCAATGTATTCGCGATAACTTCCTCGAGAACGAGTCTTCTCGTAAGCTTTTGCCCCGTTTGCCCCGTCGTTCCAAGAGAGATGGTCCATTTTTCTAGAACCCATCGGCTTTGCGAAGCCAAAGTTCTCGACGATCGACAAGAGCCGAACGTTCGAGGTCCCGGAAGCTCAGGGCGTCACGTTGCAGTGCCCCGCCCAGGCGTATCCTGTCCCAGTCCTCAAGTAAGTCCACCGAGCAAACGCGCAGGGACCGTCGCACCGCTCTAAAGATCCGCTTGGTTTCTCGTGTGATCCGCAGAACCGGTATCGAGCTCGAAACCGAAATTAACCGCCCTGGACGTGAAATCGACGAACCCCAGCGCAGCGCTGGGTTCGATCACCACCTTGCTGTGTCCCGTTCAAGGATTCCCCGTGCCAGCATTCAGGTAAACCTATCCAGACCACGGATTCTCGCTTTTCCACGGTGTTCGAAACGATCCTCGAGGCGGCAGGTAACGCTAGAACGACTAGTCCTCCTTGAACGCGACGAGCAGCCAGTGAGAGCACCCTTTGTCTCACGGCAGAGCGGTTCTTCCGTCACGTCAATGGCTTAATCGATATCGCCTTTCGCTCGCTCGTTCTTTTCCGTGAATTCGATGTTATCGCGGTTCGAACGGCTGGATGTGCCGGTGAATTATCAGGGACAATTAGCCGGATCGTTGTCAGAGCCCTGTCCCAGTGACTCACGAGCGGACGGTGATTGGTTTGTTCTCGTAGAACCGGTGGCCAGCACGAAGCCGAAATTCCCGATGACGGAGAATTCACGCACCTACACTACCTATACGGTGCTACGCGACAGACCTTTGACTTTACCCTGTCCGGCCCAGGCGTTCCCCGTTCCGGCGTTCAGGTACGCGAAAAACTTCCTCTTCCGTCTCGTCGCATCTTCCTATCTCGGACAGAAAGAGAGAGAGAGAGAGAAAGAGAGAGCCTAGGATGTCGGTGAGAAACGAGAGTTCTTCGGATAGATTTCTGTTCGTCTTTCACTCGAACCGAAGGGATACCCAGAGTTCCAGCGTCAGGGGAGCATCGGTTGCTCGATGGAGTACAGCTAACCGATCTTTTGGTCAGAACCGGTGTCCAGCGCGAAACCAAAGTTCACGAACGCGGACATAAAGGTGGTGAGACCAACGGCGACCTCCACCGCGGTGTCGATGACTTGTCCTGCGCAAGGGTTCCCTGTTCCCATCACACGGTCAGTAAACACAGCTGGAGCATAACGGATTTTCCTATGATTCTCAGAGCCTACCTCTAGCGTAAAGCCAAAACTACCGTACATTCGTAAAGTCGAGTTTATGGAAGGGAGATCCAGCGAGGCAGTGAGTTTGATGTGTCCGGTGCAAGGTTACCCTGTTCCACTTTCGAGGTGAGACGATATTTAATCGCGGGCACACGGTCGCGGGAACCCGCGGTCGATACAATTTCCCAATGGTCCCGCCGGTGTCGGTTTCCAATGACTCGTGTTCGGCTTTCGCCGCGGCCTGTTCGTTAATTCTAATTTCACTCTGTCACCGGCTCTGTCCTCGCCGTCCAGAGTCCGTTCTCTATCCAAGCGTAATTCCCGGTGTCACCGTGTGTTTTCCCCAGAACCTGTTGGATTCAAGTCGCCCATTTTCTCCACCGACAATAGTCTTAGCAAATACGCGAGACGACAGGGCACGAGCGTGGTGCTCGCGTGCAGCGCGCAGGGATTCCCCGTGCCAACCACCAGGTAATCTCGCCTGTCCTTTTCCAAGTAACGCACGCTTCGTCCGACGCGTTTACAGCCTCGCGATCTCTATCCACTCGCCGCCGAGCTTCAACCGACCGAGCTGCAAAGTCGGGAATATTCTTTCCGTGTTTTCCGTAGAACCGGTCGGATTCAAGTCGCCGATCTTCTCCAACGATCTGAGTCTTAGCGCGTACGCGAGGCGACAGGGCTCGAGCGTGGTGCTCGCGTGCAGCGCGCAGGGATTCCCCGTGCCAACCACCAGGTAATCTATCACCATCGCGTCGCCTCGAATGATCGGCGAAAACCGTCGCTTCGGCGACCTCGATACTCGCCGATACGGTCGATGAAAAAAAAGAGGGAAAAATCTCGAGAGCGCCATCCGTGTGTTTCGTAGAACCGGTCGGATTCAAGTCGCCGATCTTCTCCAGCGACGATAGTCTGAGTAAATACGCGAGGCGCAAGGGCACGAGCGTGGTGCTCGCGTGCAACGCTCAGGGATTCCCAGTGCCAACAACCAGGTAAATCTTACCTCCGCCTTGGCGCGTGTGCTCGGAAGAATGGTCTGGATGGAAAACGCGTGTGATACGATCGATTTCAGAGCCGGTCGCAGCGAGGTCGCCCCGGTTGACATCGGACGATCTGAGCCGTACGATCAGGCGGCCCGAGGGCCAGCCCATCTCCATATTTTGCGCCGCGCAGGGAAGCCCTGTGCCCACCACTAGGTAAAGAATCCAACGTGGCCCGGGGTCTATCGATTAAATTCCGCCCGTAAAACGTAAAAACCGTCCGCCTGGTTGAATTAGTTATCGGTTTACCGTTGCTCCGAGCTAGGCTCTGCCGTTGTTCGGTATCGAGGAACCAGAGTCGCGCGTGCCGGAATAATCGAGCGTCAATATTGTTTAGAGCCTGTCGGAAGCAAGGCGCCAGCCTTTGCCGGGGACCAGAAAATCTCCCTGTTGGTACGACGAGTAAACATGGACGTTAGTCTGCCGTGCAATGCCCAGGGCCATCCTACTCCTGTTTATAGGTACGAAACTGGGTGACTTGGATCGAACGAGCGCGTGCCTCTTTCTTTCCCTCTTGTTTCTCTGTGCTAAGGTCGCAGGAGACGTCGGCCCGCGAAAAAGGGGAACCCTGTCCGGGCGCAGCGGCTAGAGATTTTAATGGCATTCCGCGTGACTTCGTTATTTCCCTTGCTTAGAGCCGATGGGGAGCAAAGCGCCCGCTTTCCTGGGGGACGTTAAATCGTTCTTCTTCCTTCGTAAAGCGGGCTCGGAAGTGAGCATGCCGTGCAATGCCCAGGGGCATCCTGTTCCCGTAACCAGGTACTGAATTACCCATTCAATGGCATCGGCTATCGCGCCGCGCAGGCCGAATCGTTGTCCCGTGATCTCCGATCGTGCCGCGAGAGCAGCACGAAGAAAAAGGAACAGAGCTCGAGGAAGATTCGCGCTCGTTCACGGGACGATGATTCCGTAAGTCCATTAAGCGTGGACGGTCAGGTGCAAACCTTGTTTCCTCGCGAGTATCGTGTTCGGTAACCCGATACAGTAGAGTTCGGTGAAACAGTTAGTCCGGTTGGTTCCAACGCGGTCTTCAGCCTTGCTTTTGCTAATCCTGTGACAGAGCCGGTCGCCACGAAGAAGCCAAAGTTCTCGAGTGACACGAAGCTGTCCTGGTACGATCGTCTCAGTGGCCAAGATCTCACCCTGTTCTGTCCCGCTCAGGGGTTCCCAGTTCCGTCCTATAGGTATAACCCCCAAAATTAATCGGTGGATGTTAGCGAAAGGGCGTCGAGCTCACAGCATGGCCCTGTGTCTTTGTGTAATTCGTTAGAGCCAGTTAGCAGCAAAGCGCCAGCGATCACAGGCACGTTAAAGGGCGGATGGATGGAAACCAAAGCGGATGCCAGTGTCGTGCTGTTCTGCCCCGCGCAAGGGTACCCCGTGCCGTCGTTTAGGTAACTCGCAGTTCCTTAAAGTATCGCTAACCGTATCGGACGCGCGTCGATCGACCTACCGCAACGAGAGAGCAGACGGGTGACGTTTCGACGCAGCGGGTTGTTCACTTGTCAGACGCGAAGGACCTTCGCGGAGATTTCACCGGGCCGGCGGAGCATTGTTCGGCAATCGGTAGAAACCGAAGAGCCCTCATCGGTCCAAATTGTTTCTATTATGTTGCCTTGGCCTTCTTTTCGTCTGCCCTCGGCCCGCGCTTGTCCGGCAACGGGGGCTCCCCTTTTCCGACATTCAAAGTGGAACAATTAATTCTGCCTCGCTCATCGCGTGTGCATTGTTAGAACCGGTCGGGAGCAAAGCACCGGCGTTCACGGGGGACGTGAAGGGCGTTTGGCTGGAAAAAGGAGCAGGAACCAGCGCCGTGCTGCCGTGTCCCGCGCAGGGATACCCCGTCCCTTCCTTTAGGTAAAGCCTCTAGCAGTAATTAACGAAACAAGGAAAAAGAAGAAAAGGAAACGAGCCGCTCGTTAGTCGATCGCGGTAAGCTCGATCGAAGACCGTGAAGGGAAAGCGTTTCAGTTTCAGGCGAGATTAGTTTCATCGGTTACTTTCTCCGCGGATGGCTCTCGCTGTATATCGATCCTCTAATTCCTTTTAATCAGCGGGTCCCCTGTTCCATCGGAGAAATTACACTACCGTGCGACCATCGTCGTCGCGAACCTGACAGTTTCCTTCTTTTCCGCAAAATTAGAACCAGTCGGGAGCAAAGCACCGGCGTTGATGGGGATCGTTAGAGGAATAATGTTACGAGTCGGAGCCAAGTCCAGTGTCGTGATATTCTGTCCAGCGCAGGGCTATCCCGTGCCTTCATTTAGGTAATTGCCATACAATTTTTACGAAAATAAAATTACATACACGCGGTAGTACTCTAACGTCTTCCCTCCGCGCCTTCCAATTGCACCTCTTCTGTTCTGTGGTCGTTCTCGTTCTCGCGCTTTCATTTGATCCATAAGATCCCTTACTAACATGTTAATACGAACGCGAGAGGCGGATCGCAGGAGTATCCTGATCGCATGCTCACGTGAAATTCGTAGAACCGATCGGGACGAAGGCTCCGGCGTTTACAAGCGAGTTGAAGGGTGGTTGGCTGAAGAAGAGAGCGAAGTCCAGCGGCGTTCTGTCGTGCCCGGCTCAGGGGTTCCCCGTTCCGACTTTTAGGTAAACACTCCGTTAAGTCGAACATTTAACCTTCCACCTGCGTGCTGTGAGAACCTTTTCGAATTGCTGTGTGTGAATAGAGCCGGTCGGGAGCAAAGCGCCAACGTTGACAGGTGACTTGAAGGGTGGCTGGAAAGAAAGGGCCTGTGTGTCGACGGTCGTTCTGTTCTGCCCGGCGCAGGGTAATCCCGTGCCCAGTTTTAGGTAAACCTCGTTCACGACACGTGTGTCGTAATCGGCACGTTGCAAATTCTGCGTAACCTTTGTTTCGTTAGAGCCCATTGGCAGCAAAGCTCCCGCGTTGATCGGGGAAATGAAACGCGGTTGGAAAGAGACCAGCACGCGATCCAGCGTGGTGCTCACCTGCCCCGCGCAGGGATATCCTGTACCCAACTTTAGGTAAATCGTAGCCGACGAGCGTTAGTTGACCACCGGCGCACGTTTCTTTCCTCGATAGAGCCCATCGGTAGCAAAGCGCCGTCGATTCTCGGGGAAAAGGGCAGCCTGATGGAGAGGCACACCGGTACGCACATCGTGATACTCTGCCAAGGGCAGGCCTACCCTGTTCCAACGTTCAGGTAAACTCCGGATTCGAAACTTCCGTTCCGTGTTTCGAACTTCGCGTCCGATCGCGTCGAGTAACGCTTTTCTCTTTTCACGCGTTTCGTTTCTATCCGACGAAGAACCGTTGCAAAGCAAGGCGCCGTCGGTAACCGGTGATGCAAAACGATGGCAGAAGACCAAAACCTCCGCGGGATTCGCGATGCAGTGCCAAGCGCAGGGTCACCCGGTACCAGCGTTCAGGTACTCGAGTCACACAACAGCAGGTCGTCCTCTCTATCCACCTTTCTCGTAATTCCATTTTCCTCGTCGAATAAACGAACATCTCCGCATGCGGAGGAGCGGCGTTGCCGAGGGACGAACCTGCTCCCTTTTCCGCCTCTCCGGCCACGCGAGCTCTCCGAAGCTGACAAAAGTCTGCACGATTGTTACATTGCCAGAGCCGATGGGAGCGAAGGGGCCGAAATTCTCGAGCGACGATCGCGTGAACTCGTTCGTTCGCGCGGCGGGAGGCTCGTCGACGTTACTTTGTCCCGCGCAAGGGTTCCCGGTTCCGTCGTTCAGGTAAATGACAGCTTCTCGCCCCAGCTAGATCTCTTTGTCCCGCGTTTATTTGATCTAGAGCCCGTGGGATCCAAGGCGCCGGCCTTTCAGAGCGACGCCAAAAGCGTCACCTATGTCAGAGCCGCGAAATCCTCGCTCGCGATCACGTGTGCCGCTCAGGCATCGCCACCTCCGACTCACAGGTAATTCTTTCCTTTATCTCTCTCTCTCTCTCTTTTTCTTCTCATACCTTTCTTTTCGCGCTTCTATCCGTCGTGGGCGCAAGGCGGTGGCACGTCCGAAACGGGGTAAACTTTTCTAAATTTTTCGGTGGCAAGTTGGAAAGGAGTAACGCTTTGTGAACGTTTTGTGAATGTCAGAGCCGGCAGGTCGGGTGTCGCCTAAATTCCCCAAGTCTGCAAAGTCCGACTCGTTCGAGGTGGCGAACCAAGCTGAGATCAGTTTACTCTGCGACGCCCAGGCGTTCCCTGCTCCCACGTTTAGGTCAGTGAACTAGTCTCCGCTTGTCCATTCACCGGTTCCATTAATTTGGCACTTCTGTAGAGCCTGTAAACGGTGCCAAGCCCAGAGTCGCGTCTACTGCCAAGTATGACGTCCTCGCCAGTTACGTGGCCACTCCGGTAACGATGCTTTGCCCGGCGCAGGGTCACCCTCTTCCAGCTTATAGGTATTTATCCGCGAGTCCTTCGAGCACGCGCCTCCATTCGATCCGAGGTTTCTCTGTGTTCAGAGCCGGTGAGCGGTGCGGCGCCCAAAGTGCCAGCCACAGCTAAAATAACCGTCTTCTCTTTGCCGGAGCAAAAGGCTACGGCGATGTTGTGTCAGGCTCAGGCGCATCCGCTGCCGATCTTCAGGTATGCTCGACCGAGCAAACGGAGAGGAAGTTTCGATCCCGTTCCCCGAGTTATCTCGTTAGGGCGACCGACTGTGGAGCGCGAGAGAAACGTGAAGATATCGGTTCGATCCGTTGCCAAGGCTGGGATGAATATTTTCCTCGTTTTGCTTTCTAGACCCGGTCGGAAGTAGTCCTCCTCGGTTGCCGCCTAGGTCGAAATTCGACGGACTGTCAAAATCCGAGGGCCAAGCTTTGACGTTACTGTGCGAGGCTCAGGCCAGTCCTTCGCCTTTGTACAGGTGAGGTTCCTTCGTCCTAGCCTATCTCCGATCGGTCCGTATCTTCACGTCGTCGTCCCCTTCGAGACACCGTCGCGTTTTTACCATCGCGCATCGACGACGCGTTCGACAACGACGACAAGCCACGTACTCCCATCCCCGATTATTACAGAGCCACGGGGTAGCGTGCGCCCGAACGTACGGGACAAGGACATGATCGGGCTGAAGAGGGACATCCTAGTCGATCTAATGGCCGGTCTGCCGTGTCCTGTTCAAGGTTTTCCAGCCCCCACGTTCAGGTACGGTGAGGAACGTAAACGAGGCGTCTAAGAGCCGCTCGAGGCGGTGGCGATCCTGCTCGGGTACTTGGTCATTTTCTCCATCGTTTCCTCGCATTGTTTCGCGTTGTCGGTGATCAGAATCGCTGGGCACGCGCCGGTTCAGTCGCGTTCTTGCCGCTTACAGAGCCGACAGGTAACGTCCCGCCGCGAATCGCCGGTGAACGTTACGAAGGTGGCAAACTCGTCGATGTTCGAAGGACGTTGGTGGTGGCTCTGGACTGCTCCATTCAGGGATTTCCTGTCCCAGTGACAAGGTACTTCTCTTCCGTTCTCGGGAATACGTTGATCGCGTTTCAGAGGGCACGAACGAGATTGCTCCGCGCTCCTCGGGCAAGAAGTTCGAGAGGGAGGTGGTTTTGGCTGCTAGAGGTCAGGATATCGCGTTAAGTCATTCGCTGCAGGGATTCCCCGTACCCCGGACAAGGTAGACGTTACCGCTCGTTTTCCGCTCGTTTCCCCATCGTTTCCTCCGCTTTCCAAACTTGTCGTCGTCGTCGTCCTCGTCGTCGTCGTCGTCGATGAATCGAATCAGTTGACATCGGTGCGTTTCGCGATGGCACGTCACCCGGTCGAGGATCACGGATGTTTTTACCTGTTTCGAGGTAAGTAGCATGCTGTACATTTACGCGTGGTCCGCTCAAGATACCAACCGTTGCGGAGGAGGACGAGGTACGTAACATTTCATTTCTCGCGAGAAGAGGGTCTCACGTGTGTACCGATGGAGTTCTAACTGGACGTTGATTGCGAGTTTCATCGTGAGAATCGATAATCGATATGCACTAAGAGCCTTCTTCTAGCGGTGCTCTATTTCGTAACGATTGACGAATTAAGCGAAACGAATCTAATTACCAATAAATGTAGAGAAAAAAGAATAATAATACTAATGTTGTAACGATAACGAAAGGAATGGGGAGGAGTTAGTTATTCTGGGCAATGAATGATATCCTTGCAGAACCGTCCGGTCGTACTGCCCCAAAAGGGACTGGAGACGGCCTTAATAAGTACCGCGGGGTAGAGGGCGAGTCTCTGGCGCTGGCGTGTGCGGCACAAGGCTTTCCTGCCCCGATCTCTAGGTACACACAATTCCGTATAGCTTCTCTTTTTTTTCTTTTGTTTGGTCGTTTGGTCTTGCTCCGCAGAGCACGGATCCTATTTTCGAAGCGTTCCATCCTTACCCTCTACCCCGTGTCGGGTGGCGGTACCGCAAAAATCCGAGAAGTCGGACGTTCGACAGAGGCATAAAGAGAGACGAACGTAAGAAACAAATAAGAAACGAGAGGCAAACACAAATTGCCGTAGAGCATGAAAGATAAGAGGAACGAGAACAAAGGTAGCCTCGAGTGAAGAAAAGGGAGAAAAGGAAAGAAAGAAAGGGAACAAAGAAAAGAAAGAACGAGAGAAAGGCAAGGGGGAAAAAAAGTGAGTGGGCAAAGCATGCATAGCGATGATCCAAGATCCCGACGCCGACTGCTCTAGCAAACGATCTATAAAGAGACGGCAGACGGGCGTATAACAGAGAAGCAAGAGAAGAAGAACGATATAGGGCAGCTTCTCTCGTCGTAACAACCGTCGATTTCTCTGCTCGTGATTCGTTCGCGCCACGACTCGTCTTGTTCGACTCGAACTACTTCTCGCTATTTCGTTCACGACCGTGGCTCTTAGTCGCGGAAGACGGACAGAAACGAAAGGAAAACGAACAGTTTCGGTCAAAACGGAAGAAAAGGAAACAAAAATAAATAAAAAAACAGCGAAAATTGTGTATCCCGTATCCGGGGCCAATCGGACGTGTTGGTTTTCAGTGCCAACTGGAGCCCCGTGGCGCAACCCCGAGATAGGTGACGGAAGCGCGACTCTGAAAAGGATGCGGGCCCTCTTCTCCTTCGATAACCTCGGTGCTGATCCGGGTGGTCCGAGAGGGTGTCACCCGATCAATGGGGCGAACAATGTTGCCCTGCACCTGCACACCTCCAATAAGTCCCACGATATTTGGCTGGTAAGTCCTCGCCACCTTCGTGCCTCATCCGTTCGTGTTTTTCACTCCCCCACACCCTCTCTTTCTCTCACTTGCCAGGATTACTCGTCGTGATTCGTGTATTATGTCGCGCGTTCTCCACTTGCACAATTGTCACACGTCGTGCCGCTCAATTGTCACCGCCTTCCTGACCCTCCCCCTCTTCTTCGTTTCCCAAGTTAGCTCCAATTCCCACAATTACGGGGCCATCTCCCGAGATTTCCCGTCTACGATACACACACGCACGCCCACGCACCCGTGCGAAAGGTGCGAAAACGCTTGTTTTCAATTCGTCCAGCGCTATTTGTGTTTTCCGTTTCCGTTCCTATTTTCGGGCAGTCGTTTCTTAATTTTCACCCGATCGTTCGTTTCTTTCCGTTATAACTTATCTGGCCAATCCCGGTGATCGTCCTCGATATCTCGAATCGCTCGGCGAACTGCCATCCGGCACAGGTGGCAAAGATCGAGAGCAAATCACGTCCCTCGCCGACGATCGCCTTCTCGCTTTCTCCCTTAGGTACCCGATACCTGATTCGCCTCCGAGGTCTCCCGCGCTTGCGTGCGTGCGTGAGTGCGTGCGTGCGCGTGTGTGTATGTGTGCACGGGCTACGAAAAGCGGTGCTTCTCTTGCGCACTTTTTCTTTTTTGCCCGTAACGAAGTTGTCGCTGCCAGCCTTGGTCCCTCCGTTTCCCGACCTGCTCTGCTTTACGACCGCTATTTACGCTCCAGCTGTTGTTGAAGCTCTCTTTTTCATTAAGTTTGCGTACTCGTGTCGCTGCGAGACACGCGCTAATGAGCCGGCAGTAGAGACAGAAGCCCGCGCCCAGAGACGCCCAAAGCCCTGCCTATACGGAATATGGAAAATTAAAGAGAAAAAAAAACGAGAAAAAAAAAGAAAAAGGAAAGAGAAGAAAGCAGCGTGGAGGAGCGAGGCGAATAGAAACATCGCGTGTCGACCTAGTCGTTCTTCCTCGTTCCCGCGATCTTCGCGAGCATCTCGCGAGAGTCACGCGATCGCGTTCCTCCTCGAGCCACGTGGATGATCGAACGCCTCGATGTTTCTATCCACTCCGTTTCACGCCGTCTCTCTTTCATTTCGTACGAAAAATCGATCCGGCACGAAACCGCCTCGTTCCGGCAGCCGACTCGCAAAAACAATCCCCTTTCATCCTGTCGTTTCAGATGGTACAAATTCATCGAAGGCTCCTCCCGTCGTCAACCAGTCCAGCTTAACGACCGCGTTCGCCAGGTTAGCGGAACACTGATCATTCGTGAGGCTCGCGTCGAGGATTCCGGCAAATATCTCTGCATCGTCAACAACTCTGTCGGAGGCGAAAGCGTCGAGACTGTTTTGACCGTGACTGCCCCGTTGGTAGCTGAAATCGAACCCAGCACACAGACCATCGACTTTGGAAGACCGGCTACCTTCACCTGCAACGTTAGAGGAAACCCCATCAAGACGATCTCCTGGTTGAAGGACGGCAAACCTTTTGGAATGGAGGAACCCGTACTGAGAATCGAAAGCGTGAAGAAGGAAGACAAAGGAATGTACCAGTGCTTCGTTAGAAACGACCAGGAAAGCGCCCAGGCTACCGCTGAATTGAAATTAGGTGGACGATGTAAGTGACGGTCCCGAGGAATTCTAACCGGTCTAAGACTCGCGGTTTACATTTTGATCGCAAATGTTTTTTACACCCACAGTCGAACCCCCGCAGATTCGCCAGGCCTTCGCCGAGGAGACTCTTCAACCCGGACCGAGCATGTTCCTCAAGTGTGTCGCCAGCGGAAACCCGACTCCTGAGATCACCTGGGAACTCGATGGCAAACGGTTATCCAACACTGAGAGGCTTCAAGTAGGACAGTACGTTACAGTGAACGGCGACGTGGTTTCTCATCTCAACATCTCCAGCATTCATACCAACGACGGTGGATTGTACAAATGCATCGCAGCTTCAAAGGTAAGACGCGTCTCCTCTGTTCTCTCTGTCATGGGAATAACCGCGAGAACAGGGCGGATAATAACGAGAGGATGTTTTTTGGTTTGGGTTAGGTCGGATCGGCGGAACACTCGGCGCGTCTCAACGTCTATGGTCTGCCCTTCATCCGTCACATGGACAAAAAGGCTATCGTTGCTGGCGAGACTCTCCGCGTTACCTGCCCGGTTGCTGGATACCCGATCGAGAGCATCGTATGGGAAAGAGACACCAGAGTATTACCGAGCAACAGAAAACAGAAGGTCTTCCCGAATGGCACCCTTATCATCGAAAACGTCGAGAGGCTGAGTGATCAGGCTACGTACACGTGTGTCGCTCGCAATGCACAAGGCTACAGCGCTAGAGGAACCCTGGAAGTTCAAGTAATGGGTAAGTTCGAAGTTTCTTTATCCGTCCTCGAGATCGACCCCGCAAAAATCGAATATTCGCGTACTCGATCGAACAAATTCGACGAAATTCGAACAGAGTCGCGATCTTGTGTCGCGTAAAATCTTTCCGATTACGTATTTTCAGCGCGTATACGTCGTTGATCGACGAATCGAGCATTTATTTTCTCTTTTTTTTTTCTCTCCTTCCTGTTCGAGACGAAGAAGCGCGCGGATTGAACGCGCGCAATCGACGAGATCGGTATCGCGACCCGAACCCTGCGTAAAACGTTCTTTTCAGGTATGCAGATGTTAGACGATCCGTCGAACGCCGTGCGATGGCGATCGACGTTGTCTTACAGTTCTAACCACGACTCTTTCAGCGAATCCTGGCACCTGTCGAGGGTGCCCGATAAGGCGGAATTACGTCCAGTCGAGTGTCTCGGCGAAAAATCGAGAGTCGCGAGAACCTTAACGTAAACTCGGAAAAGAAAATCCGGTGTATCGCGATTCGAGAATTGTCGCACATACGGACACGGACGCGGACACGCAGACGGACGACGACCCCGCTGCAGATTTCACGAACACGCGTTAATCGCGTTATATAGATTGGAAACGTCTCGTAAAGAGGCACGAGCGCTTTCGTTGGAATGTTGGAAGTTGGTATGGCGGTGGCCGACGATCGACCGTAAGAAATCTGGTGCATTCTTGTCAGAATTGTTCTCTCTTCGCGCGTAGTAACGAACCGCTGCTCCACCGAGTATACCGTGTCTCCGAACGTACATATATCAACGGCCAATGGGTTGGTTTCGTGACGCGAATCGTTTTCCCGTCTAGCGGTATCGCTGTCGATCGATCTCCGTTCGTTTTTACGCAGACAAATTCCTTTTTTCCGGTTGCGATTTGAAAACAAAGAGAAAAAGACACGCAACGGAGCCAACCCATGGACGTTTACACGTCGGTACACGCGACGTACGACACGTACACGTCCACGTACATACGCTCGCGACCTGTCATCACACGTCCATACATCGATCCTCCACCCTCAGTGCCGCCCACGATACAGCAGTTCTCGTTCACGAAGCTACCCATGAACGCCGGAGAGTTCGCAAACCTGCAGTGTATCGTACCGACCGGTGACCTGCCTTTGAACATACGTTGGAGCTATCCCGGAGAAGAGATGGGCGGTTCCTCCGGCGTACTTGCCAAGAAGGTCGCGGATCGCGTTAGCATGCTCATGATCTCAGTCATCACCGCGAGACACGCGGGGGAGTACGTTTGCACCGCTGAAAACGCGGCTGGAACCGCGTCCCACTCGACCACACTCACCGTCAATGGTTCGGGACTATCATCCGTTCCTAGAGAGATATATACACTTTCTCGTTTTTACATTCTTTCTTTTTCCTTTCGTTTCGTTCAGTTTTATGCACAATCCTGGCAAAGAGCACCGTAGTCAAGTCTCCCCGTTTCGTATCCCGGCCTGATCTCCCGCATCGAGAGCCTCGATTCGTTCTCTCCCTTGCCCGGAACGTTCGCTTTCGCCAGACCTTGAACGCTATCGTTGTTTCACCGCACAGGCGTCGGCCGTTGCGCTGCAACGAGATTCACAGGACTGCGCAGAGCATGCGACGAGTCTCGATTCTAATTGTACGATGACTTCAGTTGGCCCGCAGCTTCTACCGATCGCTTTCAATGCCGAGGTCGCCAACTCGGGAGACTCCGTGTCCGTACCTTGCTCGATCTTGAAAGGCGATATGCCTATGGATATATCGTGGGCGTTCAACGGCGTGCCGATCGACACGTCCAAAGATGCTAGTATCACTATCACGAGAATCAGCAAACACCTGAGCACCCTTAGCATCGACGGCGTCTCTGCAAGACACGCCGGAGAGTACGCCTGCTCCGCATCGAATCTCGCCGGGTCCGTCAGTCGATCGGCAACCTTAACGGTCAACGGTACGATTTCCCTTTTCTATCCCTTTCCACCTTCTCCCTCCTCTCCTCCGACCTTTCTCTCCTATCGCGCATCACCGTCATCTTCACCGTCATCTTCACCGCCATACCAACCCCACCGTCGCATTCGAACATTCAGGCCCGATGGCAAAAGCGTAGCTCGCGAATCGACACTCGTTCCTCCCTCGTATCGACTCTTCCAGTCGTCTTTTCCAGTTGCCCCGCAAATACTGCTCTTCACTTTTGGCGACGAGCCCGCTAGCTGGGGCGAGCTAGTCTCCGTAACTTGTTCCGTGGCCAAGGGCGATCAGCCTCTCGAGATATCTTGGGCGTTTAACGGGATTCCGATCGACAGCCACCACGGATCCGACGTCGTCATAGGAAGCACCAACAAGAAAAACAGCGTGATAACTATCGAGTCAGTCGCGGCAAGGCACGCCGGAGAATATACTTGTACCGCGGCGAATCGTGCCGGCGCCACGTCGCACTCTTCTCGGCTAACTGTAAACGGTACATCTGTACGACCCCTTCGTTACCCATAGACGTCATTCTCCTTCTCGTCCTTCCTCTCGCGAGCTCCTCTCCAATATCCTTTCGCACGATCGACGCTCGGATCTGTGAGTTCGCGGCTGCGAGCGGAGCTTCCCGTTCCTCGAGAGACGGAAAGTTCGATTCGAAGTGGTCCATCCTCGATCCCGTTCTCACTTTCGTTTCTTTCTCACGCGCCCGTTTCTACCATTCGACCATGCTGCCGTGTCGGTCGCGCAGTCGCGCCGCAGATCCTCCAGTTCTCTTTCGGCGACGATCCGCTCAACTCTGGCGAGATGCTGTCGGTCTCTTGCACGATCGTCAAAGGCGACTTCCCGGTGAATCTGACCTGGACGTTCGACGACACCCCGATAGACTCGAGCAGGCCGGACGTTAATATCATAACTAATAAGAGGGTCAGCTTCTTGAGCATCGACCGGGTGGCGGCAGGGCATGCCGGAAGATACAAGTGCATCGCGTCTAATGCCGCCGGATCCGACAGTCACACCGCCGTCCTCTCGGTCAACGGTACCCCCCTCGACTATACGAATTTATTAACTTTGCCACTACCAACGGGCCATTAAAGAGCGCGCCGACCATTCGAGGGGGATCGATCGCGGTCAGAACCGCGGATAAGTGGAAAGAACTTTCGACCGATCTGGGTCGTTCCTTTCCGAGGAATAACTCGTTACAGCGTTCGCATATAATAAGGAAGGAAGATCGATCGATCCGTTCACGTTTCCTGGAAAGTTGTTCCGTTTCGCGGTAACGAAATACAAACCGACAGGTCGGCGCGTTTTTCGATCGCTTTGTACACTCTCAGTATTTTCTCTCGTAACGTCTTGTTTTCCGCAGTAATCTTCATAGTGTAATAATGTTTATCAGAAGGCCACTGCCGTCGTCGTGCCGATGATCGAACGACGCGCGAACGAAACTCGATCCTCGCGTACGATGCCAAGGTAAGATTATCGTCAGAGACGACGGCAGGTAAGGACACGGTCCATCCCGCGGATACAGCGTGACGATGGTCCATGTTTCTTTCGATTGTTTTCGTACTGCTTTTTTTTTACAGTTCTTTCTGTCGTTCTGTCCAATTCCCGCCCGAGTCCTCAGTAATTACCCGTTCTCTGGTTTACACCCTGTCATCCCGCAACTGTATAACTTCCGACAGTTCCAACGCGACGTTCGTGGTACACGATTGTTTTCGCGCCTCGAGAATCCGGAGCACGGCGACTCCGGACCCGTGTCCCTCTGCGGAAGCTCCTGCGCGTGCTTCAAAGGTTGTTTGGAACTTGCAGTCGGGCCGCAGTTGGCGCCGTTCGTGTTCGGTGACGAGGCTGCCAACGCGGGAGAAATGGCCACCGTTCAGTGCGCCGTGATCAAAGGCGATCTGCCGGTGAAGATCGTGTGGTCGCTGAACGGTCGGCCTATCGATGTCGGACGCGTGTCCGGTGACCACAGTTACGACATTCCTGACGTCGTGGTGACCAGAAGTAGTAAACGGATCAGCACCCTGACGATAGACTCGGTAGCCGCAAGACACGCGGGCGAGTACGCGTGCACCGCGACCAACGCAGCAGGATCCGCTACGCACACCTCGGTTCTGTCAGTCAACGGTACGCTTTGGTTCGCTTGGAACGATTGGGTGAACCGATCGGGTGTGGTGGTTGGTCGGCCGTACGATACAGCGGGGGTATGCGCTCGCGACCCTCTCCAAACGAAATTCTTCGCGACCCTCTTCTTCTTCTCCCGTCGCGACACCCTCCGTCTAGGATCTCTTCTCCGCTTTTAACGATACGCCTGCCTGTCTACATCGACACCTTCCACCTATCTATCCGTCTAGCGTTGTTATCACGTCGACAGTACCGCCGCGCATCGCCCCGTTCGAAATGGCCGACAAGGCTGTGAATTGGGGTGATTCCGTATCGGCTGTCTGCACCGTAGTCAACGGGGATTCCCCGCTCGAGATCAGCTGGGCGCTGAACGATATGCCTGTCGACGAGAGTCATCGGATATCCGTCACTACCACGAAAAGGAACAGCCTGCTATCCATAGATTCGGCCAGTCCGAGTCACGCGGGAACGTATACTTGCGTAGCCTCGAACGCAGCCGGCGCTACCAGCTATTCGGCGGAATTGACAGTGAACGGTATCTACGATAGACATCCGAAGCTACCGATATAGACAACCCTCGAATCTCATCCTCTTTCTCATCCCGTTCATCGCGATCCCACGTACACCGCTTCCGTTCTCTCTTTCTCTCTCTCTCTCTTTCTCTCTCTCTCTCTCTCGGCGTATCGTGGCGAGAAATCGAAGGGGTCGCGCGAACTCGCAGCAGCGCTGGTTTCTTTCGCACGAAGGACAGAGAAAAAAGTGGCAAAGCGCTCGGTTACAGTGGCACCGCAGATAGCTCCGTTCGTAATCACCGAGGAGCCGGCGAACTGGGGCGACTCGATTTCCGTGGTCTGCGCCATCCTCAAGGGCGATTTACCCATCGAGATCACCTGGGCTCTGAACGGCGAACCAATCGGCCGTGATCGTTCGGATATTAACATTTTGGCAACCACGCGAAAGAATAGCATCCTCAGCATCGAGTCCGTGGCCGCGAGGCACGCGGGCGAGTACACCTGTTCGGCCTCCAACAAGGCTGGAGCCACCAGTCATTCTGCTACCCTGGCTGTCAATGGTACACATTCCTCAACTGAGACGTTCTCCGATACACCTCCCCCTCTTTGCACTCCTTCTCTGTCTGTCATCACCGTTTTCCCCCCGTTGCCTTTAGTCGGTGTCGGTGGTTCAGGCTTGGAATCTCTTTCGGACCAAGATCCGATCGGATCGTTCGAACGGTACAGGTGGTCGTAAGAGGTCAATCAAGGATTCTTTATTCCTCCTAGTTGCTCCCGAGATAGCTCCGTTCGTGATTAGTGAGAAACCAGCAAACTGGGGAGACACGGTCACCGCTACCTGCACCATGTTGAAGGGTGATTCTCCGATTCAGATCGAATGGGCTCTGAACGGCGAACCGATCTCTCACGATTATTCCGATATATCGATCTCGACCAGCAGGCGTGTCAGTTTGCTGACGATAGACGCGGTGACAGCGAGTCACGCCGGGGAATATACCTGCGTGGCCAGCAACGCCGCTGGTGGAACCAGTTTCACCGCGACTTTGGCCGTGAATGGTACAATACGTGTTCCTTATCCCCTTCTCGGTTTGCTTCATTTTCTCCATGCATGCGCGATACTCGGCCAGACAGCTTTCCCCTCTCTCCCCCCTTCCTTTCTCTTCGCTGACACCGACATCCTTCCGGGTTCCTTCGCGATCCATTTCGTCCTTTCGTCCTTTCTTTTCTCTTCTCTTCGACTCTTTCTCTCGACGACGAAGAAGAAGGTTTCGACTCGGCGTTCTCAGGGAAGTTGGTTTCTCGGTGTTTGGCTAATTTTCCGCAGAAAGTGACACGTCTCGGCCATTGTTCTGACGCAGTTGCACCGGAAATCGTGCCATTCGTGATCGGAGAGGGACCAGCGAATTGGGGGGACACAGTGACGGCAACGTGCACCGTGCTGAAAGGGGATCACCCGATCCAGATCGAGTGGGCCCTGAACGGCGAGCCGATTTCGCGTAACCATTACGACATATCGATAATAAATACCAGCAAGCGTGTGAGCGTGCTGACAATCGACGCGGTGACAGCGAGACACGCGGGAGAGTACACGTGCTCTGTCAGCAATGCAGCCGGTGGAACGAGTTATACCGCATCTCTGGCCGTGAACGGTACACCGATATCCCGTATTTTCTCTTCTTCCCTGCCCCTCTAGTCTCTTCTCTCTTTTATTTTCTTTTCGTTTCGTTTCATGCATGCGAGCAACGGTCCATCGTCCTTACCGTTTCCTTCCATTCCGCGTCGCCGATATCGTACGGTGACGCACGACGTATAGGCTTGTTCGATGAATTCTTCATCGGCGTGTCAGCGAATTCGCGACAGGGATTATCGACCCGTGTTTCCCTTCGACGGCTATATCCCGAACAACCGTTCTCGCGAGGCGAAGCAAAGCGAAGCGAAGCGAAACGAGGCGAAGCGTCCGTAAACCGACGGCAAACGTTTACGGGGTCGCGAGGCAGCTGGCGGAATTGATAGCCATTAATCAGCGTGCCGTGCCCCATGAATGCTAAACGAAGTTTCCATGTCCTTGTAGTTGTGCCGCATATAGGGCCATTCTCGATCAGTGACGGACCAGCCAACTCGGGTGACATGGTCTCGGCTACCTGTTCTATTATGAAAGGCGACTTTCCGGTAGAGATCGTTTGGAAGTTTAACGGTAGGGAGATAGGTTTCAACGATCCGGACGTAACTATCACGAGGATCAATAAGCATATGAGCGCACTGAGCATCGAGTCCGTGGCAGCGAGACACGCGGGCGAGTATACGTGCGTCGCGACGAACAGAGCTGGAAACGTCAGCCACTCGACCACTTTGGCCGTGAACGGTATCTATCCAAGGAAGCACGCTTGCACGTCAAACGAGTTTTGCACATAAGCATCGCCTACAAAACAACCGAACGATCCTCGCATCATTGCATCTCGCGTATCTTGTATCCGACATTCCCGTGCCTTTGCCAAGTTCACCCGGTTCCCTCCACCTATCCCTCCGCGTTTCCCTCCGTGTTTTCTACGTGTCTGCCAGTGTTTCCTCGAGTACGAGTAGAGGACGAGGAGGAGAAAAGTCGAGGCGAGTCGGCGAGACACGCGTTCCCGTTCGATTCACCCCGATCGAGATTGACACGTGTGCCGCCCGTTTCTCAGTTGCACCGCAGATCTTTCCGTTTACGTTCGGCGACGAGCCAGTGAACTCGGGCGAAGCGATCTCGGCGACCTGCTCGATCCTCAAGGGAGACTTCCCGATGGACATATCCTGGGCGTTCAACGGGGCGCCGATCGATTCCGAGAGAACCGATCAGTACACGATCACGAAGAGCAAGCGGCTGAGCGTGTTGGCGATCGACGCGGTAGCCGCAAGACACGCGGGAGAGTACACTTGCACCGCGTCGAACAGGGCTGGAGCCTCGAGCCACACGGCCATGTTAGCCGTGAACGGTAATACGCACGCATATGTGTAGACCGGCACGTCTGTTCAGACTTTCTTTCGTTTAGACCACGGGAAAGCTGGGACCTCCTCCCTTTTTCATCCCTTCGCTCATCCGCCTCTATTCACCGGTGTATTCATACCTGTCCTATATATCGTCGCGTGTACGTCGCGGGGGACGTTGGGGCACGACGCGGCGCGTCGAGGCGCGTCGAGGGACGCCGCGAGGGGAGCTGGAACCCGCGGTCGGTCTCGCTCGAGTAGGCTAAAGCGGAGATTGGACGATCGATCGATTCGTCGACGGAATGGCATCCGTCCCTGTGTCTCTTAATTAGGTTAACGAGGACGATCGTGCGGTTCTCGGTTGGTCGCATGCTCATCGATCTTGCGTAAACGTTTTCAGTCGCGCCGCAGATCGCGCCGTTTTCGATCAGCGACGAGCCCGCGAATTGGGGAGAAGCCGTTTCGGCGGTCTGCACCGTTCTTAAGGGTGACCTGCCTATCGACGTGGCGTGGGCTTTGAACGGCGAGCCGATCACTAGCAAGAATCACGACGATATCACGGTATCGAGCACTGGCAAACGAGTCAGTTTGATGACCATCGAGGCGGTGAGCGCCAGGCATGCCGGGGAATATACTTGCACAGCCTCGAACGCAGCAGGAGCCACGAGCTATTCCTCTACCTTGGCCGTTAACGGTACAGAGAAATGCATGAATCGGCTCCGTGAGCTGTGTCATGCGATAGATACGAACGGAACTGCTATCATTCCCTTTCACTAGCACGCGTCCGTGAAAACTTCCAGACTATCTCCTTTCTCCCGACTAAACTTTACTCCCCTCTCGCTTCCTTCCTTACTTTTTCTTCCGACTTTTCTCCTCCGACTTCCGATTTATCTTACCCTCTCTCTCCTGTCGTCTTCCTATCCTTTTCTTATCCTTCTCGCAACACGGACGTACGGACTGACCGTGACGACGGGCATCGCGAATCGTACGAGATTGAAATGGTTGTCGGATGTTGTTTCTAGTCGCTCCGCAGATCGCGCCGTTTTCTATCAACGAGGAGCCGGCCAATTGGGGTGAACAAATTTCGACTGTATGTAGTATCTTGAAAGGCGACCCACCTATCGAGATACGGTGGAGCCTGAACGGGGAACCGATCACACGTGCTATTCACCCGGATATAACAATCACGAAAAGTGGGAGAAAGACTTCACTTCTAATCATCGACTCTGTCACCGCGCATCACGCTGGCGAATATACTTGCGTCGCAAGCAACTTGGTGGGATCCGTCAGCCGTTCGGCAGAGTTATCGGTGAACGGTACTACGCAATTATACCATTAAGGCATCTCGCACGATCTCCCATCGAAACTTTCCCAAAGTCGATCCTCAACTCCTGCTGTTAGACGCGTGAGACCGCATCGTTTTTGGTCCTTTTCTTTCGCTGTTCCACCTGGATTTACTCTCGTATCGGCGATCCTCGTGCACGCGCGATTCGCCAGATCGTCGCGCTTTCAATTTCTTCCAATCGACAGTCTCTATGTGGTTGTTCGTCTCATAGTATCTCCGCAGATCGCGCCGATCTCCTTTGGCGACGAGCCTGTGAACGCCGGAGACTTGGTCTCGGTGCAATGCGTCGTGACCAAAGGCGACTCTCCTCTGGAGATCACTTGGACCTTCGATAACCAGCCTATCAGATTCGACCAAATGGACGTGATCGTGTCTAGCTCTGGGAAACGCGTCAAGCAACTGACTATCGAGTCCGTAGCTGCGAGACACGCCGGGGAGTACACCTGCGTTGCCTCGAATGCCGCTGGATCGACTTCGCATTCTGCCAAATTGGACGTCAATGGTACACGCTTGTCGACGAAACTCCTACACCACCACCACACCATCCACCCATCCCTCCCTTCGCAGTCGGACTAACCTATTCTCTTCCGTTCCTCGCCACTTCCCGTCCATCATCCTCTTCGCCCCTCTCCGACCCTCTCCGACACTCTGCATTTTTCTCATTTCGCTTCCGCTTCTTTTTTTCCCTTTTTCTCAGTTCACCGTCGCGTCTCTTGGCGTTTTCTTTTTTTCTCCCCTTATCCCCTTTGATTTTTCTTCTCTCGCTGAACGTCGTCGATGGTCAGTCGTGTGAACTAGGCGGTGCAAGGAAGCGCGACACGGTAACTTCGCGGATGAAATTCGAGGAAGGTTGGATCCGCGAGCGAGACGGGGAGAGGATTCTCCTTGGAGCTACGCGCACGATTGCGTGACCGTGGCGGTGTTACCAGCCGGATGACCGCGCCGCGGTGGCCAAACCAGACTTTCCTTCCATTCAGTTCTTTTTTTTTTCTCTCTTTCCAGTCATTCCGAAATTATTGCCGTTCTCGTTCGGCGAGAAACCGCTTAACTCGGGTCAAGTAGTAACGGTACCGTGCGCCGTGGTCGAGGGCGATCAACCCTTGAAGCTTCGCTGGACCTTAAACGGTCATGCGATCTCGCCGCACTCTGGGATCTCAATCGTGGATCTCGGCGGACGGGGCGCCATACTCAGCATAGGATCCGTCCAGGCGACACACGCTGGAACGTACACGTGTATCGCGGAAAACCTTGCCGGAAGGCACGAGCTCTCGGCCGATCTGATTGTCAACGGTGCTTAAACAAAACCAAAGATCTATGCCACCGGCATAGATCTTTTCATTCGAATCTCGCACACCTACTACTGCGTATATCTTTGTCTTGTCCCTTTTTCAACCAGCCCGAGTTTCCTTTCAACCAGTTCTCCAGTAGCTGCGTATTTCTCCTTGCTTGAGCAACGTCGATAGACATCCCTTCTTCTTTCTACCTCCTCGGTTCGATATTATTTTCCGGCTCGAGTTCACCGTTCCGTATTATTTTCTATTTCTATTCCCCTATACTACTTTACTTCTCTCGGACACGCTTCGTTAGACGGCGGCGACGCGAGGGAAAGTGTTCGGGCGCAGGATCTCAGGGCGACGCGGCGCGTTCGAGATGGAGCTAATCACGCCGCGGTCAAATCATCCCTGCTAAAACGAAACGTCTATTTTCTCCCGCTCTCCTCTCTATGTATCTGTGCCTGTGACTCTAGAGTCGATCTGTCTCTATCTCTCGGCAGTCGCTCCGCATCTGCAGCCGTTCTCGTTCGACGAGGCCAACTCCGGCGATCTGATAATCGTCCATTGCGCGGTCGTAAAGGGGGACACGCCGATTTCGCTCAAGTGGTTGTTCGAGGGACGCCATTTAGAAGTAGGCGACGGAGTGGGTATCACCGCGTTGGGGGATAGAGTGTCCGCTCTGACGATCCCCGCAGTCAGGGGAGAGCACGCCGGGGAGTATGCTTGCGTGGCCGATAATCCAGCCGGTCGTGCTAGGCACAGCGCCCATCTGAAAGTGAACGGTACAGAAAACGAGATCACGCACGTAATCATGGTATTCAGCAGAAATCAGAGCAACGTCTGGTATATCGAGACAATTGGAAACCGGCATGATATTGTGGTCCAGCCGTATTATCGCGCGTAGCCCGTTGCCACGCCGTTGCTATGCGTTTTTACGTGTTGCGTTAACATTCGTTTGCGTTTATTCGGACCGGCCAACGGAACGATCTTTTTTATTCGTTCAATTAATTATCCGCTCTTGCGTGACTCGTAGTTCGAGTAGTAGCCGTATTATATTTGACACACAGAACCAGCAAAGTCTCTACTACTACTGTCTGCTGTTGATTGTTGTAATAGCGTACAAATATTGACTATGTTTTTTGGAAAGTCTGCATTTGCTCGACTGTCCATTCTTTCTTTCTTTCTTACATATAATTATCATCCCGCATCGTTTGTTTCGAAGCATCATCGTTTAGGTAGGTCGCTCGGCCGAGTGTAGCTTTTGGACCACAGTCCCACTCTCGTTATCCTTGGGCTACCATGATCAAAGGTAATTTGTCCGTAGTTCAGGACGAGCTAAAGTTCCCCCTTCATTCCCAGGTCCAGTTCTCTTTCTCGTTTTCTCCTTCTACACACGTACACGCTCATACACCGTGTCTCTGCTACTTTCTCTCTCTCTTTCTCTTTCTCTCTCTCTCTCACACTATCTCTCTTACTTCTTATCTCTTTCCTCTGTGACTCTTTCTCGGTCCTTCTCTATCGGCCCTTCGCGGATCGTGGTGATCGGCGAGCGGCGATTCTCGGAGAGAGAAAGAGAGAAACGAGGATGGTTTCGCCGGTGCGCGAAGCTATAGAGTCGCGATATCGTTCGCCAACGATAACGTTCGCGTGAAGTAGGTTTCGATGCAGAGACGAAGGAGGAGGAGGAGGGCTAACGAGAGATCGGACGAAAGACAAGAGCCGTGAGAGTGCCGCGGATGGTAGGGAAAAATCAACGAACCGATGAAAGTCGACGATGAATATGACCACGAGAGACTGGTCACAGGTCCAGCCGACGGATAGGGATCGCAGAGAAAACGAATATGGGAGGGGTATACCGTGGATCTAGTTAGAGAATATTATTCCAGTCGTGCCACGGATCAGTCCGTTCGATTTTGGGGATCAACCGATTTATGCGGGGCAGGCTGCCCAATTGGCGTGCATGGTGCTGGTGGGTGACACTCCCATCGATATTACCTGGACCCACGAGGACCAGCCTCTGTCGCAATTCATGGGATACAACATCGGGAAACTCGGCCCACGGACGAGTATCTTGCTGATCGAGCCGGTAACACCGGAGCACGCTGGACGTTATACGTGTATCGCCAGCAATCCGTCCGGCAAAGCGATGCACGAGGCGACATTGCGAGTTCACGGTTAGGGCCAGACTAATGGGATCATTGAATGATACATTCTAATGATTGAACGATGATTGAATAAGTCGGAATGAAAAGCAACCGCGTCGGAGGCCCGTGAGAGTATTTGATTGCAGGCTTGATTGATGCATCTTCGTCGTTGCCGAAGCTGTCGTGTTTCCTTGGCGAAGCTTTCTGGATTTCAGTTCTCAGCGGAAAGAGTTTGACACAAACAGCGTGTTGCTTTCGTCGCCGCGGACGACACTCTTGCGCGCCGTTTCTCATCTCCCTCTCTCTCTCTCTCTCTCTCTTTCTTTTTCTCTCTTGCTCTTTCTAATTTTTACTCTCTCTCTTTTCTCTCTCTCTCTCTATACTCTGTACTCTCGTAACTCTGTATATACCTGTTTGTCTACTTGCGTTTCTTCTACGTTTTCTGCTCACACTTTCTGGTCCCGCCTATGTTTTTCAGCCGAGTAGCAAACGCAAAGTCACGCCCAGAGTCCTACGTGCCCCCACCCTCGCCCCCAACCCCCGGCAAATTGGTTGAGCTTCACCCGCATCGTATTTGTGGCTAAGTATTTCGCCTCGTTTGATTACCCTGTCTCGTTGTCATGCTCATCGTCGCTAATTTCTTCGACGACACTTTTCGTTGGCTTTCCAATTGTTTTCTCGCCACGCGACCACAAATCCAGGCACGTGATTAGGACACACGCCATTTTTCGTTATCAAACGCGACTCGTATCGCGTTACATACTCACGTGTCACTTAACCGGCCTCGTACGGATACCGAATAGTCGATCGGTGGATCATCGCGATCGCTCAGCGATATTTCTAGGTCCCAGCGATCGAGCTGCGTCTCTCGTGATCACGTTCGAGTGTCGATTTATTATACCTCACCGTACCCCCGTCGCGCTACAACGTGTCCTTGTTCCAAGATGACCGACCGACCATCCAACCACCTCTCGAAAATCACCCTTTCTAAACCCCTGCCTCGTCGAACCACTTGAAAACAACCTCTTTCACCTTCTCACCCCCGCCCCCCGCCTCTCACCACACGTCTCGCCTCGTTCATTTTTTACATGCATTCGTAGTGGTAGCCGGTATATCTTTTAATACGCATGCTATCGTTCCTTAGTCTATAACGCGTAGATTATTTTTCAAAGCGGTGCAGCATGATGGACCGTGCTCGAGTAGCATAGTACCATAGCCTTCCTTGCATGCGCGCTGCGAGCTCCTTCAGAGCCGCAAACGCCACCTCTTCTATCTGCCTGTTAACAATCTTTCTGTTCGTGCTGTAGACACCCGCATAATCATCTCGAACTCCCGCATGTCGAATTTTCGCAGTGTTGTCGCAGTTGCGGGAGCGAGTCGCGTTTCGCTCAGCATGCCGCGAAACTGATCGTCGTGATCTCCGGTTTTCTTTCCTTCGTCGCTCGTCGAGAAAGTCGAGAAAATCGAGAAAATCGCCTCGTTCGAGGAGAAAGATCCGCGGGATAAGGACAAAGGTTCCAAGGCCCTGGAGGAACCTTGAGAGAACTCGAGATCACGATGCGACTGACTCCCGGATTAACTGCCGATATATCGGCGGCGCCGGGAGAACATTCGAGTAACCTTGTTGTTCTGTAACAGTACCACCACGCTGGATTCTGGAACCTACCGATAAGGCATTTGCTCAAGGCTCTGACGCTCGCGTTGAATGCAAAGCTGACGGTTTCCCCAAGCCCCAGGTCACATGGAAGAAAGCAGCTGGTAATGATATTCGCCTCGATGATTATCGCTCCTCTTCTTTTCCTATCTCGAATGTTCTTCGTATCGCAAGCTTTCCTTCTCGTTTTCTAGGCGACACACCCGGAGATTACACTGACTTGAAACTGAACAACCCAGACATCAGCGTCGAGGATGGAACCCTGTCTATTAACAACATTCAAAAGACCAACGAAGGCTACTATCTCTGCGAAGCTGTGAACGGAATTGGCGCAGGACTTTCGGCTGTTACTCTCATCTCTGTTCAGGGTAACCTATTCGCGATCGTTAGCTTTTTATTTTTAATAATTTCAACGATAACTTCTATATCGTTTCGTCCATAGCTCCACCCCACTTTGAGATCAAACTGAAGAACCAGACTGCACGACGAGGAGAACCGGCTGTACTTCAATGCGAGGCTCAAGGAGAAAAACCAATTGGCATTTTATGGAACATGAACAACAAGAGACTGGACCCGAAGAGCGATTCTCGTTACACCATCCGCGAAGAAATTTTGGCTAACGGCGTACTGTCTGACCTGAGCATCAAGAGAACCGAAAGAAGCGACTCTGCCCTCTTCACCTGCGTTGCCACTAATGCCTTTGGAAGCGACGACACTAGCATCAACATGATCGTACAAGGTTCGAATCGATCTTTTTCTATTAATCGCTCGGTTAATTAACTCGAAAGAGTTAAAACGAACGAACGAACTTTCCTCGCAGAGGTTCCCGAAGTCCCATACGGCCTGAAGGTATTAGACAAGTCCGGACGATCTGTTCAACTCTCCTGGGCAGCACCATACGACGGAAACAGCCCCATGAAACGCTATGTCATCGAATACAAGATCAGCAAAGGCTCCTGGGAAACCGACATCGACAGAGTACTGGTACCTGGATCGCAACAGAACGTAGCTGGTGTTTTCAACCTCAGACCTGCCACCACTTATCACCTGAGAATCGTAGCCGAAAATGAAATTGGCGCATCTGATCCGTCCGATACCGTTACCATTATCACCGCCGAAGAAGCTCCTAGTGGCCCACCAACCTCTGTTCGCGTCGACGCTCTTAACCAACACACTCTCAAGGTAACGTTTCTCGTAGTTCGATCTCGAAGTAACGAAGGGTTTCGGGATTCAAAGGAAACGCAATTATCCGTGTGATTCGATCAGGTAACATGGAAACCACCCCCACGCGAAGACTGGAACGGCGAGATTCTTGGATACTACGTTGGCTACAGGCTCTCCTCCTCTGACAAACCCTACATGTTCGAAACCGTAGACTTCTTGAAGGAAGACGGAAAGGAACACCACTTGCAGATCATGAACCTGAAGACCTACACCCAGTACAGCGTTGTCGTTCAAGCGTTTAACAAAGTTGGATCTGGACCGATGAGCGAGGAACGAAGACAACACACTGCCGAAGGAGTACCTGAACAACCCCCTCATGACACCACCTGCACCACTTTGACCTCTCAGACTATCAGAGTTTCATGGATGTCGCCACCTCTCAGCGCTGCCAATGGAGTCATTACTGGATACAAGGTTGGTAGATCATTAAGTTAAGAGTTAGTTGCAGCGGTGTCTACGATTTCCTTCTCGCAGGTTATTTACGGACCCTCTGACACCTGGTACGACGAAAACAGCAAGGACACAAAGATCACCTCATCCAGCGAGACCATTTTACACGGACTGAAGAAATACACCAACTACAGCATGCAGGTTTTGGCTTTCACTTCTGGCGGCGACGGAGTTAAGTCTGCACCTATCCACTGCCAAACGGAACAAGATGGTAAGTGACTGTCGTAAATGTACACGAATCGTAAAAGTTGTACAAGGTACTCAGCACCGTATTTCCTGCAGCCCCCGAAGCACCTATAGCGATCAAGTCTCTCGTCATGTCTGGTGAATCGATTCTCGTCTCGTGGCGCCCACCAAGCCAACCGAATGGAGTCATCACTCAGTATACCGTTTACACCAAGGCCGACAACACCGAGGAACCGACTAGCCAAAAAGTACCACCGAATCAACTGACTCACGAGGCATCTGGACTGGATAAACAACGTCGCTACGATTTCTGGGTAACTGCTAGCACCAACATTGGCGAAGGAGAAGCTTCTAAGATCGTGGCATTGGCACCGAGTGTTCGCGGTATTTTTCAAACTCTCGCTAATTATATCCGTTACGCACCCTTTACGTTTGTTATAATTTTGATATCTCGAAAAATTCTAGTACCGGCAAAGATCGCATCGTTCGACGACAAATTCACGGCTACCTACAAGGAAGATGTTAAATTACCATGCTTGGCTGTTGGAGTACCCGCACCGGAAGTCATCTGGAAAGTTCGTGGCGCCGTTCTTCAATCTAGCGACAGACTGAGACAATTGCCCGAAGGATCTCTGTTCATCAAGGAAGTCGATCGTACCGATGCCGGAGAATACTCTTGCTACGTTGAAAACTCGTTTGGCCATGACACCGTGACTCATCAACTGATCGTTCATGGTAAGTGAGAATTAGTAATCTGGGTGAATCAGACGAGGAAGACCGGGAACGAATGATCGAAACACGGTGGAATTTCGCAGCTCCACCTCACTCACCGCAAGTCACCCTCACTGCTACCACCACCAACTCGTTGACGATGAAGCTTGGACCTCACCCTACTGACAACGCTCCGATCCACGGATACACGATTCACTACAAACCGGAATTCGGCGACTGGGAAACTGCACAGATGAGTTCTACCGCTCAGAAGTACACTTTGGAAAATCTGTGGTGCGGCTCGAGATACCAGATCTACGTCACTGCATACAACGGGTAACGATCTAGACGTGCGAGAATGAAATTGCCGCGGGATGAAACTGATTAGCCATGATTCTCTTAGAATTGGAACTGGCGACCCCTCTGACATGCTCAACACTCGCACGAAAGGCTCGAAACCGATCATCCCCGAAGCTGCTAGGTTCATCGAAGTCTCCACCAACAGCATTACCCTTCACTTGAGCGCCTGGTCCGACGGTGGCTGCCCCATGCTCTACTTCGTCGTCGAACACAAGAAGAAGTAAGAGAAAGTTTTGTATCGAGTCAGGGATCTTTGAAATTTGACGGGGATTTAAGCGCGATGATTTGACGGTATTCAGGCACCAACAGGAATGGAATCAGGTATCGAACAATGTGAAACCCGGCGGAAACTTTGTCGTTTTGGATTTGGACCCTGCTAGCTGGTACCACTTGCGCGTCACTGCTCACAACAACGCTGGCTTCACCGTGGCTGAATACGAATTCGCAACACTCACTGTAACTGGAGGTAAGTATGGAGAAAAAGTTGAAACGGCAACGGCACACTCGTAGCCGGTGCTAATGGTGGCTGGATTGAATGGTCGCCGTATTTTTTGTTCCAGGCACCATTGCACCGGCCCGCGAGCTACCCGACGTGAACGGTGGTGGCAACGACGAGGATCCGATGAAAATTTTCATGGCTAACTTAAATCTGGTCGTACCCGTGGTAGCAGCTATTCTCGTTATAATCGTTGCCGTCATCGTGATCTGCGTTCTCAGAGGAAAGGGCCATGGTAGCGATAAAGGTAATCTTTTTTTCTTTTATCTTCCCGTGGAACAGGTACGATCGCACCCCCCGTACGCAATGGCGGTAACGACAACACCGATGTCAGACGTTATTTCCCCTGGTTACCTAGCTGGATTGACGTAAACGTGGTGGTGCCGGTCGGAGCTACGGTTGTTGTGATTATTGTAGGCATAGTGGTGATTTGCGTCGCTCTATCTAGGAGAACTCGAGGTCCGGAACAAACACGGCTGCGAGGTATCTCATCAGCCGACGAGAAATATTACGAAGGACAATGTATACCAATTTTTTTTTATTATTTTAACTTGCTAAGTCAAAAAGCAGAAGGAAGTTTATCAGAAGGATAATTTTCGATTAAAACGAAAGTTTAACCGATCGAACGAAAATGACATGGACACATAGGAACGTAGGGTGTAACGAATTATTTTTCTGATGATCGATCCGAATCGAATATATCGAACGATCGAGACTGTCGAACCTCCGATCGAAGCTTGGAACCTTGATCCTTTCAGACGACGTTGTATACCAGCAAACCGGAGTTGGCGGAGCTACCCTTGACAAACGCAGGCCCGATCTTCGTGACGAACTTGGCTACATCGCACCACCGAATCGCAAGCTGCCCCCTGTTCCCGGATCCAACTATAACACCTGCGATCGCATCAAGCGAGGTACAGTGATAAGTAAGCCACAACTGCCAACAATATGATTTCTAGCTAAATTCCAATTATTGTCTAGATGTTGTCGCATCGGCACGATAGTGTTATTCTTTTTATTTTACGCGATATACACGATCGAATCGCACACGATTTAGACTTCACCAATGTCGAACAAGTCGACATATCGATACGTCTTAAAGGACACACACAGTACCAGACAGCATCATTCATACACGCGTTTTTATCATAGACATTGCCAGTTGTTTCATTGTTTGCCTCGCTTCCAAATGTTTTTTCTCTATACGTAATCGAGAGATGTATGTCCCACGGGAACGGTTATTTCTCCTCCCTTATTTTGCGCTTATCACACATCGCTACGCGGACCAAGCGTCGATACGCCTTGAACCATCTCACCCTGTCCACCCTGATGACCCCGTGAATCGTCAATGAAATCGATCACCCCGATATGGCAGCGAGCCAAAATCGAACATCGGTAAGCGCCAGTCAGTCGTACGACCTTTGTAGTATATGTTCGATAGGTGGAACAGGCTCGATAAGAAGTCACTCGACGTGGGATCCCAGGCGACATATGTACGAAGAATTGAATCATTGCGCGCCGAACCGGAGATGTCCGCCGCCACCTCGAATGGGCAGTGCCGAGGCTCTCTCCCACAGAGGTTGGTAAAAGTAGTTAAAGACCCGAAAACGAAGCGCTCTTTCTCCTCCGTGTCGCCGTCACGAGCCTTCGTCTATCGCGAGACTACGATTACTAACCTATGGCCGGTGCAGCTGCTGGCTGGTTGCAGTCGGTCTTCGTAAGTCCTCTCAGTTCCACCATTCTCACACCGTGCTCATGCAACCGCCACCATCTTAATGTTTGCACGCCCTCGCATGCCTGCGCTCTGGTACCCTTCTTTTCTTTTGCGAACAGACCAAAACACAAAGCACTCGTAGCAAACACCCTTTTTCGATTCACCCCACTTTCTCCGAAAGGGAACAGGACCAGCTTTCTTCGTTCGTTGCGTTCTAATAGGATCGAACGAACGCAAAGGGGCCCTGTGTCCGTGCGACTAACAAGCATGACACTTTTCCTATAAACGTTTCTCGATAATGAGCAAGAACGAGAGAAGAGGAGAAACATAGGAATGCGATACGTAGGTACCCGATGATTCTAGCGATAGTCATGGCTGCACGAGACCATCAACACCCTGCGAAGGAATTACCCGCTTGATTTATCGAGATAATCTCGTACAATGAATAGATTAGTTAAAGTAAATCTATAGCTGCAGTGTCTACCCTGAGTGATCGTTTCTTTCAGGCATGGAGGATGAGATCTGCCCGTACGCTACCTTCCACCTTCTTGGATTCCGCGAAGAAATGGACCCCAGCAAGGCTATGCAATTCCAGACCTTCCCTCACCCCGGCAATGGACACTCTGGCACCATGGGACCACCTGTTGGACATCCTACCAATGCATCTGCTCACAGCCGCTCTGGATCTCAGTCAATGGTATCTCACGCGTCTCACTCTCTCTCTCTAATCCGATTATCCGATTATTACGGAGATTCTCGAATCTAATCTCTCTCTTTCTCCCTCTCTAGCCTCGTCAAAACGGCCGCTACTCTCGCGTACCATCCCAAGGAGGTGGCAGCGGAACCCACAACGTCTTCTCTCCCGAATACGACGACCCGGCAAACTGCGCTCCCGAAGAAGATCAGTATGGCTCTCAATACGGACAATACGGCGCTCCCTACGACCATTATGGATCCCGTGGCTCTGTCGGACGTCGCAGCGTAGGATCAGCCCGCAACATTCCCGTCTCTGGATCACCGGAACCACCCCCACCACCACCAAGGAACCACGACCAGAATAACTCGAGTTTCAACGACAGCAAAGAGAGCAACGAGATCAGCGAGGCAGAGTGTGACCGCGACCAACTTGTGAACCGCAACTACGGCGGTCAGTACAAAGAACCGTGATCGAGTAGGGGACCAGAGGAGCGAATTACGAAGCGAAACGATATAGATTGGTTCGATGTCGGGACAGGCAACGCGTTGTCGTTTGCGTTGTTTCTCCTCGAGTCGAGTCAGGGTGACCACGTTTCGTCTATTCCCTCTGTGTTTCCTATCACTGCTCGTTCTTACATAGTAGAAAATATAGGCATGCCGAGCGAGTCACGACGTACAAGAATGAACCGGGACTCGCTGCGGAGTCTGTGTATCTAATCGTTTAGCTTCCACGATTTGCATGCTACGTGTCGTCGTAGTAGTTTACCGTTGTGTCAATCGTGCCGTGTGTTTTTCTATTTCAGTGAATGCTCGCGGCAAGGACGGCATGACCACCGAGGAGATGCGTAAACTCATAGAGAGGTCAGTAGAGATCGAGTGAGTTTGGTTAACGGTGTACGATTAAGAAACGTCACCGTTCATGCCGCTGTGTCTCGAGCGATTTCTTGACTCGAGAACTGTCATTGACTTTCTCGAAAGTAAATTGGCCAAACTCTCCGTTAGTCGCTTCGACTTTTGCTCTTTCGGACGAACGTCATTTGTTTCTCGACTCTCGGTAATACTTTTGCTAGACCTGCTTGTCCCTATCGTAAATATATACACACATTTGTCTCGAAACCATTTGGTATCTTCGGATTCGATTCGGATCAATATCGGATTCTCTGGATATTCCAAAATGATAGTGGCGATCGAGTGCACGGTGGTTCCGCTAAGAACTCTGAACAATCCTTTTGACGATCTATTTAACGTATCTCTGACTTTTTCTTGTTTCATGACTCTTTACGCAGGAAGCCGTAAGTTCGTTAGACAATAATAATAATAATTAAACCGCAGGATGCATTATCGTAACGACAATCGCGTTAGAAATGATTTTTGGAAAGCTTTAGAAGTTGCGTTAACTTTGTTCTTAGCTAGTTTATTGTGGCCACGAGAACATAGGTCAGTCAATGCTTGGACAGCGTCGCTTCCATACCAACGACAATCAGATCTCTACCTGGGTCGAATAACGCTTACTATGTCAACATGTGTTTGCATGCGATTTTAATGACCATTTGCCAAATGTGATATAATGGTAGTTAACACTAATTTTTTCACTAGATCACGTCGCCGGTATACGATTACGATCGATGCCCGATCTTTATTTTTCGCTACAGCTCTCGCTCCTGTCGTTGCTACAGATCCTGCTGCCATTGCTGCTGGTGCTACTAACTTTAACAACCGCTATAAGATATCTCTTTATTATCGTATCTATTAATCAAACACGACTCGTGTTATTAATATACTGTCGCGATTGCAGCTAGTGCATGTACCGCTGAGCTACGTGCAGATAGTTTTCATTTCTATCCTTTAGCCGCATAGAAGTTATCGAGGGAAACGCGATACCGTTAGTATGTCGCTGATGCAAAGGGGAATGTGCCTAGGGGTGCATGGAACAGAATTGAAAACATGAAACTCCCTGTTACAGAAACGAAGCCCCCAGTCGGCAAGCCGGCGCCGGCCACGGCGGTCACGGGGGACACCTCACACCCTACGATACTGTGGCAGTGTAACCTGTAAATCATCTTCCGTGGTCTTCCGTCTCTCTCGTCGCCAGCGGCCGAAGACTCGAGAGAAGCGGAAACAATGCGCACGCTAACTCTTCCCCCGGTGCTGTCGTCGGCCCAAATTCCAACCATTTGTCGAGAAACGAAAGCAAAGAGAAAAAATAGAAAAAAGAAAAAAAAAAGAAAAAAAAAAACAGGAAATTACCATCGTCGCGAGTAGATAGATTCGGTCCATCGCACTAGGCGGTACACTCGTTGAGACGTTCACTTAAGTAATCGACCATGTTTTACCAACGGCGAGGACATTCGCCTCTCGAAGGGACCGTCTTCTTCTTCGTCTTCGACCATATCGTTTTCTCCAATTTTTGGCCTTTCTATATTTCGATCTCGCGTTTTTTCGTATAGCTCACTCGTTCTTGCTCAATTGTCGACAAGGCCAGATTACGAAACTGCCAAATTGATTGACTGCCGATCTAGGCGAAGGGATCACTTTTATTCGAGGGGTAGAAGATAACCGCGTCGTCTCGGGGGTAATTTTGATCGCACGATCGATACGAAAAATCGTGGAACCGTCGTGAACGAGTGTCCTGTTAGAAGACGAACACACCCGGCATGTTCGTGGACGTTGAGAACGCGACTAGAATCCGGCCCGCGACGCGTGCTCTCGGCGACGGTGCATTTCACGGGGGTTTTGGCGGGATGTCCTAGGTTACAATTGTCGCTTCCAAGCGCCACGAGTCACGGGAAGTACACACGAGATACATTAGTTACTCGCTTTTTAAGTCATGGTTGTGCCACACTGCCGCTCCCCGCAGGCATATGATATTATACATACATACATATATATGATGATATTATACATATATATACAATTTATAATTTCGTAACGAAGGTTGTGTCCCCCTTTTTGGTGATCGACGATCTTGAGTCTCGACGTCGCGGAGAGCAAGTCTAGAGAGCACTGTTTTGCGACAGTGTCGCAGAGAGTGCGTCGTCGTTGTCGTCGTCGTAGCAGTAGTCAGATCAGACAACAGGTCGCACCGATGCCGTGGTGGCGTCTAAACGAAAGAAAAAAGAAAAAAAAAAACCTCTTCCGCCGCGCGTGTCGAAACGAAAAGAATTCACCGAAATTTCATTTGCCGATCGACTTATCCGTAGGAAGAACGCGGCACGCTAGATCGTACAACGCGATTTCGACGAGGAACATCAACTGACCACATTCATTACACTACATCACACGCCATACGTTAAAGGAGAGAAGGAAACGCGCAAGCACACACCACGCTCGCTGTCGATTTTTAATCGTCCTATATAATATTTAGTCCGCTGTACACACACATATATTCGCAAGCTAATCTCGATCAATTATGAACGTATGTGAATTTAATGATACATGCGACGATGATATTATACGTGTAAGCAATTCGAGCAACAAGTACCGATTTAAACGTAAGTAGGACATAAGTCGGACGGATGGTCGCGAGGTGCGCCGTTTCTCTTTCGTTGAATGGTGACGCGTCGAGTATGGTTAGACAAACGCAAGAATCAGGACTCATAACCGCGATTGGTAATCGAGAAAGACAGACGGAAAAGAAAAACAGGAAAATAAATGGAAGAAAAAGGAAAAAGAAATAGGAAAAAAAAAATGCGAAACACCGTTCGTTCGGACATACGATCCCGTACGTCGATGTGGCGCCAGGATACAGTTACGGCGCGTGTCTCATAGCTCGTTTTTATCACAACACTATTTAGATATATAAAAATATATAAATATATAAATATATATATACATTGACGTTCATATACATACGTTGTAAGTAGGTATGTCTAGGTGTCGCATTTATTTGCCGAGGCGATGCACGAGTGGTACACCAGTTGAAAAAACATGGTCACGGTCGAAGAATGTCTCGTCGTTGACGATGAGGTATTGCCGGGGTACTTTGGCCGCGGACCCTCGATTCTTTTTCACCAACCTCCGTTTCGATCGCTGGCTGCGACTCCGCTCGCCGACGCACTTTTACTCATCGATGTGATTTTAAAGGCTGCGCAAAGTCTCGTGTCTCGTGTATGTGTTACGATCGCGCTCTACCACATTAATGTAGCCATATTCAAGTCACCTTTTACGATGTATATCACGTTTTACTCACGTAACGCTCGCGGAGCTTTTCGCTTTGAAGCTTTGGAACTTAACGCGATGAAAGAGAAATCGAAAGATATTTAACTTATTCGATATTAGCCGTACACGATCGATCTCGCGTGCGTCGAACGCGCACGTGACCGTCGATGCTAAGTAAGAAAACCGAGGAAAAATAAAAGGAAAAAAAAAATGGAAAAAAACGTGATGTCCGCGGATTGTCGCATAGCTTTCTTCTATTAACCGATTGGGAATACCGTTTGTTTATCGTTATAGTTTGTGTGATCGATCTGGTATCGTTTCTCTTCGCAAGGTTTAACGTTACTTTTGATGATGCTGTGAAACGGTCGGTGCCGCCGTCCGCGTTATACATATATATTATGCTTTGTTCATTGGAAATATTGGATGTTCGTTTTCGTGCAACAACGAGGCGGTTCTTCGAGCTTCTCCTTCGGCGGGGCGCGTATCGTTTTCTTTTTCGGTTGCAAGCAGACTCGGGACATTTCGTAATTAGTACCCTGTGTTGCGCTCAGTGCTCGCCTTTAAATTGGCTGTAAGTTCGGATTCTCATACAACGATACTCGTATTTCTCCGCGTTCGTAGGGACTCGAGGATCCGCTCGCAATACACCGTTTCCTCAGTACCACTATTTTATGTTTTTGTACCAAAGTCGTAGCGTCTAACTTTACGTTAAATAAATAAAAACAAAAAAAAAAAAAAAAACAACTACTCGTTTATGGTTTCAAATTCCTGAATATTTATCGACGACCTGATCGCTGTGTCGGTTCATGGAGGATTATTTTCTCGTTAAATATAACGAGAAAATAGCCTCCGCATCGTATTTTCGTTGCTTTAAAGATTCGTTGAAATATATTTCGTCAAAGTACGAAAGCAATATCGCGTTCGTTTGCAATTTCAAGTGTTTCGTAAGATTTTCAAAATGCGCGTTGAATTTCGAATGTTTACGATATGGTAACATTTGAATCGTGTTTGTGCAGTGATAACTTGTAATAGTTGGTAACATCATTTGTTCACACGATGGCGTCCGGCGGTGGTACGTACCGTTTATTTTGCTTTTTATCATTTAATAGGAAGCGCTAGGCGATACGTTTCGGACGTGAATTTGTGGTAATAATAATGTCGATCAACGTGTTGTTCTCGTAATAGCAGAAAACACGACGGAGGAAAGGACTGAGCCAGCGACGCCGGCACAACCCCTCACCAATGTTGTGAGCGAAACAGCGCACGTAAGTTAGATAACCTATAAACCGTAGGCGTAACCTGTTGTCCTATTATTTCGAAACGATTGATTTATATCGCTGACATTTCTCAAGATATCGTTATTTAACGAACGATCTTCCAACCAGACGTAGATTTCAAGTGTCAAAATTTATAACGAATTATTCGCTTGAAATAACTTTGATATTTCCCGCCAAACTAATGACAGCTGTTGTATCAAAATTTGTCTTTATTTTTGTGCCAATATCGTTGGGTTAGGTTACTCGAATATCTAGATTTGCATAATTTTTCGCAATTTTATTTCATTCATGAATATTCTCTGCCTTTTACAATTGTTATGTTGCACGGTTCATAGTGTACACACAAGCAAAATAAAAGTCAAGCGGATAGTTTTAGATATAATTGTGAAAACAGAATGTGACGACTTACCTTAACCTGTCGTACTGCTTTGTATTGTTGCAGAGGATACTAGCAATGAATAAGGATTCCGATTTGTCCGGTGTGCCACCAAAGAAGTCACGTGTCGAAGTACAATCTCTTCCAACGAGGCAGTACTTGGATCAGACCGTAGTTCCAATATTGTTACAAGCCCTCTCCAGTTTAGCCAAGGAAAGACCAGCTGACCCCATTAGCTTCCTAGCCGGATATTTACTAAGGAATAAAAATCAATATGACAATGGTGAATCTCCACCAACTAGTCAATGAACTGCCTACGCATTTATAAGTATGTGGTGAAAATTGAAGAACCGTTTATAAACACTTATTGACATTTCTTAGGAACGTATTCAAGTTGGACAAGGTGTATTCGTGTAATTTCAAATTAAATAAAAATGTATTAGCTTTTTATCGTATGAGAAATTTCTTAGTGGCTAAATAACAAAGAACATGTAACAAGTTTTACTAAGTGCTTGTCTCTGTGCTTACATTAATGACTATTTCTCGGTGATTAACAAGGTTGATATTTTGTACGTGTATTATAATGTATATATGTGTAAAGGTTAACCTCATTATCATTAAGATATGCTATAAGTTTCAATAATTCGTACCTGAAGAAATCTTTATGGAATCGACAAGTCTTGGGTAAAATTATTTCACGAAACTCTATCGACTGCGCGCGTTTCACATCGACCACAAAGTGAGAAGGATCGTTACCGCTGGTTCAATAAATCATAATGAGTCTTCCGTGTTCGCGACGATTTAATTGGATACAATTAAACGTAATCGCCCACTGAATTGGCGTGAAATTTATTTCACAGCCCGATAAGATCGATAATATGTTCGGAACACGCAACATAAAAACGGTAACGCTTCAAATTTCTTCTACAACGAAGACTACGTTGATCGTTTAAGATTTAAATTAGCGCGCGTTAATTAGATTCGCGTGTCATTCGGTTGCTGATTTGTCGAGCGCAGTGTATCGCGTTAACGGTTTAATCGTGCCGGTGAAGTGTAACAGTTCCGAAGAAAATTCGCGTATATCCGAGATAACGGCGTTGCATCGGTACAAAACGACGAGAACGAGGAGATATCGAGGTAATTTCGTGGCGAACAATTCGCACGGCGGCATCATAGTACCAAGTCCAATTAACGAGGTGACCTCCCATTCGAGTCCCTCGTATATTACCTTACTTTCTTGATACGATTGCCACCGTACGTTTGTCGCAAACTTTACGCTATTTTCATGTCCGTACGATTATGCCACGTTTCTCAGAAATTGCGTAACTTGTAATTCGCGTATAACATTATATCTCGCCGATATCCTTTCCTATGTCGATCGAAATTAGATCGAACGAATCTGCGCTATACCGTGCTACGCAATAGGGTAGCCGACGCGTAGGAACTCTTGAAATCGAACCGTGCGACAAGAGGGCGTATACGCTTAGCGTGTGAACAGCGTTTGGTATATAGCACGGAGACAATTCGCGTATGATACAGCGCGGAAACCGGAGAAAGATAGGGTAACGTAGAGTTTACATTTCCTCTACGACTTTCGCGGCTCTTTGTATTCAGACGGAACGTTGAGTTTCGTGTTACGGTTAGCGCGCTGTAGGTGCATATATGCACAAAGAACGCGCGTGGAGTAAACTCAGGGCATAGTTAATGGGTGAATCGTGTCACGGCTTTCGTCGTGCGCGCACAATCTGCAGATTCACGCCCGTACGGCCATACGGTGGCTCGGTTCAATTGGCACGCATATTGGAATTCTATTAGCGAGATTACCGACAGTAATTGCTTGGTTTGGCGCAATATCGCACGCTCGTCTGTAGCCAGCCAACAGGCTAGTGAGCGTCAAACGCGGATTAAGCGCGCGTCTTGCTTCGCGGCTGAGGCAAGGCGGGTGTATTATGTTCTCGATTGTACGCCGCTGCTAGCCGCCGTCTGGCCCTCTGAACCTCGATTCGACTGGAATGCACGGCGAATTGCGAATTTGAATATGCAGGGATACATTTGCCGGAACGAGTCGCGTCAAAGGATCGAGACGTTCGGTTGAAATTACTCGAGCCACCTAGGCGAGCGTTGGTCTCGCGCGTTCCTCTCTGAAAATTTAATCGAAAGTTTGTACGGGTTGGGAAATGAAAGTTGAACATAGATGAGGAGTCGGGGGGCCGAGAGGGCGGGAAAAAAAGGAGGCGCGCGACTGGCAGCGTGTTTCGTCGAGAAAGCAACGAAACTTGTAAGTTCGCGGATCTCGAAGGGTGGAAAACGATTTACCGGTCGTAAGTGCACGAGACTTTCCAAGTTGCGCGGAGATTTTTCGAAATTTCTGTCTCCGGACCGACTCCAGATTATATCAAATTTTTCTCCATAACTGGAAACTCTACCACAGCTTCCTCTCCCTCTCTCTCGCTCCTGCTCGCTCTCACCTTCGCTCTCTTTCTCTCTCTTTCTCTTCCTCTCGTTCTCTCTCGCTCAACCGACTCTCTGTGTCGGAGTTAGGGAAAAAACGCTTACCGAGCAGATTCGCGCAAGCTAAAGCCCTCTTTTCTCTCGTATTTTTTGCCACGCTAGAATTCTATCTGATAACCGGAAAGTTCTTTTTTTTCGCTTTCGCTCTCTTTCTCCCGCTCTCTTTGTATTTTTTATCCCCTCCCGCACTCTCTCGCTTTTTTTCCCCCTATTTTTTGTTTCGTCGTTTTATTTCGTCCATGAAAGATGATACACGGACTTTTGCTCGAGCCCGGCCGCGTAGCTTGAAACAATAAACACCGGTTTGGGTTACGCTCCAGTTACGATTATTAAATGTAATATCTATTTTGAAAATAACGAAGCCGGCTGTAATATAAAATCGTTAATTGAATATCGAAATGTTTGCAGCTTGCAAATTGAAAGCTGTTCTAGCGGCACGGGAGCTGACGTGCCCGGGAACGTGTTCGTATACGAAAATGAAATTCGTAATTCGGTCACGTTATAGACGGACATTTTAATCAGCGGAACATTCGCGTCCGCGTGTTCGGCAAAGCAGCGTATACGAGGACTCGGCCAGTCCATCTTCCCTCTTTCTTCCCTTCTTTCCGAATTATCTTGCGGTTGCTCGCTCGCGGGGCCACAGATTTTCATTTCAGATCTGGCTGCGGTACAGTGCAGAGGAGAAAATAGAAGTCGCTTCCCGTTGATTTCAATCTGTTTGACGGTGCTCTCCTCGCTTCTCCTCGCTTCCTCTCGCTTCCTCTCGCTTGTTCTCGCTTCGCGGAGAGCCGCGATGGCCGATGCCGGCGCACCGCGTCGCTGCTCGAAGACAACGAGACAAGATCCGCGACGCGGGGCATCCGTTATCGTGCCACGGCATCTTCCCGGCTATTTCATGCTCTCGTTTCTTCCCTTCCGCGCTGCTCGGCCCCCCTGGGCCCCCCTCGCGCAGCTTATTGGTCCCGCTCAGACGTCCCCGTAGGACATTGATGCGCAATTACGCGAAAGTCCGTCGACACGGTCGTGTAAACTCGAAAACGTCCGGTTTGCCACTCGTTCCCTGCGAATTGCTCCTTCTCTTTTATAGCTATGTAAATCGCCCGGCTAGGACAATAGCGAGTTCGTTGTTCGGCAAATCTTTTCTTACGACGCGAAAACGGAGGAAAAAGGGGCAGAGAGGGAAGAAGGGAGAAGTTGACGTTAATTGGAGAACGATGGAAGACAAACACGCTCATTCGATTCTACGGTTAACCGCGTTGCGGGTATTCTCGCCGAGTAATTAGATGCGATTCGACAATGACGTTTATCTTCGGACTGTATGCAAGCAAAAGGAGTTTATCGTACACCCGGAGCCGCGCGCGATATTCTAATTAAACGTATGAACGTTTGACGCGAATCTGCAAAGTTAATTTCGCCGACGAAAGTCATTATCACGTTGCTAGAACGTTTCAACGGCATTGGATTATCCCGGCGTAAAGAGGCAATATCCAGAGATAAGGCTTATCGTCCTTCTCTCCGGAGAACTTTCATCCGCGTTTCCCGCCTGCGTTTTCGTCGAAGCAGCGCGCGATATCGATAAGGAAAGATGGGTCGAGGGAAACCGGTCCCGCTGTTTTTCCCTCCGACGTTTCGTCAAGATCCAGGATATCGATATTACCCGGGATACAGTTTCGATAATATCCCAGAGAAGATTTCGCGCGGAACGGGGTTCGCTTCTCTTCGCTTCGGACCGAGTTTAACGCACCGATCCACTTCCCCGAGTTTTAGTTTCCGATCGTGGCATGGACGTAGAATCGACTACTGGGTATCTCTCCCTCTCTGCCCCCCGACCCCTTCATCTTCCCGCGGCGGCAGCAGGTAGGCGTCTCTCGAAAAGCGCTTAATCCTCCGACCAGTCGAAAGCCCCTCCGCCGGTATTACGGCAAACGCTGATTTGTGGTCGCGGCAGCGACATTATTTATAATTTGTGGGTATTAATAGCTGACTCACACGTGTGTACCTACCGGGATATATATCGCGCGAGAGCCTTTTCAGTCTCATCGATCTTTCGCCTATCGTCGATAAATTTCCTTCTCGTTCGCGGCTAGTTGTTCGAGTTTCGGTTCAGTCCACGGTTCTCTATTTCGTCCCGCCGTATCATTTTCCATTCCGGCGTACACACGCGCGACTTATCCTGCGTGCGATCGCCACGGCGATTTCAATCTACCCCCTTTTTTCCCTCGCAAAGCTATGAGTTTCTGCCGCAGCGCGCAGGGTGGGAGTAATTATTAATCCCTCCATCGCCGTCCGACTCGTAAAACCGCGGGACAATGAAGGTCGTTTGAATTTTTTAACGTCGCGCATACGTAGGACGGTACATATGCGAGGAGAGTCCGTTCCGTTTTTCCGGGCGGCAGCCAATGTCGCGCCGCATTGTTCCCTCGCCGGGCTGGCCTTCGTCTTTCGCGGCCGGAGGAGAAAAGAAGAAAGGGTTGCTCAGTGAAAGGCGAATGAAGACGGACGTGTTCGAGCGTACCTAGGAGGACGCTGAAAGAGCCGACCGACGGAATACCTTATTCCTCCGGACTGTTATTTCGCCGCGGAATCCACGGCCGGAGTATACGGCTCCGAGATAACGGGATCGGATAGCTACCGTGCCATCTCTTACCGCTGAATGATACCTTACGGGGATATAACTCACCGTTTCCAGCTCGATATTTTTCCTCGGCGAAGGCGCGCGCGAAACTTGACCTCTCACGCTTTCCCTCTCTCTCTTTCTCTCCGTGACGGCTTATTCTCGAAATCGTCGACCGGGGCGTAATAAACCGTTCGCCGACTGCCAATCAGTCGATAGAAGTTAACTCCGGAGGCTGGCGGATTAGTCGGAAGGATGGCTAGACGCCGTAAGGGCGCGAGCGAGGCGAAAACGGAGCGAAAACGAAGCGAAAACGGAACGCTAACGATCATCCGGCCTCTCTTGCATTTTTTTCGCTCGACGACCTGGATCGAAACGTTTATCAGTCCCGTGGAACGGAATCCATTCAATTACGCCGGGAGGACGCGACGTCAAAGGCGAAGACTCGTTCTACATACGCAAAAAGAGGATCACGCGCCGAGTCGTTAGTTTTTCGCGAAACCAATCTAACTTCGCGCGATAACGACCCCCGCGCGCCGGATGGATGCGGGGTGGAGAGGGCGGAACCGTTATTCGTTTCTACCCCTATTAGTTCATTTTCTCGTTAGGGAAACCGATGGATATACAATTATCGACGATTGCGACGGCAATTAAGCCCGCTCTCGATACCCTTTGAAAATCTGTTTTCGCCGTATCGCTCCGCCGCTCTGGGATCTCACCGAACGAGACAACGCTCCTCTCTTTTTTGTTCCCTTCCTCCCCTTTATCATCCAGGTCGCGATCGCTCGGTGCGCTCGCGTCACGCTAATTGTTTAGCAACTAATCAGTGGAAACGAGCGGACGTCCGTGTAAATGGGATTTCCACGGGACAGGCGAATCCGAGAGCGCGGGAGACAAAGAGAGCTGAGAGAGAGTGGGACGAGAAATTCAGGGACGACACACGCGCGCTGGTGCCGTGAGAGGAATCGTTAGGAAGAGAGGATCGAAGATGTTTACCGGATTCGACTGCGGTCCACGATGAATCAGACCACGAATTGGAATTCCCCACCTAATAAATCACCGTTGTATATCCGCGTGCATCGGGACGCATGCACCGAGGCGAACCGGCATTCTCCCTGCATCCATTGCACCATCGTATAGCGTCAGCTTCATCGTTCCCCGGCACGGTCTCCCCAGGAAAGCGAACATTGTTTCGTGTGTGACCGTAGAACCGATTACAGCGGAACGATCGAGCAGATAACGAAACATGCGCGGCACAGCGAGACAGCTGGGATCTAAAAGCAGGTCGGATCGATACTACGGATCGATAGGCTTTCGCCGCTGCCAGAATCGCGAGGGTGTACGAGCGCGATGGTTATCCACGTTCCACCGTTTATTCGCGGCTTAGATTCTCATTGATAAACAAGAGTCGATCGAATGGCAGAGTCGAGCTATTATGGGAATAAGGTCAATCTGTTCCTTTTTTGTTCCACCCGTGCTTTGTTTCTTTTCTTCTTTCCTTTCTTTTTTTTTCTCTCTCTCCCCTTCCCCCCCTATTCCCCTTTTTTTCTTCCTTTCCTTTTTCGATTTTTTATTTCTGTGGTACATCCAGTAAAACGTTAAGAATATCTAGCCTCGTTTATTTCGGTGAAACTACTACGTGTACCGGAGCCGCGTTCGAGTTCGGGTTTTAATATCGCTGAGAGCAGCGCACGTTGACAAAAAGAGTAGGGAGTTTTTATTAAAACGCGCGCCCTCTCTGTCGCGCGCTCTGTCCTTCTCCAGCGCATTGATTTTCAATGTAATTTCGGGCCATTTTTTAAATTTATAGGCCATTTGCATCGGCCCGGATGCTACCGATATCATCGTGTTTAATAATTTTTTACTTCTGAGTCACTTCTTCGTCGCCTGTCTCGTTTTTCCTTTTATTCCCCTTTTTGCTTCTTTCTCTCTCTGTTCTTTTTTTTTTTTTATCCACCGGAATGGATTTCGTTTCATCGGATGTTGTTCCTGCGAAATAGCTAACCGGTTATCTCCTTCCTGTTTCTGAACATTNTTTTTTTTTATCCACCGGAATGGATTTCGTTTCATCGGATGTTGTTCCTGCGAAATAGCTAACCGGTTATCTCCTTCCTGTTTCTGAACATTTTTCAAGGCCTATCCAGCCGCAGTATCGCATTTCGGATACGTCGCGAGAACGCTATAAACTACGAAACGAAACGATCGCCCCTGTTTCTCGCTTCTTTGTCACCGCCACCCCCTCGTGCCATTCGCCTGTGCCATTCGCCCGTGCCATTCGCTCGTACCATCGACCACCACGCCGGCGAACCTTGTCGCCGACATTTGGATTCGCCATTAAACATGGTCGAGACTTATCTTAATGGACATCTAGTTGGTTTCTACGGATCTTGGAACTCGAAGCGCGGAACCACCCTTCGACTTTTACCCCTAGGTAACCGATGATCTTTGACGAACACGCTCTCTCGTCCAACTTTCATATCGCGGGTCCTTGTTAGCGAACCAATCGTATCTCGGATCGTTTACACGCGCGTAGGATCGAGCGATTCGACAACGGGGAGGGAAAAGATTCTTTCGCGAGATAGGCGAGACTCGGAGGAAAATGGGAGCGAGTCGGGGTATAGTCGTTTACACAGTCGGGGGAAAAAAAATTCGTCGTACTATTCGCCGCTTCCTTTCGCGTCGACGTCGCGGGTTTACGCGTTGACGTGGATTAAATATTCCACGTGCGGAGGTAAAACAACAATCAGCCGTTCCGTAGCAGACAACGTTACATTTTTCATCGGGTAAAGATGTCCTCGCGCTGGTAGTCGTTTCTTGGAAGTAGAGCAATACGTTCCCCTTTCAGCGCGTGCTCTTTAATTTACTGCAGCCCTCGACGTCTCGCGCAAACTGCATTAATAACAAGTCCGCTTGCTCCTTTGACGTTCAGGAAGAGCATCTGCTGTAAAAACTCGCGCCCCATCGACTCTGATGCGGGATCGTCTGGCGTATTTTTCACCACGGCAACGAAAACAAGAATTCGCCGGCGGAAAAACCGGGGCGAGGGCAAAATTCCGAGAAGCTGCAATTCAAGCCTGGTTCCGGCTAATTTGCCGGTTATTTCCGCGAGCAACCAACGACGCGGAGGGTGTCGATGACGACGCAGAGGTCGGTGATTTCATCCTCGTCGGCTATATACCTTTTATCCGCTATGCAGAGTGGCCGTATTAAAATGTAAATGCGTGGTAGCTAGTTATTATGCGGAGCGGCCGATGCGATCTCCACCGGCGGCGATGCGACCCTCGTCCTCGTGTGTGCCTCCTCCTATGCCCCTCGTCGTCGTCGTAAACACCCGATAATGGGCAAACCGTGTACCTTCCTACCCGCCCCTCTGCCAGCCACGCAAGTGCGAGAAAGAGGGAAAGAGAGGCCACCGTGCCCGCACCGGTTCGCCAACGGCTATCGTTCTTCTGACCTCTCGTGATCAAAAATCGCTCGGACATCCGAAACCTTCCGATACCGTGCTTTTCCTTCGTGTATTCCTCGGATTAGGTAATCTCCGTACCGAGAGTAGGAAGCCCAGGCAGGAAGGGGAAGGGGAGCAGAGGAGAAGAGCTCTCGGTAATGTTCTCGAACCGCGAGTCGATCAAAGAGGACGATCGATCAATTTCCTCCGCGCGTCCGGATTATCTTCCGGCGCGCACTCGTGAAACTTTTAGATTCCGCGTAAAACCGCTGACCTTTTTTCTCCCCCGACATTAACCGTATGATTTCGATTAAGATATCTCGTTACAGCGTCGTAAAAGCGGCTTCTCGTTTACCTCCAAATCGGTCACTCGGCGAAGTCTTCGGTGGCTGCTCTTTCAACCACTGTCACTCCGGCGCATCCTCTCGCAAATTGTCGGAGGAACCGACGTAAGCGAGATTCCACCGGACGCGTTCTTCTTCCCGGTGATACGTGCCGGGGCAATGAAAAATATTCGTCGGGTTCGGCTACTACTCCTCTACCGGGTTGATAGAGGTCGCGGAGTAGCAGGATCCTTGAGCGAAAGGCACGTTTTCTTCTCGTCTCTTCCTCTTGTCACCGTGTTCGCGATCTTATCACTGCCGCCTGTTTTGCGGCTTTCGTATTATTTGTGCATTTCCACGGTTATATTCCTGCGGGTCTCCGTTCTACCGTATAATAAAATCCCTCTCAGCAGACTGTCTTCTCCTTCCCTGTACCCCGAGCATCCCTCGGTACACACGGTATGTTGCTGCATCGTGCTTGCACGGGGCAACGCGTGGTGCATTCTTGGTCCGCTAAGGGCGCGGGAGAGAGAGAGAGAGAGAAAGAGAGAGGGAAGGGACTGGTGGCGAGTAGCGGGAGCGAGACGTGGTCGAGATGGTTCGGAGGGATGGGACGGAGGAAAACAGAGAGGGCTGAGTAACTGCAAACAACAAATACCACCAGGTACCGGCGTGCATTCCACGAACGGTGTGTATAAACACGAAGCCGACGGCCGTGAAATCCGTGCAGAGAGACCCGGTTAATGCCGTCGAAGTACACGATACCCTGGCTATATTTGTCGATCGTTCCCAAAGACGACATATAGATGCCCTGTAAGCGTAAGCTAATCGGGGTTGCGCAGTCTCCTCGAGCTGCCTCTTTACTTTAAGGTTCCGAGAAACTTCGTACACCGCCGGTCGCGAGCTAATGAACCTGGGTCACCTTGATCTACCGAAAAGCACGACACGCTGAGGTGGGACGGGGCGACTAACGTACCGTTCGTTGAAAGATAGCGATACACAAAGGGGTTGCGCCGTGTGGGTCCAGGATAGCGGTAGGGTCGTGCGATCGACCGCGACTGCGAGAAACAGGGAGAAAGACAGGGAGACAGAGAGGGAGAAAGAGAACGAGGGAGAGCAGGAAAGAGCGAAAGAGCCGACCTACCTACGGCGACAACAGGTTACAAAGTCGGCTGGTTAACGCTGGCCGCAGGTCAAGTTTCCTCTCGCCGTGCAAAGGTCAAAGGGCATTCCCATAGCGAAAGCTAATGACATTTTTGCGGGTCGCTGAGAATACACGCTCTCTCGCGTACGCCACACTTTTCGAATCTTCTTCCCGACAACGCCGGGACAACGAACAGGATAGGGATTATCCGCGACGCATTGTCGAAGGTTTTTCTCGATAGAGAAGCAAAGCGGCGGAGACGAAATCGTCGGGTATTATAGGACGGAAGAACGGTGTCGTAAAGGACGGCCGTAGAAAAGCAAGATCGACGATACGTTGCCGGGTAGCAGTGAAAGAGCAGCTGGTAGGGGTTGCATAAATATTTCTGAAAAATTAACGAACCAGCAGTAATACATTTTAGAACGCTTGATAAGTTCCGTACTAACGCGAGCGTCGGGGAAAAGTGGCGAAAGACTGCTGATAAATAGGTCGATCATAGAAGCCCTGTCGGAGCGTGAAGAATTAATCTGCCGCGGAAGAAGTTTAAATATTAAATAGGAGTTTTCGCTGCGACCGTATTCACGCGATTAATTGATTATCGCTCTATGGGTGATAAACGAGCCTTCGGCTGGCGCACAATACGAAAGGCTGGTATGTTCAACGATACGAGGCGCGTATCGTACGCCGCTTGCTACCTGCTGGGGTAAGGTGTTACCAGGTGTGTTGATGTAACGACGCGAAGGAGGAGAAAAAAAAAAAAAAAATAATATACAGAGAAAATCGAGTCGCCTCAAAGTGCTCGCCTAAATGGTACGTTCCATTAGACCGGAAAATTCGAAGGCCGCTCACGCGGGTCGATATAAGCCACTCGTTACAACGGTCCACTTCGCGAGTGAATAGAGGTCAGGTCGATCGAATCGACGATGCGATTAATCGTGCTTCCTTATTTTCTTCTTTTCGTTTGATCCGACGAAAATGGAGTTAACGACGGGGGATAGAGCTGACCGAATCAACCGTGACTTATAAAAAATGGAAGACCCATCGAGGAGGAAAAGCTATCGTGTTCCCGAGCCGAGAGCCCGATCGCGAACGAGAGATGTAAATCCGGAGGATGTTTAAAATTACGATGCCTCGTCGTCGTTCGGTATCGCGAGATAATGACTATCGCTCGGTCGCGTCGTTACTCGATTGATTTGCATTCGACGCTCGAGTGATCGATAAATTTCGCTCTAATTGCTTCGACAAAGCGAAGTCCGTGTCGAAACGCGGAGGAAAGCGAGAGCGTCCTTGCCAGGGGTTAGGTAGGTAGGTAGGTAGGTAGGTAGGTCGATAGATGGATAGATGGATAGATTGGTAGGAAGGCAGGTAGAATTCGATCGGTGGGCACTCCTACCGTGAATCCTTTCCCCATGTATTTCCAATGAGCGTGGTAAAAGGAGAGGTAAAGGGAGAGGCCGGGGTTGGATATCGCGGTGCCGCTAAATATTCGAATCGCCGTTCGCGATACAAGAGATTATTAAAATATTTAAACGAGCCCGTCGACCGGTCGTTACCGGGGACTGGAGTCCTCTCTTCGCGAGGTTCTCAATTAAATGCTAACGAGCGAAGAGCTCTTTCCACCTGAATACTGCTTCGTTGGAAGCTGCAGCAGCCACCTAGCTTTCCTCCGCCCCCTGCCTGCTGCCACCCACCCTCGGTGGCCCACCCCTTCACCGCCACGGCTCGCCCTTCTTCTCTGTTCCCCCGACGACATTGTTTTAACGAGACTGGGAAGTGCAATTTGTTCGTCCTGCCCTCGGCCCGTCGCAAAAGGGGTTACCTACTCTTTCTTCTCTCTTTGCAATACCCTTTTCCGCGCTTTTCTCGCGGAACCCGCCGCCGTCTTGCCCCGTGTGTTGCGCTCTCGGTCCGCGCGTATTCGCGCCGCGGCAACCGCATTTCACCCAGCCGTTTCGTGCAAAATCGCTGGCGGCAATTTCGAAATTATTTTTGCGCCGCTGCAGTCGGCTCGCGGAGATCCCGAAAGTCGTCGACTGGGGTACGCACGCCGTAGATACGGTAACAATAGGATACGTCGAGCGGTAATTGAAACGCAGCGCGCGCGGCAACGGTGTTCCGCCTCGTTACCGCTTCGTGCGCCCCGCGATGCATTCAGAAGAAAAACCGATGTATACACCCTAGGCCCATTATGCCTGGCTAACTAAATCCGCCGGTTGTTCGCGGGAGCGATGTTGCGGTTGTTAGACACCGGAAGTAGATACTCGCGATGGAAACACCGTTGGTCCTTACTCGGATCCGGCAAGCTCCCATTGACCCCGCGGTGCCCGACGATGCCCGACGGTGCCCGACTTCGAACAACAGGCGTCGTCGAAGCGCGAAACACGCGCAAGGCTGGTGGTTAAAAAGCACCGCGAATAGAGGGTAGCGTCGACGTTGCGGCCTCCGCCGGTATCCCTCTCTTGACCGATACTTCTCGCAAAAAATGATCCAAGTACGTTCGAGACTGGAACGTCTTCGATTCCGGCCCCTATAACTTTCAGCGACCTCCGGTTCTTTTTTAAATCTACTCTGTGAAACTTTCTTTCTCTTTTTCTCCGTTCGCCTCTCGGTGCGCAGCCTGCCGCTCTCCACCGACAGGAAACGAGAAAGTACCGAGAAACGCCAGCAGAGGTGAAGGTGGTGGGTACCCTCGAGTTAAATTTTAATTTGCAACTAGTTAAAAAGTTAGCGGCACCCGCAAGCGCAAGAACCGACTCGCGGCTGCCGGCGCCGCGACGATAATGTAAGGGGCGAACTTTCGTTGGTTAGCTCAAGACACGGCTTGGTGGTGGCGGTGATGGTGGTGGTGGTAGCGACGGAGAAGGACGGTGGGCGGAGGGTAGCAGGCCGCGGGTACCCTGGCGAGAAGAACACCGTCGGCGGGGCCGCGGGGGGCGGGGGTGGAAGAATCATGCGAACATCCGGGAAATTCGAGAAGTGCGAACTCGTTAGCCCGTAAATCGTCGTTACGGCCCGTGGCTGAGACACCCGGTAGGGTTACGTTAGTCGCGATTAAAGCGCGCATCCAGCTGTCGTGTACTTTGCCTACAGCGTAGAAAGGGTTCAATTACAAGGCGGAGACGTGCCGACCCATTGTCTTTATCGTTACTTTCCCCGGCAGGCAATTACGCGGCGATGTTGCTGCTTATCGTTGTCGTTTCGACGGAAAACGCAAATAATTAATTAGACGCTTTTCGCAGCGTCGCGGCTGCGACGTTCCTCGGAGGAGCTCCTCTAATGAGGATTTTCTTGGAAGTACGCTCCTCGACGTTGGTCTCTAGGTGAGCTGACTTGGCGTTACGAGATATCTCTTTTTTTTTCTTCCTTTTTCTTTACCGTTACTTTCTTTTTTCTACTCTCTCTCTCTTTCCCTTTGGCCTGGTTTTAGTTAAGTCCGCATCGAGTATCGTAATCGCGGAACCGGGTGTATGCAGAGATTTAGGTAGACTCGGAGCGCGTGGATGAGCCACGTGCGCGTGGTTGGCCAACGCGGCTCAAGTTGGATGATCAGAGGAAAGAACGGGGAAAGTTTGCGTAGAGGGGCCTCGTATTGGCTGGGCCGAGACGCTTGCTCGAGTTGTTAGGTTTTTCCACGGTGTTCCACGAGCTCGTCGCGGCTTTCTTCCCTACTCCCGCAGACTCTTTGGAAGATTAACTCCGCACGAGCGCGGCCGGTGACGGCGGTTCCGCGGATAGATGTTCGGATTTATCAATCGTGCCGTGCTGTGAATCGGCTCAAAGACGTTTATACGACAAATCGTTCAATTTCGGCCGGCGGAGCTGAATATCGGTTGGATCTCGCGACAGAGACCGTTTCTGTCTTCGTGCCAAGGAAAGGAATAGGCTGTCTCGGACGATAGCTGAAAATATAGGCAGACGGAGTGGCAGAGAAAGAGAGAGGGAGGTAGACAGGCAGACGGGAGAGGAAAAGATTGCGAGAAGAAGGGAAACGTGGCGAGCATACAAGGGAAGGGTAGATCTGTACGAATCCCTTGGAATAGAATAAAGAACCGGCGTATCGGCGAAACTACATAACCGTAACGATATTACGTCGCAAAAGGAGTTATTTGCCGCTGTAAATAAGAAGGCGAGGAATAAAAGAGGATGGGGAAGGGAGGCCGCGGAAAAGAGTGGCCGGGTAACGAAAAACGACGGAGAGGAGGAATAAAAAGGGCCGCACTTCGTGAGAAGATGAAATTTCCTTTTCCGGGTCGATCGTTAAGCCGCGTACAATCGTTCCGACGACGGAAATATCGGTTTTTGTGGACCAGAGATCCCATTGTCTTTGCGGATTTCTCGTGGAAGAAAAAAAGAGGACGGGAGAACAGGGTCGAAGGGGGGAGAGGAAGAAGGAGAAGAGGAAGACGAAGAAGAAGAGGGACAAAAACGGGGATAGTCGGTCGGTTGTTCGTTATCGAACGGTATCCGCTTCTCGTATATCAGCGACCGATCTAATCGCGAGATCGACGCGACGATCATAAATTAGCGAGGTTTCGGGACTCCGATCAAATATAGATCCGTTTTCCGGCTGGCGGTATCGACGATTAAAAACCGGGGGGAAATCCGTTGGCGAATGTCTTTATCGCGCTGATACATGATTGCAGTTTAAACACGGTGCTGCAGTTATCGTGCCAAACGAGTTTGTTACTGGCTCGGTAATTGCATCTTCCGCGTCTCGCTGTTCCCGCACGAACGTAAGTCGCGGGGATAAGCCGCGCGCAAAGCGCAAGAGAGACAGAGAGGAACGGAATGCCAGAGGGTGAGAGAGGGAGCGAGAGGGAGAGGGTGGAAGGAGAGGCAACTAGCAAAGTCTGGCTTCTCAGAAACGATCGGGAATCTTGTGATTCCAATTAACCGATAACGAGCAAAAGTAATATCCTCGGTTCTTCTCTGTCGCTCTGCTCGTCGAGTTCTCGCTGTTCTTCTTCCATTACTCCGCGGCCGTTCTCCGTTTCTCGGCGTAGATCGATCCAAAGCATAGCTCGCATCGCCTACGCCACTTCGCCGCGGCGGAATAAAAGCGGAAAAAGGGAAAAGCGGAGTTTAGCATGGTCGTACATACTAATACCCGTTGCGATAGAGCGCGCGTACACGCGTGCATCGGCACGGCGGGTAGGCAGAAATCACGAGTATAGCCGGTGGGGCCGATGTTATAAAACAGGAATCGGAACGGGCCGGGATCGTTTGGTTTTACAGCGGGCCGCGCGATAACGAATCTTTCCTCGTAATCGAGTTACGACCTGATTTCGATACCGTCGATATTTTCGAAAGTCACGTTGCACGGGCGGGGCATCGCGCGATTAATTAGCGCCCGCGCTAATTGCCCCGCCGTTGAAAAGAGAGTTGGCTGAAATTAATCATCGGCCCGTTCCGTTTTCATCCAATCGACCGGCCTCCTCGAAGATATTAAACGAGTAAACACCGGTAGTTACCCTCGCGTCTTGGCCGCACGCGCGCGCGCGGACCGGTGTCCGGCGTTAATTAATGAAACCCGGTGAGCCGCGAGAATAGGAAATCACCGCCGCCGCGACGCCGACGTTTCCCCGCGAATAATAGCCCGCGGACGCGGACGCGGACCGGCACGGAGAATATCATTTACAGAACGCGCCGCTACCGCGAATATGTCCTCGGTGTACAATTTTCGTACGGTCGGAACGGAGCGTCTTCTCCCGCGGGAGCGGGTACGGGCCGTGGTGTGCATGTGCAGAAAATATACATGGAAATGGAACACGCGGATAATAATACGCGATACGCGGCATTCGCGTATCGCATCGTATCGCGATACGGCAATAAGAAGCGTATCTACGCGGCGGAAAGGGATCATCCGTGGTATTTCGATCGCGTCTGATCCAGCGACGGGTAATACTACTTGCAGCGTTTCCCTTCGCTCGCGCGCAGATCCTATCGTCGCCGTTCGCAAATCACCGCGTCACATAACGGGCTGCAGTTACATAAATTACACCGCACCACCGCGGACGGTCATTAGCGTGGCGTAATTTAATGACAGAGACAATGCACTTTTCTGCAACGGAACTAGTAGGAGAGGAAGCCGCGAGTGGCGCGAGGAGAAAGCGAGAGAGGCAGAAAGCTGGGGAGAGAGTGGAGGGCCTACGATCCGACTGGAGATGTCCGTAATGGTGCTCGTTATGCGACAGCACACGATATAAAGTGGTCTTTTATCCAGGCTCAATTGCTAAAACGATGCGACGGTAATAACAAGAACTGCATAATACCGGACAATTCCTGCGCTTCTTAAAAGCATGGAATTTGGAATTTTTCAATCGACCAGCCGCCGATCGTTGGTCCGATAATTGGATACTCGAGCGGGGAATACCGTCGAACTGTAATTATCCTTCGTCAGCTACCCGGTGTTCTCGCGACTGATCCTATTATACGAGCACCGGGAAACGTATGCATAAAGAAGTAGCTGCGCCGGAGAACGCGTATGCCTCGGGTTTATTTTCAGTCCGGGAAGAGGAAAGAATGGCGCGACCCGCGGGTTCGCTTTCATCGCGGAAGACAAATCCGCGCGTTAACTGGACGTGTAACGAAACGTGCGACGGCCCGACTGAAATCACGTCAGCTCGGGTAATTTATATGAATCGCGCCGCGTGCCCGTAGATATTGCGGCATCCGTTATCCGCCAGCGACTCCGTTCTATCGCGGGGACTCTCGCTCGTCTGATTTCGTTTCGCCGCGGCCCATAAGGAACAGTGGTCGCGCGACCACACGCTGGAGGAAAGCGGCGAATCGCTTTACAGGTCCCGTAGGGGTAGTTACCCGAAATACGTATAGCCCGTGGTTGGCCAATGATAAAACCGAAATCCTGACTTTTTCCCGATCGTCTGAACTGAGAGAGAGAGAGAGGGAGAGAAAGGGAGAGAGAGAGATGGCCGTCGTATCGCGATTGCGGCGATACGAGGTTGGCGTAAACGCGCCAACACCGGCCGTTACGATTCACGGTATGGTTACGCGTTTGATCGTCGGTATGGTGGATTGAAACGGGCTGCACCGAGTATGGCTTGGCAGGCTCAGCCAAGCGACGAAAGTCACGATTTATGGCACTTTATTTACGAGCCATTAAAGAAGAATTATATCGAGGGAAAATCGCGCGAATTGTCTTGTCGCTCGAAATACCGCGAACGTAGGATGATTTAGTTGGACGGTGCGGCGATGGCTCTCCCCTCTCGGAGATATCGCGTCGCGCCAAGTCCGCCAAACCTTTCCAACGTTATTCCACTCCTCGTCGATTCCTCCGTCATGATTTCCCTCTCTCTCTCTCTCTCTCTCTCCCGTTTTCTCTCGTTAGACGATTAATTAAGAAGAAAGGGAGGATCTTTAATCCCGGTATGCGGGCGTCCGCGGCAATATCGAATCGGCGATCGAGCGCACAAAGGCGGTCAATTCGTGGAAAGCTCGATCCAAAGACGTGGAGGAGGCTTGTCAGCCACTTCCTGACTAATTGCCGGCGGGTTCGCCGTTTCTCGGAAGTCCCGTGGAAATATTGCTTCCGCAGGTCGAAGTACCGAAGACCGACCTCAGGAAGACTCGGGCCTATTTCAGGGCAGAGAATCGAGGTCGTAGATCCTCCTCGAGTTTCCACTATTCTCTCCCTTTCCCGCTTCCCACCTCGCTGTTTCTCCTCGTTCCGCAGCTCCGTCTTCCGTGCTGCCGCAGGACTTCTAGTCTCTACTCCAGTTCGAGCCGCCCGGAACTATGACGCTGATACACTAAATTCCCTTGTTTAATTAGAAACTAACGGAACGCTGCGCCCTCGCGCGCCGCGTCGTCTACGGAGCCTCGTATCCGGAGTTATCCAACGCAGGAAAGAAACCGGTTTCCTACGCGCGTTCGCCAATTTTCCGAGTCTCTCCCTCCCCGATATATCCCACGGGGTGGTTGTTCGAATATTAATACACCGGCACGACGCGTTTACCCGTCCGTGGTTCGGTTCGATCGCGATCCATCGACTCGGTCGGAGGTCGTTTCGAGGACACGTTCCGACAGATCGCCGTGGGAGATCTCGGTTGGTTTCTGTCGGGTTCGCGTGGCGGGAAGAAAGTGGTCGGCTGTGGAAACGTGTTACCAGGCGAGCCTTGGGACGACGCGTAATCGTAATTAACGAGGTAAAAATAGAGGCGGAGAGTGGGAATGGGCTGGCGGGCAGGGCGGCAAGTGAAAACTCATATTTACCGGTTAGCGAGCTCAGACATCCGCAGTAATGCTGCGGCATTACGCGATACGCGGTGAATACAGAGTTTCGCCCGGGCGAGCGGCGAAATAAGCCGGACCAGCTTGGTGCGTCGTGAAAACAAACGAGAGGGGATCCCGATAAAAGGAACGGCGGTACAGGCGGCAGCAACGCGGAGCAGCGTGGCCGTGTAAGGGCAGGCTTTCCTCGTTAACGAACGACGCCAGCCGCGGAAAATGACGCGTCGACTTTAATGCCGAAAGTATTGCTTTCGGGACTTCGACACCGGCGGAATACAACCGGGACTTATTACGTTAGAGCCTAAGCTTGTTGCGAACTTTTGTCGCCTTTCCCGTCCGTCGTTCAACCAGACCCGTCGGCGAGAGAGATCGCCGAGAGCCGATAGGGATTCTCCGCTGGTAGTTTGTTATTTTTTCCCCCATTTTCCTTCCTCCCGGACAGCTCGGCTGTTCCGCCTGCACGAATCGTTATTAATCGATGACGCTTTTCGACGCTGGAAATACGGCGATGATTAGCAAGGACGATAACCCGACGGCGTCGAGCGAAGAGGGCACGCGGAATGATTAATTACCAGCCGGTTTGTCGTGTAATTTTTTCCAGCCATTATTGCCGCGTGTGGTCTAGCGTTATCGCGATGCACACTGTCCCTCCCTAATGGCGATACTTAATTTCCCTCTTAATTGGCCGCCGCTTTTAGCTTAAAGAGCTCATAACGCGCAACCCTTTTTTTCCTCCCCCCTGCCTCCCGCTGTCTCGTCACTCGTACTCTAGGAAATTTCATTCGACGCGATTCCGCGCTTTTTCCACGCCTACCCTCGATACGGCAAGGATATATTCGGTGCCGTGCTATATCGCCGATGGCTGTTCGTTTTCCACCCCTGTCGATCAATTCCTCCAACGATAGACCAACTTCGCGCAAATGAAACGCCACTATTAGTACCTCCGGTTCGCCGAACTCGTGCCAGCTAATTCCAATCGGTCACTGTTCCTCGGAATACACCGGTTTATCCTTTTATCGCGCGTTATTAATTCATCCTCGACCCGAACGCTCTCCGGCAGTCGTGTCGATTCGTTTTGTTTCGCGAAAGTGCGAACGGTGTTTTCGAAGCTCCGTTTAACATACCCCGCAGCGCAAACCGGGGACCGTTCGTTAACGGTGTTCGATAAAGTTTTCGGTGACACGGAATACCGATAGAGGGCAGGCGGCGTGAGGGAGTGAGACCGGGGGCGAGAGCGAGAGACGCGTGTGGCGTGGAAGGAAGGCGGCGCGGAGAGAAAGAGAAAGAGAAAAGGGAAGACAGAACTGGGACGACGCAAGGTCGAGTCCGCGTCGATAGATGTCGGTTAATGGAAAAATCTAAAAGGTCAGAATGCGCTTTTAACGGCGGTCGCGGCGGTTGCTTCGTAACAGAAAAATAATACAATATTTTGAACGCGACGGAAGGGTGGTGCGCGCGGACAATTAAAAGCTCGCAGCGGTGGGTGAGAATAATTGCTCTTCGTTTCGATGCGAAAGCCGGAATTCTGGCGGCGCTGACAATAAAGCTGACCCGTAGCCGCGCGCGCGACAAGAGGAGGATGCGATTGTACCGAGTGACAACCCAGTATGTCGAACGACCAAATGGATTTTACGTGTACACGAAAAATACAGCCCCGGCAGTGCTATTGTGTTCGATACGAGCCGGAGTCACGCATCCACGGGTTTTACATGGACGCATTACACCTACATTTACCGTACCATAATCCGCGCGGTGCAGCTCCGCTTTACGCGGAGGGACACGAGCTCGTTCGCCGCGGAAAACCTACGAAAACCGAGGAGGGGTAGCAAATTAATTTACTTTTCCCTGGCATGCCGCTTCTACGATTCTGTTTCTTCTTTCCGGCCCGTTCTACCCTAAAATTGCGCGTAACTCGATTTCCCGGGAATTTTTCGCTCGAAACGATCCGAAAGCTCCTTCGTAATGTCCCGACAAAGCTCTTTTATAGATATTTCCGCTCTTCCGCAGTTCTCTTGCAATTTTACCCGCCACCCTCCGGGGACGAAGGATTTTAATCGCGAGATTGTAATTAGTACGGTCATGAAACGGTATTATAGATAGTTTCGCAAAGCCAGAGATTAGGGGTGAAATCGCGCGCGACATTCGGCGCGGAGGATTTTTCAATTTGTCACTGCGAATCGCGACGATTTAATCGACTAGGCGGAATTAAAAGGAGAACAGGGAGAGAGAAAAGAGGCACGCAAGAGAAAAGAAAAGGAAAAGAAAGGAAAACAGGAGGATCAACGGGAATGTTTATCATTTTCCGAGGAGAACTTAGTGGATTTATGGTGGATTCGACACGGTACACAGGCCCGGTGAAAATCGTTATCGCGTCTCGGTTATCATACCGACTCACGCCTACGTGCCGGCATTACGTATCGTGTTAACAGCCCCTGTTTCCGGCTCCTTCGTGCAACCCCTTTCCGCCAGCCGCGTCTAACCTGCGATTTCGTGCAGCGTCTCGGCTCCGCCGGATTATCGAGCTCGCGTACACGTTAATTACGATTAACGAACGCATCGGGAATTTCGAGCCGAACGATCGGCGCGTTTCATCGGTGCTCGCCGTTCCGGCAGCACGCGCCTCCAACGTTCATTCATCGTTCGAACGAGACAGTTATGTTATTTCGTATCGTCGGAAGAGGGACGGGGGAACGGTGGAAAGCATTAAATAAATCGACGTTACATCATAATGGTATCGGTCGGAATCAAATAAATATTTGCCGCGACACGGCTCCAAACCGATAGCCGTGAAATTTAATTCGCGTGACCGCGCGTCCGAGGGTGGCCGCGCGCGCGTCGAATGCAAATCGAGGACGCGAGGGGCCGCCGGGGGCAGAGGGGCCCGGCCGCGCGGAAATGCTGCCCAATAATTTCCCGTTTTTCATGCAGCCCATATTTGACGGACAACCGGCGATTTTGAAAACTCTCTTTTTTTCCCCTTTCTCTCTGCCGTTCGATGGCAATCGCGGCGGAAGTAAAGGCCGAGATAGCCGTATAACGGCGCGCGCTCGTCCACCACCGACTCTCTGCAGGCCGCACATCCAAACGAAAGCGTCAGTTTTAATTACGCGCTTGCCCGGTGCATCGCGCCATCGGGAATATCGGGGATATCGACTGCATATACCTATGTATCCGCCAGTAGACACGTTGCACTGTACGATATCGGCTATTGCCTACGTTAGCCTTTCACTGCGTCACCCTGTCCAGGTAATCTGGAAATATTAGCTCGCAATGATCATCGAACACCGAGGAACTACCGACATTCCTCTCTGGCGTATCGTTCGTCTGGTCCGAGGACGTGGGTCCGTTCCGGATTTATTCGCGTGTAACGACCAAGATCAGTCTCGGAAATGAGAAGGATTCGCGTTTCGCCAGGGGAAAGTGGAAGTTTGCCGAAGAAACGCGGCCGGACTGCTCCGACGTAGTAATTTATCCGTAATCGCGGAACGTTTATGGAAAAAGTACGTTCGCACGTACGTTTCGCCCGGTTTTCTCGCGGGCATCTCTGCTTGTCTGCTTTTCAATTACCGGGCATGCAATTCCTTGCGTTATCGGTGGCTGATCTAGACATACCTGCCCTCAGGCAAGTTTGCCGCATTTCCGCTTTGCCCGCTTCTTCGTTTTCCAACTGTACGGAAACTGACGTGCCTCCGAGGAATTTTACGGCGATCGAACATCCAGCTACGCCCCCGTTCGCCCTCGCTTTTTATGCACGGTCAATGCGTATCGAAAAAATGTGTAAAGGCGAACTCGATTCATAAAGTTTCCCTGTATCTCCAGTGAAATGAAAATTTCTATCGTGCACGCCCTTTGGCGATCTTCCGTCCGAACGAGCCGCGATATCTTTCGTAAACGAAAATGTCTACGCGCCGGTGTAATAGCCTCCGCGCGATGCACCGAGATCCCCGGCGCCGAGAGTAGAAACACCAGGCGATCCAGTGATATCCGAAATTGCGCGTTACTCCGCTGGAAATTTCTTTGAACCCAGGGCTCCTTCTAGCTTTTCCTCCGATATTCATTCCGAGACGCTGAAACGTTAATGTTCGAAATTTATTCCGCCTCGTTCCATAATTCTCGCAAGAAACATCGCGAGTACGACGACGAATTAATCATTATCGTGACAGAATTAATTCCTCTTGAGCATCGATCCTCGAGATACACGCGCAGAGGTCCGACTGCCATTTTTTACCCCAGCTTTCGAGGAATTCCTGAAAATCCGAGAGAGGATTCCATTCCGACGAGTTCTCCCGATTTCCGTGAATCGCCAGAGCGATCCGAGTTGTTCTACGCGATATCGACTATTCCCGTTGGTCGACTACCTGCCGCGGATGGCGCTCGCTCTGCGGTCGTCCTGCGGTCGCTAATGGTCACTTTCTCCAGAATCGTTCTTGGCGACTACGGCGACTGCTGCGGACGTTCCAGGGGGTTTCCTTCCGGTCCCAACTATTTCCGCGGACGGTGTCCGTCCCGGATCAACGGTGGGAAATAATCTATCAACCCTGCTGGTATCCCAGCAGCGATATCTTGCCGGAATTATCGCAGCGTGGCGAAATAGCGACTTTGTAAAATATGCATATTCGACGCTCTCCTTCCACCGAGCGGGGAATTTTAGCGATAAAAAACAACGCGAGATGCGTAAAAGGAAGAGTTCTCGGAGATAAAAAAGCATCGCATCAACGGAATACCGAAGAAAAGAAATACGAGACGCGGTGTAAAAGGAAATAACGAGGAGCGAGGAAAGAATATACCAAAGACGGTATATTCGATCCTGATGGTTCCTGCACGAAAATGGCAATTATTTACGCGTTTTCGCGGAAACTCGAGTCGATACAGAGACGTACGCGCGGAATACGCGAGATCGATAGATGGAAGCGTAGATACTGCACACTCGGCGTCTCTAAAGCGGCCTGCCGACGCTGATACGCCTCGCGATGCCTGCGTCGGTGCAACCGACGAGTTTAAGCGACTGAGGAACGATGCAGTTATCGGCTATTAGCCGTTAGCCTGTGGCTATTATCGTCTCTCGGTTCTCTCGCGCGATGCCTGGTAGGAGAGCTTGTCCATCTGCGTTAAGGGTTTTTCTTCTCCACTTATCGAGACGCACGGTTACAGGACGGGCGGTTAATTGGGCGGAATGTTGAACCGTAGGTTGGGGAAATGGTTGGAAACGGGACGGGCCGCGGAAAGGCAATGCGTCTTTCGTCCGGTCGAGCCTCGCTACCTCCTCCCTTCGTCTGGAATACGTCAGGTAATTGCGTTTGTGTGTAGCCAGGAAGTTTTATTTGGCTGGCATTTATTCGGCAACGAAGAGACAGCAGCCCACTTAGCAGGAGAGACAAATGTATTTACGTCGTGAATCTGCCAGGAAACCCGCATCCACCTTTCAAGCTTACCCCGTTTATCCAGGGATTCTCGCAAAATTACGGGAAGCTTTCGCGACTGGTATTTCGACCGTAAAGAAAAAAAGAAGGAAGAAAGAAAGGAAAGGAAAGGAGGAAGGAGAAGAAGAAGAAGAAGGTAGGAATAGATCAGTGGTATCGGCGCGGACTAATTTCGGATGGTCTCGCGGATGTTTGGAGGAAGAGCTCGGAGAGGTTATTAGTTTGCCCGATGAAGCTTCAACGATACGTCAGCCGCTTGGCTGTCTCGATCTCAGACTTACGACTTCCCGGGCACGAGTTGACACCGCGATCAGGAGGTGGATCGCGGCAGCTATGACAGCGGCTGGGTTGGCAAGCCGCGTAAACGAACGTGTACGTGTAAACGCTGCTTCGATAATAGATTCCCCATTTGGAGTTCAGAGTTCTACGGTGAATCTGTAACTCCGACGATCAAACTGCTTGCAAAGTTTGTCGCTCGAATCGAATGGGAGTTTGGGTAACTCGTACCTAGGCTGGCTCTTCCCTCTTGTACACGGCTATGTACGTACATGCTACGTATGTACACGTACGCCTCTCTCTCTCTCTCTCTCTTCTCCCACGGTTCAGTGTCTCTTGCGCGTGTACACACGCGCTCACACACGCGCGCGCGCGGCTCCAGTCGACTCGACTGCTCTGCGTGCTCTCTTCGCGCATTGTCGATGCCACGGCAAAGTATCCGGGACTTTTTCTCCTTCCGATTTCAGCTTCCACTCGTTTCCGGTCTTAGCCGTCAGACGGTGTACCATTAAAGTGTTTCCCCGCGACGGTCCCGTATGTGTCGTGATGCGCCAACATGCATAGTACATAAGCGCCGCCGTCGCTTCGGTCGCTGCGACCGGAGGCAACGCTTTCTCTCCCAGCAGCTCCCGCGGCACAGGGAATTGCGATAATATCGAGGAAACGAGGCAAGGGAATCGCTGTTATACTTTGACTACTTTGCCCTGCCGCGCTTCTATATTTTTAACGTACAACGGTTTCTCGTTTGCGAAATTCTTACCGACTACGCTCCGGACCGCCGCGCCGCGACGCGAGTCGCCTTCTCTTGCGAAAGCTGCCAAACGCTGCTACCACTTTCTCGCGACAGCGTCGCGCGGCTCACGGACAACTCGTTTACGAATGCGGAAACGATACGGGTAACGCTTTCCGGTATAAATAATATCTCCTCGTTCAACGATAACGCGGATCCTCGAACGTCGTCGAGACGAAAAGTTTTTCTCTTCTTGTCGGAAAGTTGCGCCACGTTGCAAATCGACCTCGAGCGTTTCTCCTGGTTCCAGAACATCCGTGGACTTTGCCGTAACAACCCGGGATGCCCTGCGGCGATCTTGCGCTTTGTAACGATGTCACTCCACGCGGCGATTCCAACTCTTTTAATCTCGCGAAATCGTTCGACCGACGTTTCGACTTGATCGTTGATTTTCCCGTCCAATTTGTAACTCTTTTTTTCGCACACCCTCGTTCGTACGCGCCGTATCGCGTCGCATCGTCGAATTGTTTCGTTTATAGTTGTCCCCGCGTTCGCGTATTATACCGTCGATGAATTACAGCTCGATGGACCGTACGGCACGTCGGGTGAAACGTTATTACCGGGAAAAAATCCACCAGTCGATTTCGCGAATTTGCCGGATCCAGTCGGAAATATTCCTCGCGCTCGCGTCCGTTTTCATCCAAGCCTGCTCCAGTATAATCTCGCGACTTTCCTTCCTCAGCCTGCACGCGGCAGGAAAAGCGATCAAGCGTGAAAGTATTTTCGAGTGTGTTGCTTCAGCATCCGATACCGAGCGAGACCGTGCTTCCTGGCACAACGAATATTTTAACACCTGCGAGCGGATTTCATCCCCGCATCATCCTCCGCCTCGTATATACCGCGCCATCCCTGTGGATTTAACACTGAAGAGCACTTATCGCTCTCTCGCACTCTCCTCTCCAGTCACAACTAAATCGTCCTGCTCAAGTTCGACTTCTAGGTGTGACCTCGCCGTCTAGTCTCTCACCCTTCTCTCACCCTCCTTCTATCCGCCAGTGTTTCACCCTCTCCTCCGGCCGCGCTGCTTTGTCGATCTTCCGTTGCTGCAGCTTCGCTGCTCGAGGACCGACTAACGGACCGTGGTACGGTTAGGGAAATGCGGCGAATTCCGGCGAGAGTAGAAGCCGGAGTCGATAATAACCGAGCAAAGTCCATTATGACGCGTTTAAGGATTTACGCGGAGGGATTATCGATGCTCCGGGAAAAGAAAGGGAGGAAAAAAACACGGGGAGAAGGTTTCGAATCCCATACCTACACCGCCACCGCTTCCTGCCGCTTCTCCCCCTTTTTTTTCTCTCCTTTTTTTACCTTCTCTCTTTCCCCTTCCAGATCTCCCGCCGCGTTTCTCCCTCTTTCCTCCGTCCCGTGACCCCTCCGCCGTTCTTTGCGAGATTTACCTCATTCTCATCTTTCTCTTCGACCCCAGCCCCTCCCCACGACCACCCTGATCTCTTATTCTCCAATCTCACCGTGCTCGTAAAGGATTCAAAAGAGATTGAAAAAGATTTGCTCGTCCTGCCGCTAAGAAAGTACAGGAGCACGGGGGGCGGGTAACGAGGGGTGGGTTGAAAGAAAGTAACGAAGGAGGCGGGCTAAGAGTCGCGGAGAACGCGGAGGCCGGGCATTTTACTTTGTCGATAAAATAACTTTAAAAATTAAGGGCACGAACGGTTAATTCCAACGTCAGACAGCATCCTCGGGCAAAGATAGTCGGCGAAGGCGTTATCGCGATAGGGGCGCCGGGCTGGCCTGGCTAATCTGCATTATAAAACACTTGTTGGTGGCGCGCCGCAGCTGCGTCTCCGAGCGTAAATACGCCGCGACGTTACAGCGCGTCGCAGTACTTTAAATAAGAATCGTTACGCGGAAGAACCGGCGTGGGGATGTCGCTTTCATTACGGGACAGTCCAAAGAAAAGCTTACTTTCTTCGCTCAGCCTGCGCAAACTTTTTCAACTCGCGCGTCCCGATGAAACTGCCGGAACGGTTCCATCGCGTCGCGTTGCTTATCGCGCGCTTTGGCTCGAACCAGCGCGACGACCGGTCGCTCGCGGGAACTCGACCGTGAGAATTTCCCGACGATTCGCTCCCCGATACCCGGCTCGCAGCGAAACAGAATTAATTTAGGAATCGCTCGACGTATGATAATTCCGAGCGGACCGAGCCAGACCGAGGCAGACCGAGGCAGACCGAGCCAGACCGAGCGGCGCGCACCCTTCCGATATTTCGCGCCGAGCCGAGCATCGGGAATATCGAAAAATCGATATTTGCCGGACCATCGGTGCGTTGTCATCCTCATAAATCACGCGGATTTCGACGGCCGAGCACGCATCAACGACGTGCCACCGAAAATATTCCGCCCCCGTTCGTCTTCGTCTTCTCGTCTCGTCAAGCCCACCGACGCTCGTTCCATCGAGCTTTTCCGCTCCTCGAATCACTAGGATTCGTCCTAGAGTCCCGATATCCACCTCTCCTCTCTCCGATCGAGCTTGTAAACCGGCGTTGTAACGATTCTCCGAATATCTCATAATATTTATCGCGTAATGCTTTCGGCGCGCGGGCGGAAAAAATGTTTACTCCTATCGGATCCAGCAGCTTTCGAAACACGAGCGTTGAATCGGATCCATTTTGATTACGGCAACCGATACAGAACCGAAATAAAACATGGAGCAAATATATCAAATGCTACTAGATCCATAACAAAAATTGAACCCTTACGGGCCTTTGTTCTTTATAACCGTCGTAAAAAAATAACGACCGTTCGAAACAGTTTCGACAAACTGCGGTCGATATTAATAACAGTTTTCGGACTGTTGCCGAACCGTGCCGATGATCGCGGTTCAGGAAAGGGAGAAACTTTTAATCCCTACGACTAGAATATCGCTGGTAGACTTTGCTGGTAAGGAAATCGGTGAAAGGCGACGTGGCAAGAAGCGTGGCTCGTAGATAAGGTCGGATGTAAAAAGCTCGGTCAGGCTCGGACCGCCTCGTGGCGAATTTTCGAAAATGTTTTCCTCTTTCAGTTGCGTGTTATTCTTCGCCATGTTCGGACGGTCCGGCTCGGCGTGTGACCGATTCTCCTGTTGACCATGCCACGCGCCACCGGAACATGCACCGTGCTTTTGCAACGACAGTTTGGTTAGTAATATTTATTTTACATCCTTACAATTTTTTCACCCGTTCTAACAAAAATTTTCACCGGGCCATAGCGTGGTCCGCGGATTAATAGTCGAGAAATCGGTTAGAATGCGCGTTTGTTTCGTCAAGGAAACCGTAACAGCAATTCGCATAGCTAGAAAAATAGCAATTTAGCTTTCGCAAGGTTTAACGATTAATTTATCAGGTTTAACGGTTACGCGTTACGCTTGCACGCAACAGCATGTGTGGTGTATTTACCAAGTGTTATTTGTAATGCTATCCTTAATTTGTAAACAGAAAGTATATTATTTTTAGCGATCGCAGTGGTATTTGTTTTTTTTCCGTTTACACGTAAACACGATAATTTGTCACGCATCGCTAAAATATAACGCGAATTTGACGAGGCGTCATCGGTCGGAGGTTAAATCGTATAGAAAGGGGTTAATCTACCTTAATTTATACCTCGACGCGAGCGTTTTCCGAAAACGGAAACGACGTTAGAACGTTTTTCGAGTCGCGCCATGGAGGTTGGTCGACTTTGCGCGATTTCCAGTGGGTTCTCGGTCGGAGCGGTGCCCTGAACAGATTCCAATTTAGATTGGTGGTTGGTGGTGTCGGCTAAGATGTGCCGCGATGGCGGCCGGGCATGACCGGTGTCATCGGCGTTTCGCCGGAAGAGCGAGTCTCTTCTTTCCTCGAATGGAGTACGGCGTCCAAGTCGATCGCGTATACAAATAAGTTGGCGCACAGGAAATTAAGGATCACGGAGAGGAAGGTGCCGCGTCGGGACTCGATCGTGCCGATGCTCGAGAGATAGTCGACTCTTTTCCCCCGGCGAATCCTTTTACCCGGCGTATCCTCGCATCTTTCGGGATTTCAACGCGACGCGACGCGAGGTGACGCGACACTCGCGTTTGCCGCTAGATTATTCCATCAGGGGAGATGAAAAATTTCGAGGAACGCGTTACAACGGAGGACGTATTCGTCGCTAGCGCGAGAAAATAGCCGGAATTATCATCGGGCAGGTCAGAGGCTGGAGGTAATTCGAGAGAAAGCATTTCACCGGGCCAATCCTATCGCGCGTACGTCTCGTCAGTCTGTTTATGGCGCGGGATACGCAATATATCTTCCGGTTTAATCTCCCGGCTTTCTTGCGTATCCTTTCTCCCGGCCTGACTTTCCGGGGATTAATTTTTTCCTTTTTTCTCTTTTTCCTTTTTCCCCTTTTTTTTTTCTTTTTTTTTCGTCGGCACGCTTCATGCAGACGATCCCGACGCCCGAGCGCGACGAGAACCTGGGACGAGACCCGACGGAGTGACAGGCAGGAAACGCTGATCCCTCGTCCTCGTTTTTCCCCGCGCGATTTTTGCGTTATTACGGGAACGTTCGAGCGGTAGGTATAAATTGAAACGAATTACGCGACGAAATGACCATCGTTAAAAATAACGAAACGAGGCCCGGGTAAAATATCGCGGGCCGTCGCGGGGGACAGGGACGAGGGAGAGAGAATCACGGGAAAAAATTCGGGCATCGACGTATAGGATGGGGCTGGTGTGTGGTGGTGTACGGTAGGGTGGTTGGCCATGAAAGAGGGAGACAGGAGGAAGGGACGGGAGGGTGGAAGAATGGACGATAGGACGCGATGGCAATGTACAGAGGGGTCGGACAGGTGGGGTGTGGGGCATAGCCACGATATATCGTGGCTGAGCCTTTATTAAAACTGCTTTCGGTATTATTGCTTTCCGGGAACGTCGAGTCTCGAAAATGGCATTTCCGCGAGATAGGCCGTGGTCGTGTGCGCCGCCGAAAATATATATCATGCCCCTCGTGAGACCTGTCGTCTCTGAGGGCACCGTCACAGGCTGGCCCACTATGACCTGCAATAAATATGCTCTTCACTTTGTACAAGTCGCTCGCGTGCTCTTATATTGCTCTCGCCTGGTTATTGCCTGCCGACCAAAAGTGACTCGGCCACTTTGGCCCCTGTCTGCCACGGATCATCCACCAAATCTGCATGCAACCATCCTCTCTACCCCCTCCCACCGGCCCCTCCCACTCGTTATCCATAGGCGCGAGTATTTCCCGGTGCACGATCGGCTCTGAAGATCGAACCATCCCCCCGACCGCGTCTTTTCGCCGGTTTCATCCGCGCTCGCGCGGACTTTGCCAGCGTACGATAATATTTAAAGAGCTGTTCTCTCTTACTTTTGTCCGCGCGCGATGGTGGTTATTTCGCAGCCGGCCTCAAGTGTCGCGACCAGTTTTTGTTCGCTCTCGACTCTGGGATCCTCGTTGAAATTTTTACGTATCCCGGTGCTCGACGCGCTACACGCGAATTCCCTTCTGTTTTTATTATATTTTCGCGCGCTCGGCTAAGCGCGGTTCACCGTGTCCCGAAATACGCTCGTGCGAGAACGCGACGTTTCGGATGAACGCGTCTCCCCGGTGCGGACACGCGAGGATCGCCGCGATTTCCGATCGAATCGTCCGATCTTTCCTCGAGGAAACTCGAGAAGTTGGTCCGTTTGGCTGGTCGACCCAGATTTCCGAGATTGCCGCCCGTCCGCGATATCTTCGCTCATTGCTCGCTCCCCCATCCGCCGCTCGGGAAACCGCCAGAAATTCTGTCGACGTCGAACTTCTGCTACGAACGAAATCTTTCATATCCGATTATACGTACGCGTATCTGTCGAGACAAAGTGGTCGGGTCGTCTCTCTCTGCCTCGCTCTCGCTCTCGGAACGCTAGTTGTCTTGCCAAGAGTAAGCCGCGTCGGGACGGTGCTTGGGAAACCCTTCGACCGTATGGAAAGCAACGGAACGACGATAGTAATAAAGGCGTCGTGACAGTAATGGATGGTATTGACAACCCTTCCGCTCGCCCCTTCCTCCTCCTTCGTCTCCTTCGCCGCCTCCTCCGCTGCCGCCACCAAGAAGGAGTGTTCTAACTCACGGAATCTTCCTCTCTCTCGCCTTCCTCGCCGTACCCTCTCTCTCTCTCTCTCCCTCCATCTCTCTCTCGTTTCCTCTCTATCGTAGACCGCTAGAAAGCAGGTAACAGCGACCAAGCGGCGAATAGTTTCCCCCGGATCGTCTTGAACAATGCAAATTGATGCGGAATCGATACTAAGCTGGTAGGAGTTTCTAATAAGATTCTCTCGCTTGCTTCGACGCGGTATTGCGTGGCGGCTCGGTCGCTCGCGCGCGGTAGAACAGGACCACGGTTTCTTCCTCTCGCGAATGTCCTCGGTACGTTCTATAGGCTTTCGCTAGCTCGCGCGTTTATACGTCGAGAGTCGAGGTGTCGGCCCTTAGGATCGCGTGTAAAAACAACGCGAACATACTTTTCCGGATAATAAGCTTTTATTCTTCCGTGATGTTAGATTTTATCGTCGATGTACGGAAGGGAGGAAACGTAGCAGTAAACCGAACGCGTGTGTATACGGCGGCTGGCTTCCGCCTCGCGACGCCGTAACGTTTTTCCGGCGTTGCGCCGTCGGTGTCGGATAGAATTCTGGTTTCTCGTGTTAAATCGGTCGGAACGACGAGGGTGATGGACATTTTAAAAACTCCGAGGCGAAAGAAAGGGATATCTTGTCCGACGCGGGGACGCGGCTGCGAATCGACAGACGTCGCGCGGAGTTTCCGAAAATGCAACAGGGATGCGCCGTACCGGCGACGCTGCTCGACGCTGTTGAAGGATTCCGCGCGTGTCCGCGGCCGCGGTCGACGCGTCGCGTTACGGGACTCGAGCGTTCACCATTTTCCGAGACGCGATAAGAAGCCGGGGCTCGTCGCGACGCGGCTCGCCGGTAAAACGCGCCAGCGCCGGTATCGACGTATCCGATTTCGTCTGGAAGCTAAGCGTGGAATAATTTATAAGCGCATTTCACGGTTGATCACGTTCGGGCCCGGTGCGTTCGCAATCTGTCGGTTAACTACGTATCGCGCATCCACCTACGCGTGAACAACGATAAAGAGAGAGCGGGAGAGAGAGAGAGGAAGAGAGAGATCTGGCTAGGTTCCACGTAGCGTCCTCATTATTCGTAAATTATTTGCCGGCCGTCACGTTGGTCTGAGCAGGGAATTGGAATTGGTTGCCGCGGCCGTATAGGGTGCAAACTCGTCGGATCGTAATAATATAGGACGTCCGTGTTCCATTGGTTACGTTTCCTCGTACACGCGAAATGCATTGCGGCTCGTATTCGGAATACCCTAACCGGAGTGCCGGGCGAAGAATCGGAGATACGGAGGGGACCGAGAGGCAGGTGGAAAAGAGGGAAAAAGAACGGGGGCGGTCCTTAATAGGATCGGGACTAAAATCGGATGAGGGAGAGAGAGGGGTGATTCGGTTTTATCTGGCTGTCGGTATCGTCCGGCGGCGTGGACTTTTCGTCCGCTTCTGGTTCGCGCTGTTTCGCCGACCTATCGCCGATCGAATTATCGAGCCAATGGAGGAACGTCGGAGTCTGTTCGGAGGACTGTCTCGATTCTCGTATCAGTTGGCACCACCGCTCGTCTTTCTTCGAAACACTCGCGGCAGATACCAGCCCGAGATTGCGACAGGTTTCGCTGAGTCTTCGACACGGATTTCCCAGCCCCTACCCCCTTCGGGGAAAAGTTTCCCCGAAACTGCGGTGCCCCGAAGGAGAAGTTGCCGTGTGCCCCGGTGTGCATTCGCTCGCTCCGTGTCGTTACACACGCGTCCCCTCGCGCGAGTTGTTTATCCGAAGCGAAATAATAGCTGGCGTGGCTGGATCGAACACGCCCGGTCGCGGCAGATCTGATTCCGGCCCGGAGAGAGGGCGCATGCATTAAAAATAACAACCTGACGCGTCACCGGAGAACTTGCTCGGGATTAATGGGATTAAATCAACCCCCTTTTTCCACCGACCTTCCATTGTATTCCGGCGCGCAATCAATTCGCGACTTTGGCCCGGTCGTGCGCACTCGCGCCTGCCGCGCGGCCCCTCGACGCAGAAATAATAAAGATAACGAACCGATAGGGAAATAATAAAGATAATGAAGAGGACGCGCGAACGAATCGGGAGAGACGGCGGCCGTGTTACCTGGGCCACGGGGAACGGATCGCGACGTGGACACTGTTTGACTGCAGCAGAATTAATGACCTGCTTGGTATATACACCGGTTCGGTAGTTGGAATCGACGATAGAGCGGAGCCTGGCTAATTACCTGCGCACTCTCCACAGGGAAAGAGATTGCTTGGCCGACAGTGGGCATACACGCGGAGTGCACGACGACGCGGTTCTGCCAGCCGTCCGCTCCGGCCGCGTGTGCGTGCACATCGGCTTTAATACCCTGTATGCACGCGTGACGTGTTCGCGTATACGCGCGCACGTGTATAGCCGGCAATAATCGACGGGCGTTATATTTCAGTCGGTTGAATTGGATTCAACGAGTCGCACGCATCGTACCAAATTTGCAAGCTACACTCTCACCCTTTCCCTTCCGTCCGCCTCCTGTCTTCGTCTCTCTCTTTCTCTCTCTCTCTCTCTCCTGTTCATCGTGTGTCTGTCTCGTGCCGGCTCGTGTAATTATACCACATCCGTGGAGTCGCGCGAAGTTACCCAGGGCTGTTGGTCGGTTGCCGCGTGTAGGTGGCGCGAACACGCACGCACAGTGGCGCGTTACCAGCCCGTGGGTGAACCGTTCGCTGCGTTCACAGCTTGGCTTCAGCTGGCTAGGCTTATTTCGTGGTCGCCCTAGTCCCGTACGGACGATGATGAATGGGTTAATTAAGCGTTTCGCGTTCGCTGGTCACCGGTAGTCGCGACTCCAAGAGTTCGTTAAATTTCCTCTTTCCCTCTCGGTCCGTCCATCTATCCGCGCGCCTCTCTCCGTTCCCCGGACTCTTCTTCCGGGGTCGCCGGCGATGCTAACAGGGCTGTAAACGACGCATCTAATTGTATCGCGTTCAACGGTAGGAAATCGAATCAGTCTCGATGAGGCGAAAAGTGTTTCCTTCCCGTGTATCCACTCGGCTCGCGCTCGCGTTCGTTTACCTCGCGTTTCGTTTCGAGAGCCATCTAATTGGGGGACGTTTTAACGCGCCGACTGCCTGGCAGAACTTTGCGTATCCGGCCGGCGATGAAATTTTCACCGACGCCGCGAATTAGGCTGTATTATCACCGTGAGAGCGTACTCGGCAGCGGCGTAAAGGAAAACGAACGGGGACGAGGACGGGTCGCGTGAAAACGATCGCGCGTGACCGATTAAACGGGATTTCGGATTGAAATCTCTGATTAAAATCCCGGGAAAAGGAGGCCGTAGAACGTAATTGTAATAAGCGGACTGTTTGGTCGCGAGGTTGCTAATAAAGCATCGGGAAAATGCCCCGTGTGCAGCGACGTTACAAAAGTTTTATAAGGGGCAGGCTACGCCGCGAGATCAAAGGGAAAGAACAACAGATGCACGTTCTCTGTCGTTGTTCACCTCTCGGCAAGGGGTGTTTCTATACAACTAAACAAATTCCCTTTAAATTAATTAACGCGACGGACACGGGTGACCGTAGAAGCCGCTTATACCGAGTCCTTTTTGCGCGATCCTGTCCCGTCCGGGCTAGCCGGAAAGAATGCTGCGTAATACCAGGAATTTCAGCCGCGACGTCGCGCGAGATCGTTGGAAAATTTCGAATGAAATAAAAGAGCAGCGGGCGAGTGCCGTGGGAGGGAAGAAGAGGAGAGAAGGTCGGCGGAGGTGTTTCGAAGGGACGCCGGTCGACTAGCTCCTACTTTGCGGCAGGAATTGTTCGGCTTAAGTAACACCTAGTTATCGTACTCAAAGGGAATATCGGAGAGGACGAATTTCAGGGCGCTTAGAGGACTATTTAAAGGGAGGACAGAGGCGAGGCTGGTCGTGTTCAAAGAGAAATTTGACCGTCGCCATTGCGGACATAATGCTCTCCCCTCTATCCTTCTCGGTTTCTCTATAGAGGTTGAAATTAAGACGCTCAGAGCAACCATAATCGCCACGTCTCGGGATCTCGTTGTCGGGTCACGTACAGAAATCCGGGTAGCTAATTAGCCTTCCGCCGCTCTAGGATTCGCCCTGGTCAATCAGCGGCGGAGATTCGGTCTTGATTCGATCCTCGGAGCCTCGTTAGCACCGCCGTATATTCCTGCCCTTCCTCTCTTCCTTTCTCCCTTTCCCCCCTCCCCTCTCTCTCCTCCTCTTTAGTCTCGCCTTCTACTTTGCGCCAAGGCTATATATATACACGCGTCGGTGTGCGCGCGTATACGTAGACGTACCCGCGAGAAGGTGTACGCGCGTGTACCCACTTGGTCCGTTGCGGTTCTGTTCTATGTCATTTAATTGCGCTACGTGAGAGCGCCGACGATCCGGCTGCTCTCAGAAGTGGCCGGAATTCTTTTTACCCGGAGAGATCCTCGAATGTGTCGTAATTGCGAGCGCTGCTGGCGGGAGCGGGGTAGAAGGAAGCGGAAGAGAAGGAACGCGCGGAGCGGTCGTTGTCGCTGCGGTCGTAGTCGCGGACCGCGGTAGCCGCGTTTAAAAATGCATTCCCGTCTTTTTGAATATTAAGACAATCGTGTCGGTACAGACGGCGCGTCCCACATTCGCGAATAATTGTCTGGTCGGTGGCGGTGCTTGGCCGCGGTCTGAATTTCCAGCCACCGCAGGGCCGGCCATTTCCAGTTTTACGGCTAGGGAAAAGAGAGAGCCGATCGGCCTACCGAACCGTGCGGGTATCCAGGCCATCGCGCAGATTCGCTTGCTACACCCTCTCTCGAGTCTAATCAGAGATTAGACCGTCCTGGTTGAAGCAGATCCGGTGATGAGATTTCGGGGTTTAAAGAGGGAGCGAGCGCGACGCAAGAACGGTCGCATTTTCAACAGCTGCGAGCCTCCGGTTCTCGCGGCTGTACGGCATCGTTCCGCGACGCTTAACGCGTAATCCATTAGCCGAATTAATATCCGAGGCAAATTGCGTTTGTCGCGGTAGGCATTCGGGTAACGCGAGGGTCGTGGCGAACGCCGAGAGGTACGGGGCCCGTTGTCAGCTCGCTATTACTAATTCAGAAGGCGGTCGCAGCGCCGCAACGTTATACGGTAGACGACGCATTCTGCATAGCGTATTCAACGGTACAATGGGCCGTGGATGCGAGTTTTGAAATATGAATATGAATACGAGCGCGAGTGCACGCCTCGTCGAATCGCGCCAACGAAGACAGGGGGCTGGCTACCGATCGATGACTTCCCTTTCTCTTCTCTTCTCTTCTCTTCTCTTCGCCGACTATGTTACCATCCTCTCCACGCTCTCCCGCTCCTCTCCTATTCCCACCCCCTGTTTTGCCGGGAACACACGTTACGACCACCGCTCCACCCGATTTATGCGTTTTTGTCCGAAGCGATTGGCCGTTGCCGCGCGCCGCGAGAAACTCGCGACTCGGCGGTTCGCCGATTCGCCGATGAGTCGGAGGAGGTTGCAAGTTTCCGGCCGATTTTCCACCTCGGACACCGAAACGGTGTTAGGGATCGGTTCGGGTGCTGTGCCAGGGGGGTATTAGTCCGTGGACGATTAATGGTGCCTTCGTTGTCGCTTCTTCCTTCTTCGTCACGACAACGGTTCCGCGCAAACGGCTTCCTCTCGAGAAAATTGCTACGATGCACGTTCCATTGGTTTTTTACGTTCATCCAATGTAATTTTACGGGGTGTGGATGGAACGGTGCGTTGATCCGGGAACGGTTCGAGCGTATATCGGTGGCGGGTAAAAGGGCCGGCTATTTCCGATAATACGGATCGTCCTACTTTCGCGTGCGGCCATTAAATCTAATAAAAAAATCCTCTCGTGGCACGGGAGCAAGGTAAATTTCATGGAAGCTCCATTATGTTTGACCTGCCATTTTTCAAAAAAGCCTCAACGTAATATCCTCCCGATTATTCCCGAAGCGCGCGGTTAAACGCGTCCGGCAGGAGAGATTCGAGGCGATTGCCAACTCGCCGAAACTTCGACCGCTGGAAAATCGTTTGACGCGGAAAAATTCACTGGCTCCGCGTGGCTGCCCGATCTCTCTTTTTCTCTCTCTCTCTCTCCGGATCTTTCCCTCTTCTCGGCCTTTCCCCCAAACGGACCGTGGAAAAGGATTTCGCTCTCGGTTAATTTGACGCGCGCGTTCTGCCCGCCTGGGAATTGGTGGCGATTCGCGGAGCCACGGCATATTTGGCCCCCAGTGTATCATAGCGGGTCCTAGCGCCGCGACGCGATCGGCCACACCGACGCTCCCCTTGCCGACGCCCCTCACACCATCGCCGCCTTTCTTGGACGACTTCTCGAGAGGCTGGCCCGCGGCAAGATGCTGCCGCCGGCAATAACCGGTAACGTATTACCACTTCTGCCCGGTTGAGCGCATTTAGATCGCCTATTTGGCAAGGCGGCCGAATAACTTTGCGTTTTACTCGGCTAGCGGCACGAATCAAGCGCGAATACCCGCGCCAACAGCGGCGAGTTACGGGCGAGTTACGGGCGGGCCGGGGGCGGGACGGAACCCCGATTGCCATCGGTTTTCCCCCGATCCTCGCCGATGCAAGAGGATGCGAGGGTGGCACACGCTGGCTTGACCAAGCCTGCGCGATAAAACTTGACCCGTTCGCGCGTGAATTATTCCCCAGGCTCGAAGCCGCGACCCGCGGCCGCCGACCGCAATTACGAATTACACGAGCGCGGCTGTTTCGATGGTCCAGACGATATTCATCCGGGGACCCGGCTATTTCCCGCCAATCCACCGATCCTCCTCCAAAGCGACAACCTTTCCTCCGTCTCTCGTTCGCCATCAGGATATCGCTCGGCGAGCCTCGATTCGATAGTAACCGACTCGAGAAATAAGACGCGAGAGAACTGTCGCTGTTTTCTTATCGCCTAATCGAGAAGTTCCTTCTCGAGAGGTCGAATAAACTCCATCGGATACGCGTTCCAACTTGCCGGAGTTGCTCTTAGCGATTGCTTCGCCAATATTACCCGCGCGATCGGCAAACGCGTATCTGCCGCAATTTCAACATCCGTTACATTTGCCCAGGATCAAAGTTACGAATCACGGGTAAATTGGCGGAACGATCCTGGGCGGGAACAAATTATTCGACACCGACCTCGCCCCTCGGCGCACCCTTGGTTCGAGGATCCCTTCTCTAATACCCGGTCGCGGTCGGCCGCGATAAGGGCGGGACGGAGAAATTTTCTAGACTCCGGCGGGGATGGGAGCGGCTCGATGGAAACAGCAGCTTCGTCGAATCGCGTTATATTCCCATTTGCCGTGTAACGTGGCCAGCAGCGCGGTCGGTGGCCGGACCGAGTCCCTCGGGGACGGAAAAATCCCATTTCAATATTTCACGGCTTACGCCGTATCGCTCCTTGCCGGGCCGGGTGTCGTTAATACGCGAAACAGACAGCGCCACGACGCGGCCCGCGATGCTCCTGGGGTTTCGTGGCCGCCGCGAAATGACGTATAGACACCTGGGCTATCCGCTACCTCGGATACCGAGGACGCTCGAGAGGAAACCACACCGGCAGCGGCCGTAGTAGGCCTACCGGATTACCCGACTGGTCATGCCTCACCGCATGCCAAAAGTCCGTGTACCCGATATCGTTCGGGCCAATTACCCCGACGCTTCGCCCATAATGGACCTATTACGAAGTTGCGTTGTCACCTCGCTAACGCGATTAATATTATTAATGGCGCCGGAATAACTCTCCGGACCCTTCCACGTCCCCATTTTCTCCTTTCTTCTTTCTCTTTTCCTCCCTCGCTCTCTCTTCTGCCTCTATTCTTTCCGAATTAAGGCGAATTTCGCGGGAACTAAAATTGTTACCGGTGACAATTGGTTCCGGAGGAAATTAGCCTGAGCGGAAAGGAGAGTAGAGTGGCCTCTGGAGTGCGCGATTTCTAAAGGTCTCGGCGGTCTTGTTGGTCCAGCACTGGCCGCAACAGCTTTATCGCGGGAATAATCGTTGGAACGTATCGCGTACGAGGTATTAACAGCGCTGGACGTTAACAGGGGAACGGTATTCGCGTTTGCTGCGCCGTCGGTGGTCGCGTGAACCCGAGTTACCCGGAGTCCGAGGTATTCGAGTTATCCGAGGAGCGAGCGAGCGATCGCCGACCTCGCCACGCTCGGCCATATGTCGCCGCGATGGCATCGTGAAGGGAATGACGAAACGAGCGAAGAAATCTGCGTAGTTGTATAAAGGGAGCGCGATTTTTCACGCACCGGCTGGCCGGGATGTCATCGTGCACGGTCTTCGCCTAGTCGCTCGTATTCCGTCGAACGTGGCAAATGACTCGTGCACGTTGCAACCTCGCGGATCCCGGGCACGAGTAAAGGGACAAGGGAAAAATCGAGGGACAAGGGAGCAGGGGGCCGGGGGGCTGAACGCGGCACGTACGCGGTACGTGTGTCGGATACGTTAGTCGTAAACGGTCGAAAAATCGCATTGGACCCGGGAGCGCAGGACGGCGGAGCGATTCGATCTCGCGAGGAGAAGAAACCGGCACGGACCGAACGTTACTTAAAACGCGCTCCGCTCGAAACAACCGATGCATCGTCGGTAGGGTGTGCTGGGAGCCAGCCGCGTTCGAGGCCATAGGTCGGGTTAAATCTCGTCGATGCAATCTCCGTGCAGCTCATTCGCGAACTTCTTTTACGAGAGCTCGTACAATCGTGCGATACCGATCCAAGGAACGGGCCGGGGCGGGCAGAGGCACGCGGAACGGAAAGAAAAGCGAAGGAAACGCGAACGGTAGTCTAGCTGGAAAGTAGTATCGCCCCGTGTCTGGCGGACAAACGAGAGCGAGACCTCGTCGATCGAGGTTGTTCCCTCGTCCACCGAATCGTCCCTTCGATTCGCTCGCGATATTTCGCGTTTCACCGATTCCCTCTGCCTGAGAGAGAGAGATAGGAAGAGAGAGGGCGAGAGAGGAACGAGCGCGTGTCGAGTGGTGCTCGTGTGCGTGCAACGAATGATCTATCGCGACAGGCCGAATATTGCACTTGGTATTATCCAGACACGACAGGCTCATTTGTGCCGAGTGGCTCCGTATTGCGCCACTCGATCTTGGGATCGGTATGCATGGACACTAATGGGCCGAAGGATCTCATGGTCCCTGACACATACTCATTGGCAGGGATAGGTAGAGACAGATAGGCGGCGGAGCAGAGAAAGAGGGTCGCGCGGACGGGAGAAAGAGGGGACGTTAAAGGGGTAAATAGACGCAGTTGCAATGTCCCCGATGTCAGTTATACGAATGGACACACGGGAAATTCGATGGAAAGGGAAACATTTACATAATTGTTAATTACGCTTGAAATTTCGGGGACGCAGGATTTCGATTCGGATTTCACTGGCAGATTCGCTTTTTTCCCTACAATTTCCGTCGCGTGACGTTTACAACTGTCCGTCAAGCGACGTTCGCGCCAGAATTCGGATAATTCTCGTTGCTTCGTTCCCGAATTTCCCAATAAAATCAGAGATCGAGTGCCAGCGGCGCGTTCCTTCATTGCCGTGTTGTTTGATTCGATTGAAAAAGGGAAAAAGAGAGGGAGGAAATAAAAATGGGAAAACGCAGCGAACGGTCTTGAAACATTTTCGTCACCTCCATTCCATCGAATATTTCTCCGTGTAACGAATTCATTCGGACCGGTGGGTGAGCGGGCGCGCGTGGATTGCTCCACGATCGATCCATAGTTCGCATTCCGGTACACTTGGCGGGAGTTAAGCGTCGCTTCGCGTTCGTATCAACCCACAAGTACACTTTCCATCGGCGAAACTTCCGGTTTACCGTGGAAAACCGGTCCGCGACTCGCCGGCGATCAAGGAGGGGAAGAACGTCCTTCGTTTCGACGCGAATCCCATTTCGCTCGGCTTTAGTCGCGAAATCGTAAAATACCGCGGAGAAGTCGATTCGCGGGCAGGGAACGTCCGTTCGCCTTGCGATGCATGGCGGGATTAACGCTTGGCGCGAGCGTCGCGGAACACGCGTCGCGCGTCCGCGCGGATGGGCGTGGAGAGTGTGTCGCAACAAAAGGAGCAACCGGTTAACGAGCAAGCCAGCGGCAAGGTAAGGTGAGTCGGCGTAATCGAATAGTGGATTGAAATGACATCCGCCACTTACGGGTAACTCGACGAGACTCCGTGTACCTTCGGGCTGAGTGGCTCGGCGCGCTATCTAGAGCGTATAGAACGCGATAGACGTTGCACGTTGACCATTATCGGTGCGCGTTGCACCTAAGAAATGGCCCTGGCGAGCAACCATATCGAATTTTCTATGGTGCAGGCAGAACCGTCGCTCTGCTCCGGCTCTAGAGAGCCACCGGCAGAAACAGGATATCGCCGGATAGCCCCCCGGTCATCCCTCGTTCACCTAACGCCGCCGCGAGTCACGTTATGACGAATCACTCTCGCGGCCGATAGAATTTCAGCGAAACCCGAAGGTCGTTCGTGTCCTCCCGCTTTTCCATAGATATTATCCCGACCCGAGGAAAGACGGGATAGAGACGGGGGAAGACGATCGTCGTTAGCCGACCGGAGTTATAAACGCGTTCCTGGTTCGATATCGGTCGAACAACCTGCATTCACCGAGCTTCTCGTTACCGTGCAAACTCTTCCGAAACCGAGGGCAGCATAGAGCGCGTTACGTCTGGATTACCCGCGTTAATTGTTCCGTCAGGATGAAAACGGCGGAGCGTAGAACGCAGGGGGTGTGCGGCACAGCAACGAATCGCGTTGGGAGTTTTCGTAATCGGAGAAAGTGAGTCTGTGCATGAGCGTTCTTCGGACCAAGTTTTATAGGGTAAACAAGAAACTACGGAATCCTATTACGGAAGCAATTGACTCCGCGCGTCCCCGTTCCTCCCGCTCGGCTGCCTTTTTCCCTCTTGCCTCTCGCTTCGGCTTTCCCATCGGCCACTCTCCGCGTATCCACCTTTATTCCCGTCCTGGTCCATTAAGCTCGTCAGGTGACCGAGAAGTCGCGGACAAGTCATCTAGAAAGTCTGCCTCGTCCACCGGTGTCGCGAGAGGTGCGCGCGTCCGTTCCATCGGACCGTCTTATCGGATTTTACACGAGTGGCGTCAGCTGCCGCTTGTTTACATTTTTTAGCGTAAAACGAGTGCGCTCGTATTTTCTACCCGTCAACCAACCTCTCTGACCGTCGCAGGGGGTAACGGGCTGCGAGTGCGGAGTCGGAGCGGAAGATACGATGACTTTTTACGGGTGCAACAGCGATGGAAAGGTGGAGACGCAACGACAGATGGTGCTCAACAAGTCGGGCCAGTGCTCTCTCGCTGCTCCCTTTCTCCACCCCTTCCTCCCTCCTCGTTCTCACCCTCCGCTCCTTGTATTCGCAACGCGGTATCCCGTCTCCGGCGTTTACTCGGCCTTTAGTGGCCATCGCGACGTCCCCTTCTCTCCTCCCTCCTCCTCCCATTCGAGATACGTAATAACGCCGCGTTTACTCTCAGCCAACTTTGTTACGTTCATGCTTCTTCTTCGCCTTTTCGAATAAATCGCTTAATTCGATGGTCACGCGCGGAACCACGCGGTTTTCCACCATTTCGCTTCGACCAGGTACAGACTCGTCGTCGTCGAGAAACGAGGGGGTAATTTTTTTCCGACGTACGGTATTATTCGTTAAGCTCCCTTTAAGGAGAGGCGCCGCGACCGCCCGCTAATTTACACACGGTAGTCTTAGAAATTTAATTAAAGGAACACCCTTTATTCGCCGCGCGCCACGCCGGGGAAATCGTCTTTGAGCGGCGACGGCTTTTTCATTCCGGCCCGCCCCCGTCGGCCCTCCTCTAGGTCGAACTTTTGCCCGGCATTAGTCGTCGCTTTGGCTTGTACACCGAGAAGAATGGTCCGGTGTACCAGCGAGAAGAAAGCCACGAAGCCCGTCCCCCATTGGGAGATGGTTTTCCTTTGGCGGACACATTTGCATCCAACTTTGTTACACTCGGTCGAACGACAAAGACATACACGAAGACAAGCAGTCGCAGATGGCCGAAACTTTGCCGTTAGGACAATGCCGGAGCAAGAAGGGACACGAGTAGAGCGAGTCGTTGCTTCGGGGGAACGGTTTAATCGGCCGCCAGTTCCTCCCTCGCCACCCTGCCCCCTGCCCTACGTATCACCCTTTGCTCTGGTTATCCGTCGGCTGACGAACAATGCCCTGCTCTCTAGCTCGATGGAAACTGAGCCATCTCTCCTCTAGCTCTCTATCTATCTCTCACCCTTTCCCTTTCTGTCCTTCCTTCGCCGCGAACCCCCTACTTTCTTCCGTTCGTCCTTTCCGCTTCTCCTCTTTCCTCCTATTAGCCACCACCACCGCTGTCGCTGCCAACGACGCTGTCGTTGTTACGTACACGCGCGTGCACGCGCGCGTAACGAAAGAAGAGTAGGTACGCGTGTATACAGGCAGAAACATTCGGCAGTGGTCGATGCGCGCGAACGCAAAGCCCACAGTTTCCCCTTTGGAGCACCACTTTCCCGCTGGAGTTTTCGACGGACCAGCTGTTGTAAAGCCACCAACGGAGAACGAGTGGAAAGAGAGGGCTCGTGTTGCCTTATAGAATTTTCCACCGACGATTACCGGAATCGCTTTGCAGCGTTTTACGCTGCTCGTTAGAAAGGGACTGTTTCTCCGGCTATCGCGAGGCCCGTTATCGAGGCCCTTTGTCTAAATCCTTTGTCCAGGCCCGTTGTCGAGGCTTGACAAACTTTTCGCGACGAACGCCGATTCGTCGAGTATCTCGCGGTTCTCCTTGGTACTCGCAAGACTCGCACGGTTCGGCAACATCATAGACGAATCGGAACATGGAGTAACATGGTTGGAGGGAATATCGGCGGGATAGTGGACGCGGCAGGATGCTCGTGGCAGTGGCATGGAGGAAATAAATTTTCGCTCGTTCGATTAATTAAATTTCGCCAGGAAATTAATTAACCTTTTCGACGGTAATGAAGTCGGTATTGTCGGCCGCGGGATAACACGCCCTTTGATAACTGGATTAATTTTCCAAGGTATCGCGTATGGATTAACGTTTTATAAGCGCGGCTTTTCGATTCTTCGATGGAAAAGTTTCCTACCCCGGCCTGAACCCCGGGAATTAATCTCTGCTCGTCGGTGTTCCGCCGCGTTCCCGGCAGCGAGCGAGTTTTCTTACGCGTAAAAACACGGATTATCGCGCTTCCCGATAGGGCGGTGTTCGAAGGGAAATTTTCACCGGCGTCGATGAACGCCGGGCTCTTTCCGAGCGAGGAATTTCGCGGTATTTCACCGGTAGCGGAGGAAAGGTTGGCGAGGGAGAGCGCGAGAGAGGAAAAACTGGAACGTTCTCGACACGGCGGAGAGGAGACTTTTATTTCGAACGAACGTATCTCGGCAGACGGTCGACGCGAATGAATCTCCTTGGAGTTTCGCGGGATTAAAGGGTCTCTCGCGGTGCTCGGTGGTCTCATCGATTTCTAGCCACTCGGTGTTGCTTAATAGTCACACGGAGCCGGGTCGAAGGCGTGGACCAATGCCACCTTGTAGTGGAAATATTTAATCCGCCATTATGCTGCCGGGCGCACAAAGCTGGCCGGAAATCGATAAGCTACGCGAGGCCTTTCATCGCGCGCGCGGAATTCGGGAAACAAAAAGGAAGAGGGAGCGGAAAGAAAATGCAGCGATGCTGGAAAAATAGGTCTCCGTAAATAACCTCTTTGATTTCCCACTTTATTGTGTCCGCGCCCTACTTCTTACCATTGTTCCGTCGAGCTGCCGCGCGGTTCGGTTACACGCGACACGGAGGAGGAATCGGTCGGCTGATTCGCGAGTAGCTCGTCTTTCCGATAATGCTCGCCAATGAATTACCAACGAGCTCGAAAAGTGTTCATAATACAGTAACATTGTTCGCGATAGCTGTAATCCGGCAAACGATCGCTGTCAACGCCCAGATTTTCGCGTCCTATATTACACGCCTCGATCGGATTTGCTTGGCGCCGCGCCAATAAATCATTACTAATTATCGTTTAATTAACTGCGGATATTATCCGCGTTGACCCCGGTCGTTGCCCAACAAGCGCGTTCCTAGTCTGGTAGCGTTCTCGAGAACGAATTAATTTCGCTGCCGAAATAATACGTCGGAGGATCGGGAATGAACCACTTCGACTAGAACCAGAAGTGTGCTGAAGGGAGAGGTAAAGCGTGGAAGGACGGTCCAGCGGATTAAACGGAAGACACGAGCAGCAACGGATACCTGTTGTTGGTTGTGACGAACGTAGCTCGTAGATGGCGAGAGGGTGGAGATTGACAGGAAGCACGGAGGGTGGCGCGGAGGGTGGCGCGACGAACAGAGCAGATCGTACCCGACGTGTCCCCCTCCGTGCCATACGTCTGTCCGCCTGGCACGAAAGGCGCGAACGCAAATTGGAAACGCGAGGTGAAAATAGCAGGACGCCGGGAGCGTGATGGCAGTCGGTCGGCTCGGTCGCAGAATTCGCCGCGGGTTGCGCGCGATTTGCAGCGAGAGGGGGATGTCGGTGTGTGGTGGTGGTGATCGGTGTGGCCAGGTCGTCGAGTCACGATCGACGTGCCCCTTCTCGCGAGCACGAAGAATAGCTGGAAGGCGTTTGTTCGTGGAACACGCCGGGGCCAACGACCCCGTGAACGAGCCGCGATGAGTGTGCGGAAAATCGCGATGAAATATCGGGCCGCGCGGCGAGAGAGGTGGCGGGTCTTTGTATGTCCGAATGGAACGGCGACGACGAAGAAAGCGTGAAAAGGGGCATCCGCGAGTCGAGCTTTTAACCGCCTCTTGCTTCGATTATGCTCGTTCGCCATCCGGAACCCTCTTCGGACTATCCCCGCGGGGTTAATACAGCGGGCCTCGATGGCGGGGGTGGCCGGACGCGATGGTCCGTGGCGGACGGGATCGGCGGAGACAGGGGAAAGTAAATATCGAAAGGGCATAACGCGATGGGAACGCGTGGCGGTGTGGAGTCGTGGGTGATGCGATTTAGGAAACGTCGAATCCGGCAGGGTGGAAATCCTCGTTGGACGCGGAGGTATCGACGGGGGGTTGGGAATGGCAGGTATTTTTGAAACACCTGTCGGTTTCGGCCGGGAAAGGATAAATCGAGTTTGGTTGTCGATTTGGAGGCGGTGGGCGGCCTCTTGGGGTGGTCGGGACCCCGGGATCTGGATTCGGCCGGGAAAGCGGCGGCGCTCTTGCGGTGCACGGGAAAGCGCGTGCTGCCGTGTCAGCGACAAGGCCTCGTAGATTTCGCAGCCCCGTGTTGAACCTACTCTTGATACCAGTTGTTAACAACGTTCAGCGTGTAGTTACAACGACGTCCGAGCGTACGCGTACACACGGGGACCGACCGACCGACAGAGCGAACGAACGAACGACGAACGAACGACGAACGAACGAACGAACGAACGAGCGGTCCTGCTCGTTCCGGCAACAGCGTGCTCGAATAATGGCGTTGAATTTTCCGCGTTCGCACCGCCCGCGGCACGGATATCGGAAAAATCTCGGCAACGCGGTAACGCGGCAGTTTCGATAGCGAACGAGAACGAGTCACGGGGCTGTTCCATTCGCTCGTTCGAGCGCCGAAAATGCGCGTGTCGATCGATAATCACTATCGTTGATACCGGTTACCGAGCAATTTTTTTCCCTGCCCATACCAATTCGCCGATTAAAACGCTGTCCGCGGACACCTATATAATAGCGCGAACGCGCGGAGGGGCACGCCGCGTTTCGCCGCGATCCGTATCGATCGCGCCGCGAGAATTCGATCGTTTGCTCCAAGATGAGTACTTTCATCCAACCTACCCTCTACCCAATAATATTTACGAGCACGCGCGTGTCGATCTTTATACAATTTTATTCGGAAATCGCGATGTTTCTATTGTTCGCCGGAATTCGCGCGCGTCAAATTGTATTTCGCCGCGCTCGAATTCCCACCGTGTATTTCCCTATGACTGCTCGAATTCTTTTTCCCCGACGCGACGTCCGGCTGTCGTTCGTTCACCGTGTAACTGCATCCACGCGAACACCTACGCTTTTTCCACGGGACCACGGCCAATCCGTTGATCATTCCAAATTGTTTCTAATCGATGATACCGCGCGCGCCGGCTACGCTTTCCGTTTCCCCTCGCACTCCGGCTGCTCCGTTAATTTCCCGTTTATCCAAAGTTATTCTCGCTCTATACCGATTCCAATTCTCGCCCAGCGATCGAAAATCGCTTCGCGCGAACGCAATCGCGGCCGATACGCCAATTTTCCCTCGGAGATGGTTCCGGCCGCGGAATTTCGGCCGGTAATTCGCCATCTAAAAGGCGACGGAACGAAGTAACAGGTAGGATAGTCGCGCGCGGTTATCCGCGTCGAAACCGTCAGATCCATCGGTCCGTACTTTTTTTTTTTCCCTACCTTTTCTCCCTATTATTTCCTACCATCGTTCGTTCCCTTTCTCCCTGGAGCGTAACCCAGATTACGTTCTAGCGCACACGATCCCCGGCCCGGTCGCATCGGAATTAATTTCCTTCCAGTGAAATCAAATGACGTTCAATTTCCAGCGTGGCTGCAAATAATCGAGAAACCGCGTTACCGATTGCCAACCACTCGTCCAACCTTCGCCGTCCGACCCTCCGTTCGCGACGGAACGCGTGGAAATCGCCGGATTCGCGTCGATATCATCGGTGGAAACCGAGTCGCGTGCCTAAAAGCGGAGTGGCCAAGGATCGCGATAGGGAATCGCGCGAGATCTTTCCGGACGGCAGCGTTTCGGACGATCGTGACCCCGACCCTTGTTCCCTTAAGCGGAGACGCGTGTTCCCTTTTTACCACGGGGATCGTGGTACAAACCGTCCTCGGTCCCCCTGCGCGCAGTCACGGTTTTTCCGCGATTAAACCGTCGGCGTGGTGCATGTCCGCCACGGAAACAAGATCGAAAACGTCGCTTCCGCCGTGAAGTTTACTCGGGTATCCCGACCGCCGTGCTCAGGATACCGACCATAAAAGCGGCTCTACCATTTTAATAACCAAGGGGACAAAAGTGTTTTTTCCTTCGTTAAGTTTTTTAATCTAAATCCGTGAGCTGCCGGAAAAAGCTTTTTGTACCTCTAACAGTTTTTAAGCTCGGCGTTAGAGGCGTGAAACTCTGCAACGGGGCTGGTTTCATCCGTTCAACTCGAGTCCTCGTGGGGAAGAAAAACCGCGCGTCCCTTGAACTTTCCCGTCTCCGCCGGGTTCGGCTTTCCAGGAAACCCCTTTCGATTAAACCGTATCGATACAGCGACGCGAATACCCGCTTCGAAGTATTCTCGTCGCGAGACGAAAGAAACCGGCACGATTTATTTCCAGACTCGGCCATTATTATTCCGGTAGGCCGGAGTCGCGACAGACGGTTCTCCCGGTCTGGTAGCGGTCGGTCCCGCAACAGCCGCGGCGTCTCGACGCTTTCGGTCTGTTAGCTCGAGTTCGAAGCGAAGGGCGCATGCCCGGCGATTACTTGGCACGATAATTCGCAACGAGGCGCGTATAACCGGGCTTGTCCGGGAGGATCGCGTGGTCGCTGGTCGTCGTATCTCTACCCTTGCTGCCCCGCGGACGCGCGGATGTCCAGCTGCCAGCGTCGGTCGCCGGGAACAGCGCCGCGGCGCGCGGAGGGTCCGCGTTAGCCCATTATCTTAATCTGCCAGCGCGTGGGACAAATAACAGGGTAGCCTGGCCGCACGCATCCCACCGCTGCGACCCACCATCGCGACCGACCATCGCCACCGACCATCGCCACCCACCTCGGCCACGCTTCGCCCCCATGGCGTGCCCCGCCGCGATGTACACGCTCGCCCCGTTTATATTACGGCCACCGGAAAGTAATATTTTTTTTCCAACCCAAGAAACATTTTTTCCCCTAAGCCAACCGGCGCGCTCGTTATCTAATTGATTACGCGATCCTTGTCGCGATCGAGCACGCGCTGTTCTCGTCGATACGGTTACCAGGCCTGGTAATGGCGAGTTACCAGGAAACGAGTACACCCGGGTTACTCGGGTTCCTCGAAGGGATCACGTTGCAACGGCCGTGCATTTTCGTCGCAACCGCGCGTTTCCGTCCGGCGTTAACGAGACGCGGTCGGCCGCGTGCGTCGCGGGTCACGAGGACGCGGAACCGGAAGAAGCTGGACAAAGGTCGTTCGGAGGGTGGCAGATCGGACGCCGCGCGACGCGTGCGTGCACGTGCGATACGCGCCGCCTCGTCCATAATCGCTCGGTGCCCGTTCCGTGCGCGGAATTGTTTACCCGTGCTTCGTTCCGGTCCCTCCGCTCCTTCCCGCTCGACTCTCGTTTCAGCCAAGTTCGTGCCTCGTGCTCTATGCGACAGGGGGCTGCTAGCCCGGCTGATTAGGGGTTCCCCGGTGGTTCCGTTTCTTTCACCTCGTTTCACCGCCGACACCTGTTTAATATTAATCGCGGATCGATCCCACCCTCGTGTTTAGCGTTAATTTGTTCCCGGTTATTTATTAACGGCCGGGAAATCGTAAGGCGCGTCGGTAATCGCGGCAAGGGTGCACTCGGGAATGGGGAGAAGCACGTTGTGCTATTTTATATACTATTTCCTTGCAGGTTTCCCGTTGAGCGACGTCGAATATCTCCGGGAACAAAAGCCGCCTTGAACTCACCGGATTACGAGGAGGTAGCAGCGCGGGAAAGGATACGGATAATTTGCGTCGAAATTGAATAACGCATTATCCCAGGCAAAAGACGAGATATTTAGCGCATTCGTTTGGTTAATTGAAAACTTGGCGAACGTGTCTCCCTGTGAAGAGAGAGAGGGAGAGAGGGAGAGAGAGAGAGGAACACAGCCGTGTACGCGGCGGCTAAGTATACTATCACCGGGCGCACAACTGGCACGGTTAAAACAATACTCGTGACGAATGTACGCTTCACGCAGCCCCTTGCGCGCAATTAATTATTCGCAACTATAGTGATTAATCGTGGTAATTCGGGGGAGCACGGGACTGAAACGGCGCCGCCGAGGGACAGAGCGTTACAAACCGCGGCATCCCTCCTCGATATCGCTACCCCGACCCGCGTCCGATCCGCGTCCGATCCGCTCCGCGGTAAAGAAATCTTCCAGTCCCCCTTTTAACACCTGTTGTCTTCGCGTCTTTTTTCCCTCCCCCTCGACGCGGTCGCGACGCCCCTCCTTCGTTCTCGATACGACCGGCAAACGCTACCAGCGAACGCGAGTAGCGAACGCGACCGTTCTTACGGGTTAGGGACCGCGTCACGGCCCGAGAGACTTTGCACGAGGTTCCGAGTACGTTCGCGCGGCTATGATCCGTGGACGACGTTGCGCCTCATTTTCCGAAAGGGCAGCCATCGGTCAACTGCGTCGTCGGGGTTGCGGTTAATCCAGTCCGTTGGTCGCGGTCGTGGTCGTGGTCGCGGCGTCGGTCGTGGTCGGCATCGTACTCGCGGCCGGTCGTAGACGGTGGGAGGCAAGGTTGCTGCCGTGAAGCATGCAGAGAGGAGAGCGGATAGAGCAGTGGTCGCGATAGAGATAGAAACCGAAGGGGAGAGAGAGAGCGAGAGAGAGAGAGGGAGAGAGGAACGAAGGAGGACCAGGAAGCATATCGGAGGATGTGGAGGAGGAGGAAGAGCAGAGAAGCGGGCAAGCGCAAGCGCCCGTCCGATCGATGCCCGTCTCCCGCTCGTATAAAGCGCTCGTCCTCGGGGGGCGCGCGACAGTTGGCGTTCCGCATTCGGAACATGCGCCGCGACGCGGGTGTTCACCGAGTTCACCGTTTCTCCTAGAAAGCGTCCTTGACTGTATCGCTCTCGCCAGCTCGTTCGCGGACAAACGTCGCGGCAGACCTCGGAGAGTCGCCGCCGTTCTCCTCATCGTCCTCGTCCTCGTCTTCGTCGTTGTCATCCTCGTCTTCGATGACCCATCTGCTCGCGTCGCGCGATCAGTCTTGTTTACCGCGGCGAACGAGTCGGGCCGCGTGTGTTGTCCTTGGACAATAACATTCCTCGAGAGTCGTCGCTGGTATCGCGAGGACCGCCGGCGTCGCAAGCGGAGTCCATTTTCGCGAGAGTGCGGGCCGTTGGCAGCCGCGGCTCCAGCAGTGATTACAAACGCGATCGATCGACCAGTGGATATCGCATCGGGATCAGTGGTCGCGGAGGGAGAGAAAGGGAAGAGAAAGAAAGAAAGGGAGAGAGAGAAGACGCTGGCAAGATCGGCGCGCGGGACGACGACACGGAGTCGGCGGATAGGCGATACCTCCGCGTGTCGGCGTTCCCCGGAAATCCGGCGCGTTGAGCACGGATGTCCAGGCTCGGCGCGATCACGCCACGGACGGTTTGACGTCACGACCATTCACGATCGAGTTGACCGCGTCAGAGGCGCGTTCCCCGGCGTCGCCTCCGAAGCAGCGACGATTCGGCCGGTCAATTGGTTCGACGTCGCGCGTCACGGCACGACGAAGCCGCGGCTTGATTACTGGCTGGTTTCTCGCGACGTGTCACCGACATTCGTCCCGGGCGAGATACATCCGGGCAGGCGTCAGAACGGCGGTCGCTGGACCGTCCGGCGGACGTCTCGACCGCCGTACGGCGAACCGCTGGAGCCAGGAGGTGGAGAAGGAGGGGCTGTGGAGGTGGTGGAGGAGGAAGGCCCGCGGACGTGCAACAAGTTAAGAGGCCGCCGCCGCTACCCTCGACATCGCTGCCGCCGCCACCGTCCTCGCCACGATGTGACATGGATATCCTAGCCGTAGCCTGCGCCCTCGTCGCCACGGCCCTCTATTGCAACACCCTGCAAGCGGGTTTCGTCTACGATGATCGGTGAGTCTTACGCTTTTTCTCTTTTTTACCATTTTCCCATTTTTTCTTCGCTTATTTTCGCTTATCCTCGCGTCGCGTTTAACCGATCGCCGTTAACGCTCTTGACGATATTCTTGATAACTCTTCCGGTTCCCACGTTAAACAGGTGTAAGTCTAAGACGACGAGGCTTCGTATCGGTGTTTATAAATATTTCGGGCTAGTCGTCGGGATCTGTCGAGGCGTATCGATTTTTCGAGGAAACCTTGGGTCATTGTCCCCGGTCCTTGCAGGTTTCTCGCGCCGGGGATCACAGAGAATCTGGGAGTTTTTGGAGAAACCGCGAAATAGGGGTCGGCGGTAGCGCCGGTCTAGCGGTTGGTCCAGCGACGCGAAAGAACCGATACGCGGGGATTTAGAATCGATCGTAGATAACGGGGAGCAGCGAGGCTGCTTAATGGCAACGATAATGGTGATATTTATCGGCACAGGGGCAATAGACAGTAAATGTAGAGTGTAACTGCAAATAAGCGCAAACACAATGAATAAAGGACAAGTCGCAGCTGGATAAGCTGATTTACGAGCTACCGCGATTTGCGTTCCGATTTCATTTAATCCGATTCCGTTCCGGTTTAGTTAATCAGATATTACTAATTACGCCAACGGCGGCAGCAGGACGCGAATCATACGCCATTGGATTAGCGTTAACCATTTTCGAGCGATCGTTACGGAATTAATCGTTCCCTCTGGCGACGGTCGATCACTCGGTGGTAGCTGCCTTTTCCTCTCGCGGATCGCGCCGCGAGGAGACGAGGACGCGCGCTATAACTCGCAGCATTACTCGCGAGTCGCGGGCGAGTAGATAGGATTCGGCACGCAGGAGGACGCAGCGGCGCCGCACGACGGTGCATAATCCGAAGTTACTCTCGCGATAAGCGTCCTTAATCCGAAGCTCTCGAATTCTATGATACCGAATCCCTTAATTGAGTATCCCGTAATCTCCGGAACATCGTAGTTGCGGGTCGATCAGCTGCGAGGTTGGTGTGCTCACCGAACCAAGCCCGATTACGTACTTCTGGCGTCATCGATGGGAATCTGTTGCATCGTTATCGCGCGAGCGCGCCTCCGTGAACGTTGCACGGGGTGCAATGGTCCACCGCCGATAACTTCCCTCCAGCCATTGACAGCGTGCCCGATAACGCGCCGATTTATTCGCCTGCATTTTCCACGATAAGCTCTCGAGCGTAAGAACCGCGCGGCTAGTCTTTGTTGCATCGCCGAATCGGCTCGTTTCCACTTCGATCGATCCCCGGCTACGGGGTGTTTGCGAAATCGTAACGGTGTCGCGGCACGCTCTCCGATCCCCTCGACGCCGACCTCGAGGAACAACGCTATTTAATTCGCCGTCGTCGCTGGACCGCGTCTGGAACGACTGGATGCAACAGCGTTATCGTCGTCGTTACGACCTCTTTTATTCGCCCTTTACGTCGCCTCGATCGCGTCGCGAACCATTCTCTCTAGCAGTCTGTAGGTGTAAGCGGCGTTTGATCCTCTGTATCCGGTCGGTTCACCGATCCGGTCGCGTTATTCGTTAAACTCGGCAGACACCCGGTAGCTGTTGGATCGGCTGTTGAATTCGCTGCGATTCGCGCCATAAATAGTTGGAGCCGGTGTAATGGAATAACGCGGCTAACGGGTAATCGTATGAATCAGTTTATTCCGGGGGTCGCGTTAGAAATCAACCGTGCAGCCTGTTCTAATGGAATTGCGTGTACCGGTTGGTCCGACGATCAAACGTTTAATCGCCGAATAAATTTCAATCCGGCCGAGCTAGGAACGGCACGGGAGCAAAGGCCGTGCGCGTATCTCTCGTTCGGACGAGTTGTCGTTGCTAACCGCCACGGTCCCCCGTGGAGCCTTAAAACCCGGGCTAATAAGGAAAAACGGGCGCGGGCATTAAGCCGGGATAATTTTTCATCCATATCCGGCCCATTAGCGAGCGGCGCGTTCGACGCGACCGCGAAAGCTAACGCGAAAGCTAACGCGAGCCAATGTGCTTGTGGCGAGGATAATCGAGTCGGGTCCGGTTATAAACCAAAGTCCGCTCGAGTTTTCACCCGCCTCTTTTTTCCCTCGTTCTCTCGTTTTCCCGCTCGTTTCCCGTTTCCGTTCTTGGCCGGCGACCGAAGCGTCGGTGTCGCGACGCGACAACGGGGAAAAAGTTCCCGCCTCCGGCGCGAGGAATCTCGCCGCGGTGAAATCGCAGCCGAATCGTATCGAGGGATCGGTTTCCCCGCGCGAAATCCATCGCCGTCGCGTCCCGGAAGGGTATCTCTGCCTGTCGGGCCGGGTAAAAAATGAAGAAAAGTTGGTATGATAAATAGGAGATACGAGATCCGAAGATCCCGTCTGGTTTAGCCCGGGCGCAAAGGTTTTACTCCCGGAGTTTACCCCGTCTCGAGAGTTTATTCTGGCCGCGTTGCGCCATGCTAAAACTCATGGGATAATAAAAGCGTCGTATTTTACTGCGTCGCGCCGACCACAATGCCTTGGCAAACGACGCTGCCGGCTAGAAGGACGCGAGAATAGGAGAAGCTAGGCGAGAATGGGGGGCTCGGAGTTCTCTTTCCCTCGGAGCGACGCCCGTGAATAATACGGGAGCTCGACGGCGCTGCGCCATTCGGTCGCATGAAATGTAAACCACTGCATTACCGTTTCAGTTGCTTCACGGAGTTTTGAGAAGACGCGCACGGTATACGCGCCTTTCCAGCGACGCGTATAAATAATCGAGGGGGCGGTAGGTTCGGGTATCTTCGGATGGGAGAAAGAGGGCGGGCAGAGAAAGCGCGTAGAATTTTTCCCTCTGGAAACGTGTACAATCTCCCGCGTATAAATAATCAAAATCGATTACCAAACGGGTGTTTTCCAAGTGTTTTTGTTCCCGGCTGATCCGTAAAAAAGTCTGCCCTCGCGAGATCGAGTGGCGGAGGAACGTGTTACGCGGACTGTTTAAACACGTTTGCACACGGTATCGAGAAAATAACAACGCGCAACCGGTGCGTGGCTGCGTGGGCGAGCGTCCATGTTTATGTTTTCGTTAAATAATGGAATTAAGCTCTTTTAAAACCTTTTTTCGCCCAGTCTGTTATTTCACGGTACATTCGTTTTACACTCGACCGTTTCCCGTCGGTACGTCGAATGCTTGTTCGCCGCCGGTTAAACGCGCTGCGCGCCGGTGCTCGTATAATTTCCCTCCGTTGCGGGTATTACGGAAAAATTTTTCGCTTCATCGATGCGGCGGTAGGACGCGCGACGAATCCGTAAAACCGGCGCACCGTTTGTTCCTCGCGTTTGCGAAAATCACGCCTCCGCCCCCGCCGATCTCCCGCGTTCCCTCGATTATTCGCGGTAATCAATTACGCCCGGCAATATCAGAAATTGCGCTCGGCCGTTTCGCGGAGAACCGGAACGAGGATGACTTGGGCAGGCCGTGTTCTCCTCCTGTTGGCCGCGTGTTCGCCGTAACGTCCGGTCATCCAGGAGTATTAAAAAATTGCATCGTTTGGCCGGTGGCGCGTGTAACGCGGGGGTTGGCGCGGCGTGCAGCTCGGAACGAGGATTTCCACTCAAATTAACCTGGTAGCGCGCGCAGCTTGGAATCGAATCGGCCGACGCCGTCTGAAAACGGAAAAGCAAACGTGGGAGAGCCGGAGATAGAGAGAGAAAGGTGGTCAGGAGAGAGGGAGAGAGGGAAAAATGTGCCGAGCGGCTCGCGAGCGCTTCTACCGGCGCGTAATAGATCTTGGATCGCATGCAAATCCGGTCGTTGTTCCGCTCGCGTTGTCAGCTGCGACTGACAATGCAGGATGAGCGCACTCCGAGGATGAGCTTGGCGGAAAGAGAGTCGGCGTGCAGGTGAGTGACGGCGCGCCACGGGATTCCGAAAGCCGACTCTGTCTACGTCGCGATATTTTAATATCGCTGTTCGAGTTAACCACGCGACGCGACTAATTTCGCGCGATTACGCGGCTAGCGACGAATCGGGGGTAGTGGTGGTGGTTCTTCGAATTCTATAACGCGGAAGAACCACCGTCGACGAGTCGATCGGTCAACCGATGTACCGCGCTTTTTCTCCGCGTGACAAATGCCGACTATTTGTCAGGCGCGTTGCTCTCGGTCCGCTCGGCGTGCCGCTATTAAGAGAAATCAATCGGATTTTATCGCTCGTCCTCGCTCATTTTCGCCGATGTCAACGGGAAAATGGTTTCTCCCTGGGTACAGTATGATATGGTACGAGAAGGACGACTGGAGCAGCTGGCACCCGCATCTTTAATTCTTCTGCCTCGATCCGAACGCGGACCCGTAATCACGGAGCGCGGTGACACGTTCGTCCGGACGGTGGCCGCGGGGGTGGTGCGCTACGTAGGGACCAGCGCGGAGGGTGGAAACAAAGAGCAGTGTCTAGTCCGGTGCGTCGCGGAGAGCGGCAGCAGAGGCAGCTGGACCGGGTTTTCCAGCGCGTCATTTGGCCGTTGGCTGAAATTCTTGCAATTCCGCCGCTGGAATATCGGTTTATTTATTCGTGCAGGCCGGCAGCCTGGCGCTTATGTATGCGCGGCTGGACGACACTGTGCGCGAATAAAGCGGGCACAGCCATTCCGCGTGATAGAGGATGCAGCTCGGCCGGTGCACGCCTGGTCGACGAGCATTTATCCTGCGGGACCGAACGGTCCTGGATCGATGCGCTTTATCGCGCCAGAAAGAGTAGAACCGGCCGGAGAGCGAGATTATTTATCGTCGGGCTCTTGGCCTTGATAGGGCCTTACCGTTCCCGTGAAATACAACGCGCCGTTGATAGAAATGCGCTCCTCCGACATCGGAAAACAATCGAAATCCGTTGCGACGTATTTATACGAGCGATCGGCGAAGAGGAGGCCTGCTCGGCGCGAGGCGAGGATCCAGCCTGCGTGCGGCTACGTGTGCATATAGGCTTTGCGGAAGGAAAGTAGCGGAAAGTTGGCAAGGCAACATCGGTCTAGACTAAGCCGAGCGTCTATCAAAGTTATCGCGGATTAGATGGCAAGATACGCTCCGAGGTTTCTTTGAGGCGAATTTTCGCGTTGGCGAAAGTTCGGCTGGAACGGACGTATCGGTGCATATTTGTTTACCGTTACTCTCGGCTTTCCCGCAAAGTCGCGAAAAACGCTGGGCAACGCGGCCTCGTCTTCTCGGTGGCTGGCAGAGACCATGAATACACCTGCCGGCGGGTGGTGGAAAAGCGCGAGGACCGAAGCCTCTTTGTATCTCGCTCTTTCAGATCGCGCCACGCACCATTCACCGGCAGCCAATATCGCTAAGAGATTTCTGCCAGACGGAGATTCCTTTCGAAACAAACGGCGATCCGACCGACTCGCAGATTCTCTTTCCGTCTCGATCCCGGGTTGCGCTCCGAATACGCCGCGAATACGCGGCGCGTGCTACGTTTTAATCGAGCGACCGTGCACCACGAGACCCGGACCAGCAACCGACCTTTGTTTCTCTTCTCGTCTTTCTCCCTTGGCGGGCGAAATCAGCGAGACCGGTAAACCGATGCGAGGACAGGGCTGCAATTACACCGCGTGCGTCGCAGAACTAATTAGCCACGGTTAATTTGTGCGCCATTACCTGACGTCAGACTACGCGGCGCGATACGAGCCACGAGGGAAGCGCACGTGGAAGAGAGTCAGAATTTCCGCGATTAAACCCGGCTCCCGGGGAACGATCGAATTCGAACGCGGGCAACGCGAGAATTTTCTCTTTCCACTCCGACGCTCGACAGTGACGAATTTTTTCCTCCTTTTCCTTTCTCGTTTTTCCTTTGCTCTTTCATCGTAAATACGACAAATAATTAACAAAACGCGGAAAGACACCGATGGAAAGTATCGGATTTTCTTCGCCGACAAACGAAAATCGAATATTTGCCGCTCTGTTCGCGCGAAACGATGATATAATCGAGCCGATTGGTCGATGCCAGGTGGTATCGCTCTCTCGGTCTCTTTTTTTTTCCTCTCCCTTCTTCTCCCTTGCCGCCCACCCCCGCGGCCGCTGCTCGGCGCGAAATCGGCAGTCGGCCGAATTGGAACGAATCGACGAGAGGCACGCACCGCCATTTTTATGCTCGTTTCCTGGGTCACCCGCCGCGCCACCGCGAAAACACTATCAGCTCGGAGCAATTTTGGACAGCCTGCTGCGCGACCGGGTAATGAATTCGCTCGTGCGATTTATTAATCTATAAATCCGATCCGATCGGTCACAAGCCTACTATGCGAATCGCATTTCGCCATTTCTACGTGAAAAGTTCGCTTTTATCGCGACCGGAAGGAAGGGAGGAATGGAAAGAGTAATCTTTCAAAGTGAATTAGCATTAATTGCGAATGATGAATCGATATCAAAGGTAATTAATTATTCCTCAGTTTCTATTCCGCCGTTCGTCCATCGCCTTTCGTTTAAAATTCGCCGAGTGCATTTGTTAAAAGCAGCGGCCGCGGAGAGAGAATTTTACTGCCTGCCGGACCGAGGGGTATAAAGTTTCGACGGAATTGGAGCTTGGAAAAATTACCACGTTCGAAGGAACGATCCCATCGCGAGGCTTGCGGAATTCTCGATGAAATTCTGCGATAGCGACCGTCTAAAAATCCCACGCGCCTCGAGGACCCTGGACTTTCGCCGTCCGAACGTAATACGGAAGGCGGGAGAGCGACGAAAAAAAAAAAAAAAAAAAAAAAAAAA
>NIJG01000031.1:2672818-2704655 GCA_002201625.1 Euglossa dilemma
TGGCGGGAAGAAAGAGAGGAGAGGGGTTTGAATAAAGGTGCGCGACTGCGATCAGCAGCCCGCGCGTAGATACACACGTACCGAGGGAAGGGAGGAGAGCGAGAGAGAGTGAGAGGAGGGAGAAAGACAGGGGGTTGGGGAGAAAATGAGAGGCGGCAGCACACAAGCACGTCTTGCAGCTCTGTGCGACCCGGTTCACCATCCAGCCTGCAGCTAAATCCAACTTCATTGCGGCCATCCGGAGCCCTCCGCCTTCGTTCCTTCTCTTCGGGAATATCATTGAACGCCTTTAGAAATCTAGAACGCACGCTTCTCTCTATCTGTCCTTTCCTCTCCTCGCTGCCTCTCTCTCCCTTTCTTCGTCGACCGCTTCGCCAGCCCGGTTCTCGTTCCCCCGGTAACAACCCCCGGCTTTCTCTTCTCTCGGTACTCTTGAATGAAAATGCCCGGGCTCACCGTTTGTTTCTCCCTTTTGGCGTGCACGCGGTGCTGCGATTTGGCGCGGAACCACCGACGAAAACGAACGCGCAACAACGCGACGCGTTAACCGCGTTTAAGGAACCGCCCTTTCTCTTTCTCCCTGCGGGAGCGTGTTATTCATAGTCGCGAGGCTTTCGCCGGTCCCCACCGGCACATCCGTCATCGCGCGCCTCGCGGCAGCTTCGTTTTCACCGACAGGCTGGAAATTAAAGAGAGAGGCGACACGGAAAGTTAGAGCGGAGGGTGGCAAGGGGGTGGCGAGGGTGCGGCGTCGGGGGGCGAGTGGAAAGGGAGCGGCGTTTAAAGCGTCGTCGCATAAAAATCCGGCTGTCCCAGATTCTTCTTCCTTTCTCGTCTCGGATCCATTGATGAGAGGGACGCGCGCTACGTTAACAACAGCAACAACGACCAGGCAAATACGAGATTACGCGGCTTTTTTTCTTCCTCGCGCTGCTCGTTACCGTGCGCCTCTTTTGCGCGAATTTCCCTTCCCCCCCCCCTCTTTTTTTCTTCCTTTCTTTTTTCCGCCTTTTTCCTTCTTTTTTTTCTTTCAGAAAAAACGTCTCCTTCCGTGTTCCCTGGCCGCTTCTCAAAAGGCTGGCCCGATTTTCCTTCGCCGTGCGCGGCCGGTTCCGTCCTGCTCGAAAAACGTTAAACACCCTTTTACGAGCGTTACGACTCCGTCGCGTTTCTTTCCCCCGTTTGTTTCTTTCAAGCCCCGCCGGGATTTCGCGCATCTCGCCGAAGGGCGCGACCACGCCGTCAGTCGCCGCCGTGGAAATGCTCCGCCGGTGAAAAGGAATTATCCTTCCCACCGCTCTTCGCTCTTCGCGAATCGTCGATCCACCGTTGGCACGCCGGAAGATTAAAGAGCGTTCCCTCCTGTCCTCTCCTCTCTCCTCCTGCTCGGCTCCTCCTCGTTCACCGTATTACCGGTTATCCGAGGGTCCGAGGAGAGAACGATCTCGGAGATTGGTAATCGCGTTTAAGAATAAACTTGGTCGTGGCGCGATCCCGGCGCGATCCCGTCGCGATGCCGTCGACGCGGCAGTCGAGCCAGGAATACATTAGCATGATTACTTTCGCGCACAATGCAGCCAGCTGCGACGTGTACATAAGACTCATCTCTAGCGGGCTTCGGCGCGATATATTGCCGCGCTTCCCGAGATCGTTTGTTCGCCGACTGAATTACTCGGCGGCAGCGGCTGACGTACGAAATCTTAACAACCGAATTCTCGCGTGGCCTCGCCGCCACTTGTTTCCGCTTTCTAATAAACCCGCCACGCGTGATTTACGCGTCGGCTTGGCGCACGCGCGCGACGTTTTCGCGAGTGTCATCGGCGCGGAACAGCGCGAGCCGGTTCTCGGGGGTGGGAGCGGGGTAAAAATTCGCGGCGAGGCCGCGGGGGTAGACCGTCGAAGGAAAATCGTTAACAACGTTCCAAATGGTTCTGGTTATTCGGGTCAGAGCTAAAGATTCGAGCTGGGATCTCGTTCCGTTTCAGCGAGCCAATCGGTTCGTCCCTTTTGCCCGTGACAGCGGTGCATTACATCGTTAAGTCCTCGTATCTCGAATAACGAAGTACTCCGGGCCATTTCCATCCGAGTAAATACGGCACTGGCTGGGATCTCGGATAAACGACGGTCTTAATAACGAAGCGCATTTCCTTCGAATCTGGTCCCGAGTCTGGCTACCGCGGTCGGTTCGCCTTCTCTTTATTTCCTCCGATGTGCCGGATGTATCGCGACGCGGAACAAAGGTTCGGAAAGGTAAAGAGAAGGCAAAGAGGAGGCAAAGAGAAGGTGGACGAAGTGGGAAGAAGAGAGCAGAGGAGGGAAGAAGCGATGAAAGAACGGGCCTGGTTTGGACGGTATTTTGATAAGCTCGACTATCGACCGGGCTCCTCTGGCCCGTAGTTTTCGTCGCTTTCGCCGTTGTTGTCCTCGAGCGGAGTCGACGGAAGAATCGACCGACGCCTGTAGCTCCTTTAACGGAAAAATTTCAAAGACTCGAGAAGCTCTGAATGGTTCTTTGAAGTTACCATCCAGTTCCACCTTCCCGTCCTTGCTCCCCTTTTCTAGGATGCCGCCGCCGCCGACGCCGCCGCCGCCGATCGTTTCTTCTTCTCCTCCTCCTTCTCCCACTTTTTCTTCTTCTTCTACTTCTTCTTCTTCTTCCACTTCTTCTTCTCCAACCACCACCACCACCGCCACGGCCTCTTCCCGCCTCGCTCGTCTCTCCGAACTCTCCCCCGGTCTTTCTTCCTCTTTCCGGCCTTCCCTCGCCAAGCTTTGACCATCTGTGCTCGCGACTCTGTGTACGTGCGCGGCAAAAGTTTCGAAGCTACGAGGCTTTTATTCCGAGACTCCTCGGACCATTGGGAACTCGGTGGATAAAGCTCGCTAATAAACCTCCGAGTCAAAGCGACGAAAGTCCTTACCGATGAAAGGCGGCGGGAGGAAGACGGCCGTCGCGGGGCGGGGAAAGAGAAAGGGGGGCCGGGAAAACGGGGCGGTTTAGTTGGTTCCCTGAGTGACCGAGAAACGAAAACGTCGGGCAAACGAGAGTATAATCGAGGAGCATAATAAATTGCGCGGTGTGACGAGCCGCGGAGGAAATAGACCGTCCGGAGCAGCGGTCGGGAAGGAGACGCGTCCGTTTAACGCGTCGCGAACGGATACGTTTTATCGATTAAAACGAGACGCGACGGAAACGTAATGGCGAATGCAAATGGAAACCGGGGAAGAAGAACGGAGTGTCGGTTGGAAGTCGAAGGTAGGAATAAAGGGCTAGCACTACAGAGAAAGAGAAAGAGAAAGAGAGAGCGAGAGGAACGCCTTGGGGGAGAGAGGAAGTTGGGCGTAAAGCGTGCCAGCCAACAGCTGAGAATAAATTGGAATGTCGTCGAAGACGCGGAGGAAGAGAGGACGCTTGGTCGGTAGGGGGTCGGGGGTGGGTCAGGCGGAGAAACCCATCGGGGATGATGCCGCGGGGAATTGGAACGAGACGGAAGGCTTTATCCTTGTTCCACCACGCGCCAGAACGCGCGACAACGCGCCACCACGCGCCCCATCGCCGGCTGTATTTTCCACAGCGGAGTGATTTTTTTCGCTCTCGGGGATGAGAAGAACGCTGGCCGTCGCGTCCGCGTTTACCCGCGCGAGCATTTCCCCTGGTAGGTCGAAGGTACGCCGCGTTTAACCGTCCTCGAAGCCGTCGAATTTATAACCCAGGGAAAAAAGCGACACGCGAGAATCGTCGAGTAAGCATGGAGCAGCGCGGAATATCCAGCAACCTTGGCGAACCTCGTTATCCTCGATTGCTCTTTGCTTGCTCTCGAATCGATCCGCGCCACGCGTTTGGTCCCGTGGAATTCTCCGTGCTCGCGCGCGCTCATTGGTTCGCGCAGGAATCGGTGGACCAGGAACAAGAAGGCGGGAACGGAGCGGTGGGACGTTAGACACGAGCGAAACGCTAATTACTCTTCTAATTCGGCCTTGAATAATCTCCGCGAAGCGGTACCATTGCGCGAGCGTTCGCGACGACGCATCAAACTTTCACGCGATCGTTGGAACGCTTAAATGCGCGAAATGAGCTGCAGGCTACGGGACCATAGTCTCGGGTTTGGGTTCGTGGCTATGCAATCGAGCTCGGGTACCGGTTAATTCCAAACTAGGCAGAGAGTTGCGTGAACGTTAATTTCGGCCAGGGGCTGCGAGAATAATGCGCCGTGCATACCTGCGGGGTATGCAGGTACAGCTTTGTGGTCCGAAGCAAGAGGAACCGGCGAACGGTTGGCACACGATGCTTCTATCCTTGATACCGCGCCGAAACTCCCTTCCAACTTCATTCTCCGTACAATGCCGCGTGTCCACCTGGTCGGCCCGAAGGCCTGCGCCGTCGCGCGTCCGAAAGGCACCGCGGCGCCAACGGCCGGAGGAAAGTTTCTGTGATGCGGAAGTCGAGCAACGCCGGTCGTCCCGGCCGAGAGTTCTCTAGAGGAGAAGTCGCTTCACCGCTTCCTCCTTTTTCCCACGTAATTACGTCGGTCGTTAAGACGGCATTACGCGCGCCGACGCGTCGTGTCCGAGTCCCGAGCGCTTTCCGCGAATTTCGGCAAACTCTAGGAATCTCGAGCGCCGCGGAGCTAATTCGCGCGGCTGTCCCCCTGACCCCGCGCTACAAAAGCAATTCCGGCGTTGCGTCAGCGGCAACTTTCGCCAGAGCGAATGGTCGCAGAGTGCCCCGCACCTGCGGCGCAACCCCCGTTGCAACCCCCGTCGCAAATACGGAGGAAACGCGGCGCGTGGATCCCTTTTGACTCTCTAATAGCCAGCCTGTTACGAAGCTGCTTTGCAATTGTGATTCCTCGCGATCGAAATTCTTATCTCCCGCCGCGGCGTCTCGCGATCTTCGCGCGTCTTTCCTCCCCTCTCGCCATTTTCCTATCTATCCTCTATCTACCGGTTCCGGATCCGCCGCGCAGACAGGGTAGTCGGAGAATGCGGCGAATCTTCGGGGAGCATTCCGGCCGCGGCGGCGGCGCGCATGAAATTTGCAAAAATACACGCCGGAAGACGGAACGTTTGCGTTAATTCGCTCGGCTGTGTCGAGGGATCGGCGCTGCCACGTGGCCGACGTCGAATCCGAAGGAAACGTCCGGAACGGTTTGCGGACGGAAGCAACGATCCGTCAGATTCCCGCGAAACCTTTTATCTCGGAGCAATTGCTCCGTTACTGTCTTTCGGTTTCATTGGACGCAGGAGGCGGGGGCGGGCTCGCGGGGGGTGTAGGTATCGCGCGGCGAAGTTGCTCCAACTCCCGTAGGACGTTCTCTTCTCGGATGAAATATCAAATTTACAGGAGTCTGAGGCGCAGCGAAACGGTAGGAGCGATATTGAGAAGTTGGCGTGGGCGCGCCGGGAAAGCGATACGAGCCGCGAAACGGGTCAAAAGTTTATGGCCGGATAAATAATTTATATTAAATGGAATTGAAGCGAACGCGGCCCGATGGATATCGTTCGCCGTCGCGGAAAGATTTATCCGTTCTCGTGATGTTGCCGCTTCTTCACCGGCCACGCTATCGGAAGAGATTTTCGCTTTATTATGTTTCGCTCTGTTTTCTCCTTGTTTTTTCCTTTTTTCCCTTCGATGGGCCACGTCGAGTTCGCGGTATCTCGTGGCCGATCTAAACGATCGGGTGGTCACTCGCGTCTCCTTTGAATCTTCCAGCAACCGCGTCGCGAACGAACGAAGACGGAATCGCGGCCTTTGTCATCGGAGAGGGTAATTCCCACGGGGATGGTTTAACGGTGACGAGCTCGAATCGGACGTTTCAGGGACTCGGGAAAACAATCGTTTACGCGGGAGGAAGAAAAAGGCTCGGGGAATCGATCCCCGATGTCTCCGTTTTTATTTCGACATTCAGCCGGTGTAAAGAATAAATAGACAGATGGATATTGAATTTACTTAGGATTCCGCGGCGCGGTTGGCGCAGCTGGAACGTCAAATTTATATAAGGAAGCCTCGGAAAAAGTAAAATATTCCGCGGCGCGTTGCCGATGTTATTGGTATCGGCAAAGAGGCGGGAGCGAAGCCGCGGCGGAAACGTAACGTCGAGGAAATCGATACAAGAACGAGTAAACTTTAAATTAGAACGCGTTATTCGCGTCCCGACCCGAAGGAAAGCCGCGAGAAGTTTAAAACATTACCGTGAGACGATCGTCGAATTTCCACTCGTTGCACCGTCGCGTCGTACCACTTTTCCACTCGTACGGAAATTCGAACACATCGTCCTCCCTTTCCACCGTTTCCTTTATTTCTCCGGCTTTTTCCCTCTTTTCCTCCTTTTTTCTCTCTCCTCCCTTTTTCCCTTTGTTCGCGCGCCGGAGGAGGTCGTATCGTTGCCAGGGCGCCCGGATCGTAACCAAACGTCGTCGTCGTCGCCTCCTTGGTCGTTGCCTTAGTCGTCGTCGCCGTCGCAGCGTCTCCGGTGCTACTCGGCGAGGAAAAGAAGCTCGAGGAGGGTGGCAAAGCGGTCGTATACGCGGCGCGAACGAAGGAAACGAGCTCCGACTTCCGAGAGGGAGGCCATCGAGACATTGCTCGGCGCTGAAAGCAGCGCCTCCCTCGACGCGACGCGTTGAGAATAGATCAAACGGATATCGTAGGCTGGAAGGTTGAATCGCGGCCGAGATCGACGCGGGGTACTCGAACAGGAAGAAATCGCGACGCCGTCGATCACGCCCGGCGTCTCCTCGCGTCTCTCGCTGCTCGCGAAAACGCGAACAATCTCGACGCGGTGGCAAAGTCGCGAGACTGGTCGGGGAAAATTGTTTGCTTAGCTCGGTGGTAATAATCGAACCGAGAGCGGATCGGACGAAATCTCGTCGACACCGTGGTACCGATAACAATGGACAGGAAGGCCCGTTTTAATAACACTTCCATTGTCCCATCGACCAATTTCCTATTATCCGCCGCGCGAAAACAAAGGCCTTCTCCATTATCCGTGCGTTCGTTAAACATTTCCTGCACGTCCCTCGATTTTCCCCGGGATTTTCCGCAACCGAGGGAACGAACGCCCGGCTCGTCGATGGAACGTCGCCGCGGGTAAAGTTCCCGGCCGTAAACGCGTTTTCGGCAGCTTCGCGAATTACGCGTGACAATCAACTTTCGCGTTCGATTCGAATCCATCCGATCGTCTCGGACACGAGCGAGTAATCCGAGCGGGTCGCGCGCGTTAATCAACCGTGTCTGTACACCGACCTGAAAAAGGGGCGCGAAATTAAAGGCGAGAGACGCGACGAGAGACGCGGACGAACGCGTATATTAAAGTCACGGTTATATTCGCTTATGAAACGAGGGGAACGGAGATAAGTCAGCGTGACGGTCGAAGAGGATCACGGTTGAAAATGCAGCTGGCAGATGGGAGGGAGAGAGAGAGATACTCGGATGGAAGGATCGCGGTGGAAAGTCTATCGGGTAAAACGGATTTGTAGGGGAGGCGCAGAGTCCGCGACGCGCCCACCCTGCTTGGAAATATGGTTAGCCGGTAGTCGAGGGCCGAGTAGGTGCGGCGATGAATGCGCAACTTCGCAAACTGAGTTTCCAAGATCTCCGATCCCCCAACAGGCAGACAGGCAGACAGGCAGGCAGGCAGGCAGCCGCGACGAGGGTGCGAAGAAGCGTTGCCCGGAGTGGTCCAGCTAAGGGGTAGGTCGGAAGCTGGAGGGAGAGATAGCGAGCGAAACTCGCGCTATCTCGATTGGACACGTTGGGTAACGCGATACTCGCCGCGTCGAGGGGAGAACCCCACGAGGTGCTAATGTCTGGCAGCTTAAATCAAGCTCCGCTCGCTCGCGATCGCGCGCGCGCACGCCCCTGTTGCCAACAGCAGCAGCGCGACAACGGTCGCGTCGTTACTCGCCTCGCCGTCGCGACGGCATCGCGACGGTAGCCGGGACAAGCCTCCGGGCGTGGGAAAAAGTTTCGCGACGTGGCTGGTCGCTTAAACCTCCGCGCCCGCACCCCCTCCGACTGCCGCGGATTTCCATTTTTTCTTCCTCCCTGTTCTTCCGGCGAGACGAGCCGTATACCGGCAACTTTGCGGTATAATTCGAGGGTCGTCGCATAAGAAGCGGGAAAGCAGGGATCCGGTTGCAAAGTCGCGCGCGAGTAATCGCGCTGGCCGCCGATTAATTCTCGAGCGGAATCGACGCGCGCCACGACTTCTTCTCGTTCGTTCGTTCGATCGTTTGTTCTCTCTGTCGTAATCCGAGCGACCGTGTACCTAATTTATCGAGTCCACGGACGATCGTGAGACACGGTCGGACGAACGCGATCGGCCAACGAATTCGCGTTCGTTCTCGTCGACCGAGCGCGTTTATCTTGTCGGGGTGGATAGTTATCGTTCCGATAGCTCCCGTCGAGCGTTATCGTTCGATCAATTTTTTGTCAGCTCGCCGCGGCCGCCGCGAGGATTATGCCCGATGAATACACCGCGTTCCCCGTGGCGTTCCCGTCGGCGCGATCGCGCGATCGCTCGCGCGTTCCTCCCCGGATCGGCTAACCGGAGCCGATGCCGTCGAATGGAATCGAAGTCGCCGACCGCGAGTGGCTTCGAGTGTATCCATTAATTTCGCTAAACCGCGCGTCGAATCCGAATCGACTGGCTTGTCGGCCGCGATCCGCGAAGGTTGCGCGTGAAAAATCACCGCGGCGAATTCCTCGGTGAAATATACGCGTGCCAGCGCGGCGGCCGCGCGGAGAAGACACGTAGCCGGTGGTACACACGCGGGGCGGTGTATCGAGAGGAGAGAAGCGCGAGGCTAGTAGCCGGGTATTCCCTCTTTTCGCGGACTGACTGCACACGCCGATGGACTATTTATCTTCGCTTTACCAAGAGCTCTGCGGGAAAAATGGCACAGCTTTGTATCCGGCGGAAGGATGTTCGCGAATCGGGGCAATTTCGTCGCAGCCGGTCTAACGACAGTCACGTTTCTCTCGTGGAGGAAAACGGAGAGCGGAGGCAGACAGACAGGCAGAGGAAGGGAGAGAGAGAGAGAGAGGCGGAGGAGAGGAAGACTCTCCGCGTCGGCGAGCAAAGTAATCTCGCTTAGATTCGGCCATTCCCGTGTATGAAGGAGACGCGAACGCGCCGTAAAGTCGTCCTCCCTCGAAGCCGCGCCGAGTTACCGAGTTACGTTGTTTGCCTTGCGGATTTCGGATGCGACCGAGACAATGCGGACCGTCCGCCTACCAGCAATCCGCATCCCTCCCGGCCCGCCATTTTCCTCCGGGCCTTCCACTGGAATTCTATTCGTAGATTCGCCGAACCGACGGAGCTCGTTTATCCCGGATCAAAAATTAAACGCTCAGCTCGAAAGGTTACCAGTACGATTGATCGGGAATTCGTCGGGTCTCGAGGAAGACGGTTAACAGGTATATACATCGCGGCGGTGTCGGCCTGGGAATCGTCTCGGTCGACAAGAAGCTGCTACAGAGATAGAGAGAGAGAAAAAGGGAGAGAAAAAATGACGGAGGTATAGAAGCAGCGAAGCGCGGAATCTCGTTAATCATAACGTTTGTCTTGCCGAGAGAAACGATTAAAAGCGCGAGGGATGTTCTTCGCGATCGAGAGAAACGGAATTGTAACGCGGCGCTGGTCGGATCCGCGTGGTTTCCGGGGGTGAGGCTGGAACGGAGCGGCAGATATTAAAAAGGCGCGTAGCGAGAGGACGCGTAAAGCACGGCGCGTCGTTAGCGAGGAGACGCGACAATCTTGGACATAACCGTTGCGGATGGAAAGAGGTGGGTGGAGGAGGAGGAGGTGGAGGAGAAGGAGTGGAAGAGGAAGAAGGCACAATGGGGTAATCGCACAATGGGGCTCAATTGGTCGGCGACTATAGGAGGAAGGCTCTGGTGCAAGCAGAGGAAGACCCGTATAAAAAGGACAATGGAGGATGGCTGGCGGCGGGGTGGAAAAAAAGGAGGGAAGGCGAAAGAGACAGCGCGAGGACGAGGGAGAAATTAACGGGAGGACGAGTGGAGTGCTCGTTTTGCGCTCGTTTTGCGCTCGTGCACCCTCGCGACGCGCGTCACGGATCGCTCGACCGATTGCCGGCTACCGATTAAAACGAAATCGGATCCCGAACGCAGAATGCTAATTATCGAAGCAACGGCGAGAGCGTGGATATTGCGTTTTTTGCGATCGCGAGCACCGAGCGGAGCTTCTAATGAGAACGCTCTGTATTACGTCGACGAGCGAACGAGAGAGAGCGAGTCGAACGAGCTGCCGAGCGCGCGGCGTTTTATAAATTCTCCGAGCAGTCGATCCGGGACGGTCGGATTAATAACCGATTGGAGAACGTTAATCGAGAACAAGACCGGGACCAGAGGAGAGGCGAGTCTCTTGAAAATATTCACTCTCCGTTTCCCCGTTTTATTGTTCATCGATCGACGAACCGAGCGTTCGTTGGACACTCCGTGTTTCCGCTCTCCTCGATAGGGCTGAAACTTCGGCTCTGATTTCCGTCGTATTAGCGAGCAACGGAGATTCTTCCCCGTTCCACTTCCGCTCCGAAATTAGCTTGTTCCCTAACTGACTTTTCGTTACTTTCCCGATCTTCTTTCCCCTCGTCGACGTCGTCGCTGCGCGCGCGCGCGAACGCGCCACAGCTCCACCAACTTCCTTATTCCAACTGGTTCGTACGGGATTGTGAATATGCATAAGAAACGCGAACTGCTCGGCAAATATAACGCAACGGGGCGCATCGCGGCGAATTCTGCGCGATTGCTGCCGCGCCTTTCTCGTTTCAGGGCGAGATTTTCCAGGCCGAGATCTCGAAGGAGGGAACACCGGACGCGTCTCGGCGCTCGGTAATTCGATCGGACGCACGGTCAGTGTTCCCCGAAGAAGTTTGCTCGTTATCGGGCAAGGATCGAGCCCAGGCCGGCCTCGTCCTTTCGATTTCTTGCCGCGTCCTCCTTCTTCCTTCGATTCTCCGGCAAAACTTTCCGCCACCGGTGATATATCGCGTTACGAATGGGCTGCCGCGGGAACTATATGCCCGAGTAGCTGTTACTCCGTTAGCTTCCTCGCTGCTGGCCCGCCCATGCGATTTATCTTTCGCGAGAGAAACCCGGTCGAACCCCGCGGCGCTGCCGGCGCGTCGATCTTTCGTCAGGGCCATCCCCGACTCGCCCCGGTCCTCCCCAGCTCTTCTGCCCACCCGAGTATCGCGATACTCCCTCGGAATTGCCTCCAGGTTAGAAGAACGGACGTTTCGTATCGCGTCTTTATCGTATCCTTCAGTCACAGGGCCGCTTCCAAGGGTCCACGATCTTCCGTCATTGTTACCTGCAGCTCGCGAGGCTCGTTACTTCGCGACCCTCGATCTTCTCCGTCGATCTCTCGTCCCGTCCCGAGCATCGGGCCGACGATGGAATCACGACGCCGTTCGTTCGTAAGCTTTCGACCAACGTGTACCTACGCAGAGTCGACGGACTGGTGGAAAATTCGAGGAAAAACATCGAGCGGGAGCGGGAAGAGGCAGAGGATGACAGGAGAGAAATAAACGCGGCGTCGCGGTGCGCCTCGACGGTGCGTGTCGCGCAGTCTAACCCCGAGCCTGACGTCACGCTCGGTGGAAAAGCTATCGGGTGTCTGAAGCCATTACCACGTCGACCATTAGTAATGCGATAACCCGAGGAAAGGAGAGCGTCGAAGCGGTAACTGGTCCCCCGAAGGCTTCGTATCGTTGTACAGAGATCCTCGGTGCACGTAACGTGGTGTGCCGCGGCGGGTATATCTATCGAGAGACCGGAGATGATGGGATGACGTTACTCGAGGCGCCATGGCCCCGAAACTTTCCCGCTGACTTGACGCAATCGCGGGAAACTCGAGCGCCAGCCGCTCTCCCGCCCTTCTTCCGGCCGTTCGTTTTCTCCGCGGGATCTTATTACCGGTGAAATAATTAGATCAATACAGTTTAATACGCTCCCTCCGGCCGGCGTACCGGGACCATCGGAGGCCATCGAGGGCACGATCGGGGGGACCATCGGGAATCGTGGGGTCGGTGACGAACGGTGTATCGGGGGGTTCCTCCGAATTATCGATCAGGTGCGAGAACAGAGACCACTTTTCCGCCCGGGGAATTTCGTTGCGACGACGAGGCTCTTAATTAATCGTCTACGTGGTCGGCGATAACCCGGGGAACCTGGCGTTAATCGAATCTAGTAGGACGCGCGCGGGGGATTAACGAACCGGCGCGATATTCGATAACGCGAATTTTCCTTAAATTCTTCGGTAACCGCGAAACCGAAGCAACTATTCGCCGGGATTCTCGAGTAATTCGTCGTCGCGCGGTTGGCGAATATATCGCGAATATATCGCGAGTATATCGGGGAATATATCGCGAAAATTCGCCCTCTTTTCCGAACGGTGTACGGCACAAGCGTCGATCGCGTTGATTCACCGCGACGCGCGTTGCTCGAGATCCGTTCGCGGCACGAATTTTCCTACGACTAAAAGTGGCTCGTTATACGTATTCACTCGGTCGTTCACGATGAAGGTATTTGAACGCGACGTCGTTCGACTGTGCGCGCCCCTAACGATGGAAATGTTCGCAAGAATGGCTGTGCACCGAGCCGTAAGTCGCGGAGCAACGATTACGGTACGGCCGGCATTATTTCTTAGACCTACCACTGCCGCCCCGTATCCACGGGGTAACGCTGCGCGAGCCGAACGGCTCTCTGGCCGCCGATAAAAATAGTTGGCCCGTATCCAGCCGCGTTTATTGCTCGAATTTTCTTCTTCCTCCGCTCCAACCTGTCCGGCCACTCGTGCCGCGCATTCGCTCAGGCTCGATCGGCCACCTATCCTATCCAATCGATCCCAGCGCATCTCCTATCTGCCTGCTTCCCTCTTCCCTCTTCCCTTCCGTGCTTCCGCTCCTAATATCTACCTGTCGCGATCTCCCGACGATCCTCCCGCCGCTACCCGCCGTTACCCGCGGCGCTCCGTTCCTTCCGCGCGATTTCCAGTCGAGTCGCGCTCGCCTCTAATCTCCGCGAGATACGTCCGGGTCCTCGCGATCGTTGGAACGCAACGCCTCGCGGAGAATCCGCTCTCTGGTCGCGAACGATCGCTGGTCGGATATATTTTCCGCATTTTTCCTGGAAAGCGGACGCGACCGATTGCACGGCGGAATTGGTCGCGACTCGAAAGGATAGGAAGATGGATCGCATCCCATTTCGGGGTTACTGCATCGGTAAGGGAATTTGACGTTATTCCGGGAAATGGAATAAAAGTTAGGGAATCCGGGGAAAGTCGAGGAAGCGTATTAGACAAACACAAAAGGGAATCCGGTCAGGTATTCGCCAGCTGTTGGCGATTACCCGAACGTTCCCCTATTTGTCCGGGCGTATTCCCGTTGACCCTCCACGGCCGCGCACTGGCTTCGTGCAGGTCATCGAAAAAGCTCGCGTGGCCGATGGTATCGCGAGAAGCAGCTGTGGTCGCTGGCGTATCGTGCGCAGGACAGGCTTCTTCCGCGTCCTCTCTCTTCCACAACCGGCCATCTCCCTCTTCTTTTCCTCTCGTTCTCTCGCCGTGTGTACCGGTCCCTTTCTCTCCGGCCGCCGGTGGCTCGACGTCGGGGAAAGGAAACGAATTTCACCGAGCTGCGGTGTAATTCGTTCGGCTGCTTATATTTGCGGAATTTATTGTCACTCCGTCCGTGCGCGGTGGCCAGCTCACGAAGGGGCTTGTTTGCGACGTCGAGTGCTCCCCGGGATAGTTGAAGAGATCCATTGTGCTCCCGGTTCCAGTGTTCGCCACGCCACTATCCGCTTTCCGGCGCTTTCGAGCCGCACAGCTCGCGCGCGCTCCAACACGGCTCCCTCTCTCTCTCTTTCTCTCTCTCCCTCTTTGGCTCCCATACACGCGCAACCCTGCCGGTGCACAGTGCCTTCTATCGCGAGACCCACTCGACCAAGCTCGTCTTGCGGTCACCCTTCCATCGCCGATACCGACCAACGTTCTGGCCCGCTTTCACGTGCATCCCCTTCTCCTCGAATGCGTCCGCGCGCGGCAAGAAATTCGGGTCACCGATGCGAACGCGCACCCCCCGCCCACCCTGTCCGCCTCCTCGCGAGAACTCGATATTCGATCGGATTAAGGTGTTCCTTGAACAGAAAGTCACCGCCGATCCGACGAATTTCCTAACAGTTCCCCAATCCTCGCCGAGTTATCCGATTCTCTCGACGCCGATTTCTCCTACCGCCGCCGAATTTCGGCGAGATTATTTCCAGAGATAAACGGGATCACGAGTAGATGAAGGAATGGAAAAAATACTCGGAGAGGATCGGGGTAGACGAGATTCGGTGGAATTTTCGCGAGAGCTTTTATCGATTTCCGCGAAGCGTAGTTCTTCATCGGGACGTGGAAGATATCGACATCCGCCGTTCTTTCGATGGAATCTCTCCCGTAAATTTCCCTCTTCTGTGTTATTTTCGTAATAACACCCTCGCGTAAACTATCGGCGCTCGATACGAGAACGTGGAATTTCAAATCGTACGACTTTTACCTATCTTTTTACTTTTTTCTTTTTTCTCTTTTGCTTTTTTGGTCCCCGAAAGAATTTCCACTCGCGGAAATCCCAAGGCGTTTGACGAAATATCGTTCCTTAGCCGCGGCGAGACCGCCGGCTTTCCTATTGAACCACTAAATCGCGCAATTTATGCGGACGGATTTATGGGGGCCACGAATTGGCCTGTCGTGGAAGCGAAAATAATTAGCCTCGCGTTCTTTAGACACGGTACGCCGGTTATTTAGTGCCTTTAATTTCAGCCGGGGCCGGGCTTTGTAATATGGCGGATTCGGCAGTGACGAGCTCGAGGGAGCGTAAAATTCGATCAGCGGCCACGGCCGTCCAGAATTCTTATCCCGGCTGAGATTTATGTTCCGTCCGACGAGAACGGAAAACACTTTCCCGGACGTCGCCGCGACTTTTCTTCGGCTTCCAAACGATCCTGCACCGGTGGATATGACCGGTCGGTCCTACCCCTCGCGACCCCTCGGCACCCGCCGCTGGCGAGGAGCGTCGAAGGGCCGTAGCTCGGGGTGGGAATCTAAATTGAATTCTTCCGTTTCATTTGACGATAAACCGGCGCGAACGGGCGCATCGTGTTAAACGAACGCCAACCACCGCGCCGGGGATGGCCGATTGGAGCCCCGGGACAGCCCACTTCGTGATTCACCCTGTAACTCGACGTGCACCCCCTATAGCGCATCGCGTAGCCAAACCGTCCGCTCCGGTTATATAAACTTTCGCTGTTCCTTCCTTTCGATCCGGCACCGCGTCTCTTCGCTATGCGGCTTTTATTATTTTCCCTGTTCCTTCTCTTTCTCTCGGTCCAACCGAGAATCTCGTAATCGACTCGAACGCGTAACCGAGTGCGCCGAGATAAAACGAGGAAATATCCGTAACCCGGAACGGCGATTTAAAACGTGGACCGAGAGAGCGAGGGTAACGGTCGGACTAAGAGCGAAACGATTGGAATACACGGTGGAAACACGCGAATCCTTGGTTATCGACTACCTTGGCCGGTGGCTAATTAACGGGGCGAGTCGGGACGAGTCCGGGGCGAGGATCGGAAAACGTCGGCTGGCCGGCTAAAGCTGGAGAGCGATAAGACGGAACAGGGACAGGGTGATCGAATATAACTGGCTGGAGGAGAAATTGGGGTGCAACGACTCGAACGTCGAACGGTCCAGTAATGGCAATTACACTTGTCCCGGCGAAGAGGGATTATCGTGGATATTAACATGACCGTTACATACATCATGCGAGTGTCACGTGCGCATTGTACCAGTCAGTCTTGGATAATTATTACGAGAGGTCGATCAACATCAGCCGTGGCTGGGGCATCGATCAACGTTATCAAGGTAACTCTATTGCCAACAGAACAGTTACCGGATGATTATCGATACTACTATTGGTCCGCCGATCGGTCCAGGCATTACCCCAGACGACGCAACGTGCCGCTAATTATCGTTTCGCGGACAATTACCGTGCCGCCGATCGATCGCGTTCCACCAGATTTACACAACCTTTGTCCACCCGCTCGCGTCTCTTCGTCGTCTACGGCGAATCGCGAGGAGAATCACCGAGGAGAATCGCAAGGAGCAGAAAGGAAAGGCGGAAAGGATCGATGCCGGCTCGCGCGTATGCTATTCGCGGGCTGGCGGATACATTCGCGGCATTCGCGAATCTTTCCTTTGCTCGGCAAACACGTGCCAGCCTGTATATAGCGTGATTACATTCGAGACGTAGGAAACACGCGGATCCTTTGAGCGGAATGTTTAAGGGGCTGGAAGATGGTGCGCGCGGGGGCGGAGTTATACGGTGGATCTTGGATGGAATCTAAAATCAACCGGAGGGTGTCTCCTGGTTACTATTCCGGGGATTCCGCCGGATATCCATCCGGCTCCCAGTGTCAACCGTTTTTCCGGATTATCCGAAAGTTCCGCGAGAATGAAAGGGGACGACGTTCTTCTCCATGGTGGTTGGCGACCGGTCTCGCCACTCGTTTCGCCTTGGAGTCGACGAGTTGGTTGGCTGGTGGTTGCCGGGAAATAATCGTAACGGGAATCGGCGGGTAATCACGGTGCGGCGCAAAAGCAACATCCAATATCGACGGATAATTGAGCCGTCGATATCGCTTGTCCGACGTTCAAAGCATCGCCGCGGACAAAAGACCGGTCTGATATATAAATTCGCCACTGTGCAACTCCATCGTTGCCCCTTTTTAATATTCCCTAATAACAGCGACACCCTTAATCACGCGCGTTATCCGGATAAATCGAACCGCGGCCCGTTATCGATATTGTCCAGGGAGCGATAATCATCGCGCGCGCTGCCGGCTGTGTTGTACCGGCCGGATATTTTCTTATTAATTACAACCGATTAACGGGCGAACGAGCGTGCGGGCGCAGGTGGCAGAAAACAGCCCCTCGTGCGTGCTCGTCCCGCGACAGACGCCACCCCCGGTCGTCGTTCCCGGATCCTGCTCCACCGATAACGATCGCATACTCGGCGTTCCTCTGGCTCGTGGCTACGCGTTCCCCGGCCCCTTCCGTCCCCGGCCGTTTCCTAATTCTCCTCAACCCTCCACGGACCCCGGAGAATTGCGGCGGAAATAATTCGCCGCGGAGAGGAGACGGCTGCGATTATCCGGCACCGTTCCCGCTCGTCGCCTCTAGATTTTCATAATCCTTCTTCTTGGACCGGAGAAAGTGGCGAGGTTAGGGTTCGGGAGACGTGACGAGCACGAAATGAGATCCGAATCGTCCTCCTCGTCGTCGTCGTAGGAAACCCGACGCAAGGGCGGCGGCCGGAGGGACGGAAAAAGGGTCTAATCGCGCGATTCGATCTTTGCGTGGGCGTACGACGTGGGTAGGAAAGGGTTGCTCGTGAAAGGACACGGAACGGCGGAATTGAATTTGTTCGAGATACAGCCTGACAATTCGATCTACCGCGGTAGCGAAGATTCGAGGGGTGCGAAGGAGAACGGTGTCGTCGAGGAAGAAGAGACGGTTGGTCGATCGGCGAGCTGAAAATTCTCTGGAAACTGTGGCACGATCCAGAGGTTATTACGGCGGAATAATTGCGCGCAATTAGCGGAAAATTTGTGTGCCGAGACGCGGCTGATTGGCCGATCGCTGAAAGGCCTATCCATGCCGAGGTCTAGATCCGAATTTGTTATAATATTCGCGGAAAGTAAAATATTTGCGTTGGACGTGGCTCGCCGGCCGGCACTGGAGAATTCATTAAGTTGCCTCGCGTCGCGACGTCGCTTCCCAAGAGGGCTGCTAACAATGGCGGGACACTTTGAGCCTGGCATTTCCTCGATAGCAGCCGGACCGTTTGAAAATTCGGTCCGATGAAACAAGACGAAGACGCGTTCTTCCGAGATCCTCTTTCGCCATTAGCGCGACGAATGGCACAGCGCTGAAAGTTTTATCCCGGAAAAGGGAGAATTTGTACGTTCCCCTCCTATTTATGGACATATTCAAAGATTCATTCGGGGTGTCCAACTGGTAGGAACGGAGAGCTGGCCGGGAATAACCCGAACGAGAACCGCGAAAGGAAGTTTCGACTCGCGAGATCGTTCATGCCCTCGGGGGTGGAAGGGCGGTGGGAGGGCGATAGAAGGGCGGTGGAAGACGAGACGGGGCTAATGAGAGTTCAACAAAACAATTAGGGGAAGGGAAAGGAGATAATTGTGATTCATGAACGGGACGTCGCGACTGGGAAATTAGGATGATTTTCTCCGTATTATTGAAATACGCCAGGCAGTGGAATTACTTTTCGAGGACGTCGGCCAGCAAGGGGCGAGAGAAAGAGAGAGAGAGAGGTAAGATGGCGGACCGGGATGGAGAGGAGAGTAAGTTTGGAGCTGCTAATAATAGCAGAAGTATCTGGAACGGTGGTCCGCTTTTGGCTGGAGGAGTTAAAAGTGGAAAACGTCGGTATGGCGAAAAGAGAGGAGACTGGCGTGACGGGTGTAAAAGGACGGGTCTATTATCCGTTCGCGACAGACGTTTCTTATAGAGACAATGAGACATTATTAAACGAGTGACTCGAAGCGTGCGACGCGGTTAACGGCGGTCAGAGCTATCGTCGATTTCGTTCACTGGCAGGAATATCCGTCGAGCGGGGAGCGCGGTATCTCCGAGCGATCGCCACTTTGATTTACGACGATCCTGCCATCCAGCGTTTTTCCCGCGCGCCGATAAACACCGGTGATCGTTATCGGCTGGACGCAATTATCGGGCACAGAAAAGTACGGGGCACGGTTCTTTAATTAAGGGGGACGAGGCGGGTTGGGGGGCGTGCGGTTTGACCTCGGAATACTTAGCGGCGGCGTAACAGCCACGATAAAAATATTCGCCGCGGGAGAACTAATCCGAACTCGCGGCGGAACGTTCGAGTTATCGCGGGTAAGCGACGAACGAAATTAAATTCCGCGTGTAGCTGCGGCAAAGTTTCTTTATTCCCGCAGCTGTGTTCGCTCGGCATTTCCGTTCTTCCGTTCGCGTAACCTTCGCCCGCTGCAACGCGTTAAACGATAAATAGGCATCTTTCGACCGAGTTCTCCGCGCGTTATCCTCTGTTTCACCGTTCGCCCATCTATCCATCCGTCTGTCCGTCTATCCGTCGAAGCCCGCATCCATCGTCCGCTCTTCATCTTTGATTCGATTACGATCCGGAGCACGGGGAACGCCGGCGATATCGATAACCGAGAATCCTCGGTATGGCGGTCTCTTACGATGTCATCGAGGACGTAGCAGCTGACTGAAACCAGATATATCCTTGGCCAGCGCGTTATCGACTTGCCCGGAATCCCACGTACGCTTCTGGCAATTAAGTGGAATCGACTGACGAACGGTCAGGCCGAATCCAAGCCGTGCCTGCTATTCCCACGGCTCGAGCCGCATTACGTCGTCGCGGCGAATCGCTCGGAAAAATTCGACGACGTGCCACCGATCGGCGCGCTTTCGACGTCGCGACGTCTGGTTCGCGCCTGGAACGGGACTCGGATCGACTTTCCACCGGGTTCCCACCAGCAAACCTCTCTCTTGCTCGTCCGCCAGTCGGAGGGAAGCTTATCGATTCGCCGGCGGGCTCCTTTAAACGCGATAACGGGATCCCCGTGTAAACGGGAATGCATTCGCCGTTGTCGTTTACGGGAGATAAAGTCGGCGGGAGCGAAAGAGTTTACGATTCGGGACGCGGAAGACGCTGATACATGCACTCGGAAGCGTCCCCGAGTAATCGTCGCGCAGACTCTCACGGTGGACTGCGATCTCGGAGCGGAAGAAAGCAGCGGTTGCGAGGCGAAGGGGTGGTGAAAGCGACTGCGAGAACCATCGATCCTACCGCGACCGAGGACCGAAGTCGATTAGCGGTTGTTAGAGTTGCAAATAACTTGGAACGGTGTGCAGCCGCGTAATACGACGCCTCTGAGCTTCTCGCCGTTTGTTCGAGCAGGCGAGGGTGGACGTAAGGAGAGACCGAGGTGCCTTCTCCTCCACCGGTAACTGACTAGGGCACGCGAAACATATTTCACTCTCTAATGGCCGACTTAGCATAATGTATGCCTCCGACAGAGCCTCTAGACCAGCGCCAGCCCGCGCCACCCCCGCTACATCTCGCCGCAAACCAACCCCGTGTCCGCCACCTCTCGTTTCCCCGTCAAAATAGGCATCTGTTACCGAGTTATCGTCGCCGCGACTACCAGCCTTATCGACCTTTCCAGGCTTTCGACCCAGAAAGAGTACCTTAACGCGACCCGGTCCTCGAGCCGCGAGGCCAGCCTCGAAATTCCGCCACTCGGTAATTTCGTCGGGGGAAGGAACGCGTATTTTATCGCGCAGTGGGTCACACGACGGTACTCGAAGGTTTCGCGTTTGACTTAGCACGCTGCCAAAGGGGTGAAACGGCTCTAGAGGCTCCGGCCCGTTGGATCTTGTTTCTCGCGCGTAACGCGTGCCGCGAAATCTACTCGAAGCACTTAAAAAGGGTCGCTTTCAATAGGAACGACAGGGAAAAAGAGGTGGAAAACCCAGGGAACACGACTCGTGGACGGGCGTGCCTCGCACGAGCGAGAAACGGACGCCGGGTTACGCCTTCTGTGTTTCGAGTCGCGTAACATTGTCGCGCGACGTCTGCCTCCGACCTGGGGGACGAGGATGATATTTCGAAGATCTCGACGGAACACGCGTACCCGAGTGATTGCGTCTGCCGAATGGGATTAACAGAGTCGGAACGATCGAGAGAGGTTTCTCGAAACGTTTCGGACCCATCGGATCCGAGTCGTCGTGGAATCCTGGTCGAATCCTCGTCGGATCGACGTCGGATCGACGTCGGGTCCTGGCCGGATCGATGGCGGGGACGAGCGTGGTTCGCCGGGCGGTCGCGCGTCGCAGTTAATTGCAGTGGATCAATCAAAAGTGAAGGGAAGATTTGGGTGGTCGGGGTAGGTCGGTGAGTATATCCGTTAAGGTCGATCCGATCGATCAGAGAGCGCGGGGCGGGAGGCGGACCGGCGTGAGGCGGAGAATCATGGATCGTCGGGCCGGAATCCTCGGAATTGCCGTACCATTGGGACCGATTAATTTGTCGAGCAGCCAAGAGAGTAGTCGTACGGCGTTGCCGTCGGGATTTAAACGGGAACCCGGCCGCAAAAGGGAAATACCGGAGTGGCTATTCCCGACCGAGCATCGTCCGTTGCACCGGCCGTTTCGCGAGTATCTATCACGGATGGAATGGACTTCGCTTTGCCTTTCGGTCCGTCCTCGTGAAGACCCGGCCGCTGCCCGGTCCTTCTCGTCAACCGTATGAGTGCCGAGGCAAATTAATTAGCGGCGATCTTTGTACCTCGGCCTGTCTCCCGCTCTTTCTCGCCTCGCTTCCGCACTGGCTGCTTTACAACCAGACCAAGATCGTTTATCAGCGGTGACGAATTTTCTCCCTCGCTTTTGCGGCTCTCTTTGTAATTTCCGTGTCGAAGAGGAAAGTAATTGCGGGCTAGCGTCGCTCGCGAGGATACCTCGACGTCTGCGTCTTCGCCGTCTGCGCGGTCGGCCGCCGGCGTCACCGGAGACGCGAAATTCCTCGAAATTGTTGCCGTTACCAAGGCTTCTCGCCCGCACTCCAGCATTTATTCCTCCGGTAAGCGACTGGAAGATGGTTTCGCGAAAACGAGGAGCACTCTCCGTGCATCGACCTCATCCTTGACTTCCTTTCCCCGAAACTCGCCCAGCCAACGCAATCACACGATCGGCTGAACTTCCCAATCTCGAGTTAACGGTGAACGTTCCTTGACTCGCCGTGCCTGCGGATCTTGATCTCGGCCAGACCTTCTCTTTCCACCTTGTAATCTTCCCTCCCTCGTTTTCTCGCTTCCGCTTTCTCTCTCTCTCTCTCTCTTTCTCTCTCTCCGAGGCTTTCGCCAAGGCTCTCCATTGTTTCCCGACTCCCGGACTATTCGTTCCTCGTTCCGTCTCCTTTCCTCGGGTGTTCGATTTTTAATTTTCGTCCCTCCGTTTGGTCGCTCGGCTCCCGTCAAAAGCGGTATCTTTAGCAGAGATCGGCCGGGATCAATCGAACGTCGATTTACCCCGCGTAAAGATATCTCGATCTCGTTGGAAAGTAGTCCGAGTCGCAGCCGAGAGTTTCCGCCGGATTCGCAACGGCCTCGCGTTTGCCAGGGCAACCTGGTCTCGCTGTCGCAATTAGAGCAGGCGATGGAAACTGGAGCTGGCGTGTCTTGGAATGCCCGAAGGCATCGTTGCGCTCTACGAAACCGGAATCGGGCAGCCCGATGCCCGGGATTCCTCTAAAAGGAAGAACGATTTCGAAAGGTTTCCAGATACTAGCGCGGAGATTGCCATGATCGACTCGACCGAGTTCCAGGGACTTTCGAGAAGGGAAGAGAAAAGAACTAAACGAGACGGATCTCTTGGCGGATCCGCGAATCGTCGCCGGCGACGTCGTAATTCGTACTACTCGATTCGTTGCGTGGTGCCGCGACGAGTCCTCGTTTTTCGAGATCTCGTTTTGATCGAAACGTTGTCCGAGGACGCTGAAAGCTGCCGTGTTTTTTCCGTGGACGCGGAACGCGTTTTAATCGGATAAAATTCCCGTGACATTTCTCGACTCTCCCCCACCGTAGAGAAGGTCGTTGAATGTCGTAACCAGACGGTACACGGTATACGAGTAATCCGTGGTCGATAAAAGAACCGCGAGCGCAAACGAGGCTCGGTCCTTTGAAATCCCTCATCCCGAAACCAAAACACTCTTCTTACAAACGAAACGGAATCGCGCTTTGTCGTTTAGCGAGCTTTCCGGCAGAAAGTTCGAATCGATCGGCCGGTGATCTTTCGGTGGACGCGATACGCGTCGAACAATGTTATCCCGGCGAAAGCGGGAAGAAAGGAGGACCCTTTGGCCGTTGGAAAAAGGTACGGTATTAGAAAGCCGCCGGCCCTTTGTCCGCGCGACTTCATTGTACAGCCAGTGAAAATATTCCTCGATGAAAATCCAGCCTGTCCGTTGTCCGCGCCCTATCGCGCTCTACAAAGAGACCGATTAAGTTATGAATAATTTATAGCACGGGATTCATCGGTATTTTTATAAACGAGACCCCCGTAACGAAGTCGTTGGCCCGTGGAATTACCGAGGAACGCGATTCATCTTGACCACGCGGTATTACCAGCCCGCGGTATATACGTATCAAAGGGAAAGAATTTTTGATGGGATATCGAATATCGATCGCTGCGGATTATCTTAGGTTACGTCGGGAGAAATCTGACGGGAATGTATCGCGATAATGAAATATTTCACCGCAGGACACGGGTGCGAATACCTTTCACGAAAATGGTTGGCCCGCGGCAGGCGGCGAAACGTCGCGATAGCGCGGTTAATCGACTCGGCTTCATTACCGCTCTCCCTTTTCCGAATTTATTTCCCCGCGATGGATAAAGCCCTGCGGCGCGATCGTCGCCTCGCCGAACTCGCGTTCCCTGTTATTTCCCTGGAAATCCCGTAGAGCTGAGAGCTCCGCGTCTCGCGATCCCCGAAACGCAACTTGCCGCGAGGCAACCTCGCGGATATTCCGCCTCTCGGACGCTCGCCGACGCTCGCCGACCCAACTTTCCCCCGCGCCGTGCTTCTAATATTTATCAACGACCCTGCAAAAGCGGACTCTCCGCGAGGAAGTTTGATACCTCGCGAAGTAACTCGTGCGTTAGTCCCGGGCAAAGGGGAAGCTTAAATTCGCTCGTTAACGCGACGAGCTCTCGACGACGACGCTCGGTCCGCCCGGCGTCTCGCGGCGTCCGGTCGAGGCGGCGCAGCCGACACGGGGCGTAAACAGAGGATCCACGGCTGTTTTTCGCGAGCAAGTTTTCTCGTTAGCATTCCGGCTGCCGTCCGCTCCGTGTTCAATTTGCTCTTTATGCATAAGACATTATGTGGCTGGCGCGAAAGGGAGGAGCGTCTCGCGAGGAGCGTCCTCTTCTTCGCGGGGGGCGAACGTGCCTCGGGTTACCGCGTTTACCGAACGCCCATGACTCCTTCGCTTGCCTCTCCAGCGCCGCGGCGCGAGGGGCGACGCGGGGCGCCGGCGGACGCGCAATGGATTCTCACTTTTCTCGAGGAAATGGTTTCTCCCGGCCGCGGCCGACGCCGGCGTCGGCGACGCGACGCAGGATGCCGCTTTGTGCGACACGGTGAAACGTGTCGAATAAAGAGCGCGCCTTCTGTTAAGAAGTTTACGCCGCCGCGGCCTCGCTTTGTGTCGACGCGATCTCTTTAACGTCGTCGGCTGCCGTTCGATACAGCCGCTGGCTTCTTCCACCCTTCTTCCTTCAGACGCCTAACTTCCTTTTTCCCCCGGTTTCTGCCCAAGAGAATAACGTCTGCCGCGTTACAGCCGAGGTATTACTGTCGCTCGTTAAAGAGCATCTCGGGTCTGGTAACGATGCGTGTAACCGTAATACCAAGGCGAGGAACGCCGGATGAATCGGCTGCGCGGGCCTCGTGTTCTCCGAAGAACTCGACCCAACTCGACCCAACTCGGCCCGACGAATCCCGGAGAAGCTCGTAGCATCGAGTGCGTGCATCGCGGTTCGCGGTGGCCGGATAATCGTCGTTGTAGCGAAAATATCACGGTGCCTCGCGGTCGACGAGGGTGGCGAAGCGGGTGGCGTCGGGGGTGAAGATAACGATCGCGGGGAGAATGTCGACACGGTCTTAAACACCGAGGATTCTCCTTGGCCGAGCGTGGATGTCACGTTCCGGAATCCACGACAAATGGACGAAGCAGAATCGCGCGTGTGATTCGAAATGGAAGGTTAATTAGTTGGTGGAGACACAGGGATCGATCGCGTCAATCGCGGCTACCCGGACAATGAATATATGAAAGCCGTGGACGTGTCGTTACGAGACCAGAAATTCGTATGGTCGCCGATTCGCAATTGCGAAACTTGCCGCATTTCGACGAACGCGAGAGGTGGAAACAGTCGGGTTCGCGGTTCGCCGACCGTATTCGCTATCGAGCTTTGTCGCGAATCATTGGCATTCGCTCGGGACAGAGTTTTCTTCGTCGTTCACGGTCTCCACCAGACGTTTACCGATTTTCCAAACTTTTCGATGCATATATATATTTCAACGCTGGCCGCGATAACGAAGTTTCCCGCGCGAAATTCGTTCGGAAGTTATAACGAAATAAAACGTAAGCGATGGAAGAGTAGAGTTTGGACTGGATCGGAGCCACGCAGGTAAAAAAACAGCGTTAGAAGAAATTGCTACGTGGCCGCGCGTATGTGTACGTGGACAAGGGAGACGCGTTTAAACGAGGAGAACGGCGGTAAATTTTGAAAGGCGCGCAAGCCGGGCGGCTTTAATCGCTTGGTATTTTTCCCGCGAATGGGAAGCGTAGCTGCGTGCTTATCGGCAGGCAGACTCTTGGCACGAGGATTCCGTGGCATTCAGAGACAGAGAACGAATCTCTTGCCGGGATATCCGCGTCTGAATAGCGACGCATGCACGAACAAAGGGACGGCGAACGGGGAAGTCGGGCGGCGCGATTCGACGAGCTAGACGTAGACGGGGGTGGATACGGTGGAAAATTGTGGCATGTTCGCGTGAATCGTCGACGATAGATTCCACGTCGCATGGCTCGTGGCATTTTTGCGTTTCCGCGATTTTTCTCTCCCCTTGGCTGAAGCCTGGCTCGACTCTGGTGAAAGCCGTCGAGGGGGAAGAATGGGAACAAGAACGAGGTCGGTATCGTGCGTAGTATTCAGGGAACGCGGCTCGGATCCGGGGGAGGAGGCCTTAGGGAAGGAAACCTCGAGAAAATCGTTGTCGTCTCTCCTCTCCGCGGACCTACGCTGTTCCATCTGCCGTGCGATCGCGTTCTCCGCCGATTCTCTCTCTCTCTAAAGAGAGAGAAAGAGAGAGAGAGTTAAAAGTAGTCGGAGGATCGACGTGGTTGGTATCGGAAATGACGCATCGCCGCGATAATTTCCCGCGATTACCCTCATCGATTTTTCGCGGAAACGTCGCGTCGCGTTGCGTAATGCGAGGACTAAAAGCGAGCAAGTGGTCTCGATTAGAAAGAAAAGTCGAGGGGTTGTACGCGCGCGGCACATCGGTTTAATCTCGTTCGATCCGAGGGACTGACAAATTTTCGACTCGAGAGCTGGAAACGTTGGACGATCGAGCGATAAAGCTCTCGGGTGAAATTATTCAGACGCGTCGTTACGAAGCAACGCGCGCCAATTACACCGTTAAACGCGAATTTTAATCGGTAATACCCATTGGCCGCTTTTCGTAATCGAAATTCCTCTATCGCGCGTTTTTCACAGGCTGCAACCGCATTCGCATTTTCGCGGGATAAATTCCCGCGATACGTATGCCAAATTATTTTTATTCTCTCTCTATCTTTGGCTAAAACTCAGGCTGGAGTATCATGCTGCCCTGAATTCGGATATAGNTAAAACTCAGGCTGGAGTATCATGCTGCCCCGAATTCGGATATAGAACATTTCGCAGAAATACAAGGATATACGTAGAATGTACGCTCGGCGGTTTATTTTTAACCTCCAACGACCGATCGTAATTATTCGGAAGCGTGAATATTTATAATTTTGTACGTCGCTAAACTCGGAACACTCGCGAGACAGCGATGAACCTCGGAACGGCTTTACTTTTTACGCGACGCGACGCTTCGTTTCGGCGTAAAATCGCGCCTTTTCGGAGTAACTCGCGTGTTTCGGAAACTCTGGGTGATGGAGCAATTTCGATTACGGATCGGTGTTGGGGAAAGCGGACTCTCGGGGCATCGCCTGGCGAATATCACGGATTAGAGGGAAAGTTAAAACGTGTCGGACCGCGTTATCGCTGACGCTTCGCCCTGGGCACTTTACATACGCGCGTCCTCGCGCGCCGCGGCCCGCGGCACGAACCAACCAACGATTGGCGCCTTTGATCGGGCCAGGTGTTAATTGTCGTGTGCCGTAATACGGACACCGGAAAGCGTGGAGCTGTTGGTTGTAGGTAATCGATCCCGGGGAAAATATGCAAAGCGTCTCGCGTCGCGTGCTTCGGGGCAAAGTCTCGGTTATCTTCCCCGCGGTGGAATACGATCTTCGCGTTACGTAGCGTTGCCGAGCGTCGCGGTGCCACTCGAATACGGGATATTCGCGGTGTTTCGCGAAAAAATGGTTGTGGAAACGGAAGTTTCCAAAAAATGGAAGTGGAAACAAGGTAGACGGGAATACCTCGGACAGGGAATAGAGGGAATAGAGGGAATATTCGAAACGGTGTCTGGAAACAACGGAATTGGCCGTTTGCATATAAGAAGGAGGTCGATGTCGATTTGTCGGTGGATGTTCGGCGCTGTAAATACCCCGGAAACGATCGGCACTCCGGTGAGAATCGTTTGGGTAGAGCATCGGCATTTGTAGTCACCGGAGCGGCGATAGCGATCGGGAGGTAGCCGGCGATAACGATCCGAGGAAGAAGAGGAGACGACGATGGCGGTAGCACTTGGCAAATCTGACCCCAGGCGGGGGAATTCGGAATTTTTATTCTCGCCTGAGCCGTCACTCGCCGCACCGAAAGGACGGAAAAAGCTTCGGCCACAGAATTAAAACTTGCTCGCCTTCTTTCGTGGATTCCACGGAAACCTCTCGACGGGGAAACGTTTCGGGATTAACCCCGGTCGCGAACAGTTTCGACCCTTTCGCCACGGTTTATAAATCCCGAATGAAATCGTAGAATTGCCGTTTGAGCCGTTGCAACGCGTTGTTTGACCAACAGTCCGAGGCTGGAGATTCGTCGCGGTCGCGGCGAGGACGACGAGGATTCCTTTGAAATCGGTTGCCATCGCGACGTCTAGCCGCGGAAAGGAGAACGCGATCGGTAGGACGGAGGCGTCGACCGGATTATTGATTCCTTAATTCGTCCCAGGGAAAATCTAGCCGCGTTAGAATTCAGCGGTGTGCGTCGGCCAGATCGATCGCGGCGAGGAGAAAAATTGGTTCGTCGACGCGACGATGACGACGCCGTCAACGTGCCGAGTGGAGAAGGCCGAGAGACCGATGAGAGAGAGGAGAACCGGAGGGAACGCTCGATCTCCTCCCTTATTTTGCCCTTCGGCCTGTTCCGGCCTCGCTTTTGCGCCCTCTCTCGCCCTCTCTCGCCCTCTCTGTAGCCCATACCTCCCTCTGACACGGCTTTTCCAAGGATTAATAACTCCGCGCCGCGCAGCACCTCGCATAAAACTCTCTTTAATCTGGACCAGCGAGAACGCGTGTATATTACAGCCGCCGGTGCATATCCGCGCGGATACGCCGGCCGTTTTTGCATGCGCGCGCCCCCAGGAGCAGCCGCTGAAAGACACCGACGAGGCGAGCGTCGCGGCGCCGGGGCCTCGGCTTTTTCGAAATCATCGCGCGTTCTTGATGACGCCGGCTTATTGTACCACAGCGAGTAACTAGTTCACCCTTTCTGCTCCTTTTGCGGTCCACCACCGCGGGTTTGACAGAGCTTTTCCTCGCCGTTCGGCTCCCCTTAATTACCGCCCTGTATACCTACCAATTGAACCCTCTGTCTTTCTTCCTCTCCCCTTTCCCTTCTACCCTTTTCCCTTTGCCCTTTTCCTCCCTGCCTTTTCCGTTCCGATGCGATTTAGAGGATCGCATAGGCACCGGGACGTCGGGGACCATTCGGATTCCCTGGTTGGAACGAGGTTCGCGTCTCACCGAGTCGTTTACCGCGATAAAGGCGCGCTTAAACGTCCCTCCCGTCGCACCCCCCGCCGGACCTCCGCACGTCCAAAAAATCTGCCCGCGATTGTTTGATCCGCTCGTATTCCGTCTGCGGTTGTCCGGTCCATTTCATCGATTCCACCTTTGCCGAACGATCTCGTTCCCTCACGGCCCCTTTGCGCGGTCAAACGAATACCCCGTGTCCTCTCAGCTCCGGCCGGGGCTATCGAGCGTGTCCGTACGGTCAGAATGCAGCTGCATCGTCCTTACTGCCCGGGAATACTACGGCAATGCCGAGAGACGTTGGATAGTGACATTTCATTAAGACGACAAAGGCCCCGGTCTCGTACCTCGCCTATACGCGTTCGTCTCGGTCCCTCCCCGCTCCGTCCGCTTCCGGCCTGTCCCGGCGTCTCAACGTCCGCCACGTATTAATCTCGAAAGGTTACGAGCCGCTAATTACCGTTTAATCGGCAGAAGGACCACGTCTGCGCAACGTTGTAACGCGACAATTTAATCGAGCGCGTCCCGGCGAAAAGGCACCATCGCGCGCGTTAAAATATCGCGGCTTTTGACAACGCATAAATCCTACCGGTCTGGTGAAAAATAACCGCGTTATTCAGCCACGCGTTCCGAGAAGGTTATTTATCGGGCGGGTAATAAGAAAGGGGAAAGTTGAGGGCTGCTGCCGCGATTCCTGATAAATCCTTCGGGACGGTGAACGCAAGGAAAGTTGGTCCTCTGCCGGTGGTCCGCTCGATGGATTTCCACGAGTTCTCCTGTGCTCGGACCCCGCTAACCTCGCCGAATCGGAGAGCGAGGTGCAATGAAATTTTGCTCGACGGTGATTCGTAACTATCGCTGGCAGCCAGTCGTGGGATCCTCCGCGAGAGGAAAGTTTCGAGTTCTCCGAGTGGGTACTCTGGTTGGTTGGATCGGATCGGCCGCGCCGTGTCTCTCGAATTACCCGTTGCTCGAAGAATCAATCGCGGACTCATAAATTGATTCGAAGATCAAAGGAACGGAAACCGAGCACGTTCCTCGAGTAACAGAGAGAGTGGCAAGTTGGGATCAGCCTGCGACGATAACCAGGTTAGCCGATGCGACGTCCGCCGTTATTCAGCGTGCTCACGAGCAAACTGCTCGCGCTCGACTTGCCTCGATCAAGGCTGGACCGTCAAAGACCGACTCGACTCGCCTAATGGTTCAGCTTCGATCGAAGATTACGTCGCCTTGCTTTTGTCCCCGAGGATCCGAGAGCTTCTCTCGCTCCACTCGTTCCATCATCGCCGCGCACGTGTTGCGTCGCGTTTCTCCCGGCGAATTCGTCCGACGCGGCCATCCTCGTGACACGCCGCCGCGACGCTACGCGCCACGAATACGAACTTCCATCTTCGTGTTTAGGTCGTCGTCGTACCGGGGAATTTTATCGGTTCGCGGAACGAGGACGAGCCACCAGTCGTTCCAGGCGAGACGAAATAACTTTGATATTCAAATTCGTTGCGATCTTCGGCATACCGCAATCTCTAGTCGAGGAGGAGGAGGAGGAGGAGGTCGTGGACGGACTCTGGGCACGTGGTTATCGCGCGTCGGAAGCAATTCGCGGAATAATGGCCAGTGAATACTTTCTTAACCGCGGACGGATAGGCAACGCGTGTTGGAGGGTGAATCGTAGGGACGACGATCGATCGATCGATCGATCCTCGATTGACGATGACAAAACGACGCACGGCATGACGCGCGAGACTTGACCCCGTTCCGTCCTATCAAACACCCTCTGTCATATGCCGGAAATGAATCGTCAATGATCCTAATAATGGCGCGCGTTCGCCTCGAAGGCTGGCCGCGCGGCTCCTTCAGCACGAGCGCCATTAAATCGAGAACCGCTTCTCGGATCCAGGTCAACGTTATTTTGCCCGAATAATGGCCGAGGCACGCCGCGACCCCTACCCTCTCGGCCGGAGGTTTGTCAGAAACTTCACTTCGGGCAACCGGTGCCCGCGATAATGCATCGATTTACCCGGAAGTCGAGACCGGATACCGCGCGGTCCGCTTCGTCACTCGTGTTTGACTTTGCGTCGCGTCGATCGGTATCGGACCGTTACGAGATTAGGCGTCACGGTCCCTGAGAAACGGTTAAGGTCGAGATATATAAGTCGGGAGACACGGATAGGGTATTTCAGAGTTACTTTGCGCGAGCTTCGCTGTTTGGCCAGCGGATCACGTGTCCCCGAGAAACGTTCGCATGCCGAGTCACCGAATTAATTGCTCCTTCCGAGTTAAACAGCGTCGGATTCGATTACCGTCTCTCCGACGGCGACTTTACCGCGGTAGATTTTCGAATTCTCGCTGGAAAACTAGCCGAGAAACGCGCGCGCGCGCGCGCGGTCTGCGGCCAGATGGAAGAAATAAGAGGATCGTATCTGACGCTGATAGAGGAACCTTTAGCCCGGTGGAAATAAGGAGAAGAAAAACACGTCGAGCTAGCCGGGCAAAGAACAAAGAGTGTTAATGGCAGCTCGGTCTTTTCGAAAGACGGAAGATGGAGCGTTTCCAAAATCCCTCGAGGGCGAGCCCTCGCCGATAAACAATTTTCCGTGGCCACGATGGCCTCTGTTTAGTTCGACGCCAAGCGCACCCGTCCCTCTCTCTCTCTCTCTCTCTCTCTTTCTCTCTCGGACCCTCGTCAAAAGCTTGGGAACATCCGTCAGCCTTTAGCTTGTCGACGTCGAGACGAGTCGACGGGCGGAGGAAAAAATACTCTGGACGTCTTACGGCTCGGCGAGAATATCGCGCACCCCTTTGAGCTTTTTCACCGACGCGTCCATCGAGCGTGGACCGTTCGTTAATTGCGAGTTGCCCCGGCGAGTTTGAAACGAGATCGGGAGCAGGAGGGTGGACGGAGGAGGGGTTTCGAAAAATAATTTTTCAGGCGGCTCGAAGAAACGGGAGATTAACGGAGAACAGGCCAGCGGAAAGTTTCGACGGTTGCAAGAGGAAAAGTTGCGG
>NIJG01000031.1:2704845-2736075 GCA_002201625.1 Euglossa dilemma
CAGGGGTTCGGCTCGGCGCGGTGCGGCGCGGCGGCGGAATAAAGGAGCACCGAAAGCCGCGGGAAACGGGAAAAGTTAACCAGTTCCGTTTTATTTTAAGCTCAGCCCGCTCCCAGTCCGCGGCTAATCCCCGCCGCCATAATTTTATTTCCCGAGGCGGTTCTAAAAGCGGCTCCGACTGAGAAAATCGGCAAGGTGAAAGGCGACGTCGGGCGAGAGAACCGGCTGGCGGCTGCGTGTCGTTCGTAAGTCTAGTTTAACCCTCCACTGGCTCGAGAATATAGGAGACAGGAGGCCGCTCGCGTTCCTAACCCGGCATCGAATCCATCCCGGGGGCCAATATCGTAAAGAGAACGCGTCCCGTCACCTCTTGCCTCGCCGGGATTTTTCCCCGAGCCGGCCAGGCGGTTTAGGCCTCGTTCACAGCCCGTCGAAGTTCCAGGCTTTTCCCCGCATGAATCTTATCTACGTGCCGCAGGCGCGCCACCCCCGCGGCCCCCGCCATCGCTCACCCGCCTCCTCGCGGCTCCTTATTTCCCCAGGAGCCACCACGATCGACCTCGTTTTAGCCTGGCATCTCGCGTCTATCGGCTTCCACGTTTCATTTCGTCAAGTCGATCCGGTGCGCTTTCGTCGACTCCGTGCTTTTCGCGCCACCCCTTCCGGAACACCACGGATAGCTATACCCACAGCGTGTGTGTGTGTGTGTGTGTGTCTGTGCCTGTGTGTGTGTGCAGCTACGAGTCGGCCACCTTCTTTCTCCCTATTCTACCATGGTCGCCCTATTCTCGCCCCTTTCTTCCTTCGTTTCGCGGGAATCTTCATTTCCTCCGCTCGCACCCCCTCTGCCCGGCGTCTATTCTCAAGGAACGGTCGACTGGCAGGGAACGCCTCGCTTCACGAATGAATCCTTCGATCTCTTACCGTTCCGCGTGGAGCTTCGCCGACGACTTCTCGGTTTCGAGGTTTCACGGCACTCTCGGGGCCATTCGATCCCGTGACTGCTCTTCGACGAAACGACGCAACCCCGTCCCGCGACGTTATTCCATCGAGAAATATGAAGATACTCGTCAGTCTCCGTGAGGACTAAGAAATCTCCAGCCTCGTTCCGCCAACGTTCCGCCAACGTTCCGCCAATCGGCGCAAACACAGCCTACCTTCGCGCCTACCCTACCACCCCTCGGACTCGCCTTTTCTTCTCTTCCTCCAGCCTCTCTCTCTCCCTCTCTCGGAGGAGGAGAGAGAAGGGTTCCGCGTCTGGCACCGTTCTCGCACGCCTAGCACCTTCCTCCGATTCGGCCGTTCGCGCTCTCCTCCGCTTTCCGCTCGACAATGGAAGCCGGGGAATCGAGACTCGGCATCGAGGCTCGATCAACAATGCCTTACCTCGAGCCTCCGGGCCCCGGATATATACGCGTTGTATCCCGACGACGAGCGGTTCTCTATAGCCGGGGTGGGTAGGCGTTTCTATAGAAAAGGCGCTGGCATCGTCGTCGATTCCTGCCGGCAACCGCGATTACGCCTCTCTCTCCCTCTCTCTCACTCTCTCTCTCTGTCGGACCGGGAATCGAGCGAACGAGGCCTCGGCAGAGAGCCGTGGGGACCAAAGGGAACGAAGGGGTTGCCGGGGGCACGGACAGGCGAATCCCTGTACGAGCAGCCGCGGCAAGCTTTGAGCAATCATATGCGACGCTGCCGCGAGGATCTAGTCCGCAATTTAAGGCCCCGGCCGCAAGAGAAATGGGATTCGTCCGATTTGTTCGTGGCTCGTTTTCCACCGGGCATCCACTCCGTTACGGCCATACCAGCCTTTCGTTTGAATCGTTCTCGCAACGAGATTGCACCGCGCGTCCCGGCCTCTCCGTTGCGACGACGAGCCACCGCAGCGGGTTACCGCGTCCGGTCCTTTCCATTCCTCCACACTCTCTATCTCTCTCTCCTCTCTCTCTCTCTCTCTGTGCCTTCGTTGATCGCATTACGGAGGAAGCGGGCGCGATTTCCTCTCGCGTGGCTCGATTGTCTTAAACCTGGTCGCGGGGGAGAAAATAGGTGGAGCATGCGAGGCGATTCGATTTGGCCGGAGTCGAAGCGCGCGGTTAATCGACGGGAAGGTTCGCGATCTAGATCCTCGGGATGGTCCATTGTAGCGTGGAATTGGGATTTAGCCGTGGGACGTTCCGTATCCAAACGGAGCGAGGGGGAGTGGGTTCTTTTGTATACCGGGGATCCTCGCCGGGAACTCTTGGTTATTCTTGCCGCGGATTCTTGCGGAGGGATTCCTGCGGGGGATTCCCGTGGCGGATGATTCAGCCCCGGCTCGCCTCGCGTTTCGCCGGGAGTTTCGCATTTCTGCCCGATCAACGTCTTCCATTGTGCACCAGCGAAGCCCTCGTGCTCGCCCTCTGCCCGGGAGAACCGGCAGGGCGGCAGAATTTATTAGCCTCTATACACGTTGATTAGGAGCCTCGAAGACGTAGATAGTCGACCGACGGTAGTACCACGGCGAAAGTTGGTGCACGGGATTCCTGGACGCCCCGTGAATTCCTGCGGAGCGTGTATTGCATCGAATACTTAGGGACGTGGGATGAGATGCGCGAGTGACGGGACTCCGTAGCATTCTCCAGACACTTTGGACAGCCGGTTGGCTAGACGTCTCTAGCCGTCTACCCGGGACCGAGGGTTTTCCGCGGTGATCGCAAACTTCCCGGACCCCTACGCGACCGATCGCCGCGTTATTAACGCGACGCGTGTAACGAGGTCGATCCTCGACGTCTCTCCGGAAACGCGACCGCGCCGGTGACGTCGCGAAGATTCACGAGGTCAGGGAAGACGCCTGGAGGATCGAGGTTGCCAGGTACGGCCGCGTTCCGTCGACTTTGACGGGGATTCGCATTGGCAGGGATCCGAAGAGCGTTTCTCAACGTCACGATCGAACGCGTCGAGTCTGTCGACCTGGAATACCTGTGTGTGTATGCATGCACCGTAGGCGGGATCGGAACGCGAGACGTATTCTACGTACGCGCAATTGAATAGGCCGCGGTGGAAGGGGGTGGAACCGATGTGCCACCATGAAATAAAGCATCGACGGTTTATCGTTCCCCTCTGTCGCAGCGCCGTCGCCACGAGGAGATTCGTTCTCGCGTTTCGCGCGTTAGCGTCAATTAGATCGCAATTCCTCTCGACGTCTCGTCTACCCCGTGGAATTTTCGCACCTCGCGATCCCGTCGTTTCTCTCGACTTCGGCTACGAGCCGCGATTGAATGGGAAACGTCGGTGCCGTGGGGTGGTACGCGAGTGATTTGACAGCGCGCTGCCAGGCCGACCAGACGGGTCGGGGCGGAAAGGTATCGGGAAGGGCGCGGGGTGAGAGAGGACGCGGATCGGCATAAAGAGCCTCCGGGGTTTCGGATGCACCGTCAGGGCGAACCTTCTCGCGCCGTTTCGCCTTCCTCCCTTTCCGTTCTCTCGTTTCAAACGCGCGAGAGAAAGCGGGCCGAGGAGGGCGAGGGGGGCTGAAAGACGCGAGAAACGGGCTGGGATATTTTTCATCCACGACCAAGCCGCCTCGAGTGTTCCACGACTTAACCAATAAACCGTGCTATCGTTGGATCGACCCGAGGAATATCGCTTCCGACGTTCAGACCTCGAATCCGCGTGATTCGTTCTCCCTGCCCGAAACAACCGCCGTTCGATCGGTCCTTCCTCGAGATCCGTCACGGTCCTCGAGGACCGCGCCCAGGTCTCGATAAATATTCGCCGCTCGGCTGACTTTTACGAGACGGAGTAACCCGAAATCGGTAATTACGCGTCGTTCCATTCGGCGTCGTCGGAGCGGAGATACGGTTATTTCGCGCGCACGCGCGCCGCGAGGTCGAGAGTTCGTTACGGGTGTATCTCTCGCGGCGGTTGGTCCAGGTTTTTATTAAAAATACCCGTCCGAGTGGTCTGGATATCGGTTACGTTTTGCAATCGTTATCGCTGTTTAATTTGAGCGGTCTCTTTGTGCTGCACTTCCATTCCACACGTCCCTCCATTCTCTCTGCCACTCTCCAAATAACATTACGCGCTTTACTCGTTGCACGCAGTGTTTGCCCGCTATTACACGCGCCGCGATGTACCCGACCGGATTAATCGTCGCGATAAAGCGGCGCCTCGAGGCCGAAAGGGTCGCGCGATCGGCCCGAGACGAGCGCCTCGCGGTCGAGGAAGAAGGGAACTCGGGCTCGACGCGTTGACCGATTTATCGCGCGTGGAACGAAGCGGACGACGGCAGGCAAGAGACGATGCCCGGGAACGCGATCTCGGAGGCAAACAGCGCGAACCGTTTAAACGAGGAATTGCGAAGGGGGATCGATACTGGTTCGCAGCCTCGTGGACGCGTAACGGAATTCTCTAATTCTGGAACAGTGGCTCGCTAGAAGAAGCTGGTCGCGCCGGAATAGAGGGTTGGAATAAAGGGGCGGAATAGAGGGAGAGGGAAAGGAGGCGAAGGAGACAGGCTGGAAGATACGTAGGAGACTGGGCGCATCGTCGTCGCGGAGAGAAGCCGGACGGGGTAGTTATTCAAACTATTCGAGTAGCAAGGAATTTCCTGCAGCCTGTTACTATCCCTCTGCCCCGTCCAAGGGGCTGCCGCCGTGGAAGCGGGATGACGGAGGGTGGCGTACGCGTCTATAGCGTTCGTTCGTGCCATAGTTTCCCGTTGTAACCGCGATCGAACGTCCGCCACCCCTGCGGCGTTCCTCGCGCCAACCAACCCTTTCCCCCCGAGGAGCATTGTGGCCCGTGCAATTTGTCTTCGCGTCGATGAATGGAATTACGTGGCCTCGAATCGCCAGCAGCGCGATTAAACGCCGGAACGGCGGCGGATTGACAACCGGCGCAGCGGCAATAGCCGACCGCAACTTTATTCACCGGCAAGACAATGCGCGTGGAAACAGAGAGGGTGGTATCGCCTCTTTCTCCCCCTCTTTCTCCCCGTCTTTCGCCCCCGGTGTCGAACAGAGGGAACGTTATTGGCCGTTCAACCGGGATATCGGTCCCTAATGAAAAATTAAGGGAGCCACTCGCCGTTTACACCGGCCTTGATCGTCCATTGCTTTTTACGACCGCACGGAATTGCGCCGCGTTTCTCCGCTCGTTGCCGCGTTACGCGAGCTCGATCGCCATTAGCGTTTACGAAATTCGCCTACCGTCCGTTCCAAGCGTTCTTTCCTCTTTTTTTCCTCCCCCCGTTCGCCACCTCTCGTGACCCTTCGCGTCGGAGGAGGAACGACGGCTTCCTGCTTGGGAACCGGTAGATTTCCGGCCAGCCGCCTACTAGCTGGTCCGAGTTCTGTAGGAATAGGTTGGTCGTCCCAGGATCCGAGGGGTGCGGAAGCCTTACCGATCGGTTCGCCAGGAGGCCCTAGGGAGAAACGCCACCCCTTTCTCTTTATCCTAGTCCCTCTATTTTCCTTCGTTCTGCGTCTACCTTTCATCGCGACAGTCGCGATACCTTTACCCTTGGTCGTCCGCGTAAGACTTCCTCGCCGGGGCCTCGAGGGTGAGACAGACCGCCCTGGCCTCTCCGCCGCCGATCGATCATCCCCCCGTTCCACTTTCCCTCTTCTCCTAGCCGTTTCTTTTCTCCTCCAAGATTTACTCCTAATAAGTCTGACGGAAATTAAGGTCACGCGTCGGAACGTCTATCTCGGTATCGATTCTGCTGTAATTCGACGATAACAATCCCCGGCCACGATCCACCTGATAGAGGAAGACCCGGCGCGAACTCGACCCGTTGCATTCCCCTTGCGAATTCCCACCACGATCGAGACGTCGTCGCGAAATTATTTCCCATGCATGTAAGAAGCGCGTCGGCGGACGATAAACGGTCGGTAAGAAATGGATACCGGTTGTTCGCGGCGACAGGTAAATCCTGCCGGCGCACGGACGTTCCCACTGGTAGTCGCATTATACAGGCAAAGTACGTAGTCGTCGTCGATATTGGCGACACGGACGGCAGTCGTAAAAGATTCCCCGGTGCAAGCGGAGGAGCGAAATCCTCTCCCGTGATCGGAATAACGAGTCCCGTCTGAGCACGGCCGATCGAGTGTGCGTAAATGGGACCCGTGAGGCCGAGGAAAACTTTCCAGCGTGCTACCCCGGAACGGGGCGGTGGGACCGAGAGGGAAACACACGGAGAGAGCGAGAGAGAGGCAGACAGAGAGAGAAATGGAGGGGCACGTTTCAAGTGGCGATCGAGTAGCGTGGAGTCTGATTTCCAGGCGATGCTATGAATTTTATTACGATTCCGCCGGTTCCGGTTGATCTCTCTCGTGCTTCTCCGTCCTTCTCGCGCGAGCGTAGCCGCGAAGGAAACGTCGGATTACCTTTTCCGGCCACTAATCAAATTCGGGACAATGAGTCTTCGGGGACAGCGTCGTAGCAGGCGGCCCGGAACGATTCTTCACGGTTCTTGCCGCTTCTCGAGTCGCGCCGAGGCCGTAGAGGCGATCGTCGCGATAAACCGACCAAGTTCAGGGAATAGAAGAGTCTTTTGCCATTCCATATCCATCGTCACCGACGCGACGTCGATGTTCCCTCGTGTCCGATAGTCATCGCCGTTGGTCTCGGGCTAATTGGAGAAATCGGATCGCCACTACCGGTGACGGCCGGGATTTTCCGCGTTATCGCCGTTAGGTGGAACACGAGCGACGCGACACGACGCGAGGACCGGGTTCGGCGACGAATTTTCAACAAGGAACCCCCGGGGATTCAATATTTGCGTCGGTTCTTCAAACGCGGGCCGAGCAAAAGGCTAGCTTAAATCCCGATTGAAATTTTAATCAAGTACCGCGTCCTAGTTCAATGGATATTTTCAGTTAAAACTGCGGATGCGTTGATTTCCCGGTGCAGCCCGGCCCCCTCCCCGCCTCTCTTTGTCCTCCTTTCCTCCTCGCTCGCTTCTCCGCTCCTCCGCCATTCGTCCCGGCTAATTGGATTAGCGTGTTAATTTTCGACAGTTTGTTTTAATCTCGCGGCAGATTCGTATGCAGATTACCGCGGTCACCTTTCCGAGAGGCGCGCTCTCGGGTCGATTATTCGTCAATTAGCGGGGTCCGGCCAGTTCGGCCGGGATCGAAGACAATCGCGCGGCTGGCCCGGCGTTTCCATGTATCTTCCGGAACGCTGGCGAATCTATCGCCGGGCGTTTTATCCGTTTGCAACCGCGACGATTCGGCGGTCGGTCGATATACGTTATAGGAAACGAGCTGTTCCGCTGAAAAATTCCATCGTCCCTTTTTTCCACCGCTGTTACGGACGATTGATATGCAGCGGCCCCCGGATAGAGGGCAGTAGTCGCGTTATCTGGGTTAAACGTCCATCGTTCCGCGCCGCGGGATCTTATTTTCTAGAAGGCCACCCNAAAGAGCATCCGCGAAGAGTGGTCTTTAGGTGCTCGACTCCTCTTCCTCGCCTCTCCCTTTGAGCATTGATTTTCCCTGCACTCGCGCCGGTCGATCTTTATCGCGACTCGTGCTCGTAAACCGGAAATGGCGAAGGTCGCCCGTCGAATTCCGTCCCTTCGTCACCGGCGTCGCGCGCGCCTCTGCCGTTCCGACGTCCACGCGACCGCGAACCCTTTAATTCTATTACCCGACGTCCCCTACGGAGTTAGCCTTTAATAAGCCGCCGAGTCCGAGGAATCGAAAGGTCCGGGGAAAAAGCAAACGGTCGAGAAATCACGCCTTTCTCTCTTTCCCTCTCTCTCGCGTTCTCGCGCTTCGTCTTGCTTTCCTCTCCTCTCGTCCGGTTGCCTTATGGAGTCGATAATAGAGCGAGAAAGCAAGGGGGCGGATGGACCGGTGTGCGCGCGTGTGTGCGAAGAGGGTGGCGAGAGGGTGGCGAGAGGTCGGAGAAACGAGGAGCCAGCGTCGTCCGCCGCTAACGGGCGCAAATGGACGCTCGTTCGCGAGGAATACGCCGAGAGAGAAAAGACGGGAAGAGGAAACGAGCGGACAGATAGAGACACAGAGGCGACCTAGGGAAAACGGGATACCTTTATTACCGAAGGAGGAGGGGGCCAGAGGGCGAGGGGGAAACTCGCCGGGGGAAATAGAAGTGACTGGTCCTCCTCTCGTGGTCGTCTTTTCGGACGATGGCAGACTGCCAGAGGGTGGTCGGATAAAAGGGAAAATACCGTACGGATACGGGGGAACCTATGGGACAGAGAGAATCCACGGGAGCCGTGAAACGACACTGGCTACGGGCCATTCCCGATTCCAAATAAACCATCGCGAGAACGAGGAACGCGAACCGGCTGATTGGGGCTTCCCGATCGCGCGAGTACCTACTCGCGATTAGTACACGCGCGAATAATCGTGGCTTTGCCGTGTTAAACGAGAACACGCGAAGCCGCGATATCGCGAATTTGATATATCCCGAATACTCGACTCTCGGCCGTGCTCTCAGCCGTGCTGTCTCTCTCTCTCTCGCTAGTTCTATCGCCGTGCCGCTTCGGTTCGCGAACGATCGGCGACGATACCCGTGTCGTTCGCGAACAATGGAATCGCGATCGAGAGCGACGCTGTGCTCGTTGCGAAGCCGTGTCGCGTCGCGCGAGACGAACGAAAATTCGAGGGGAAATGTGAATCTATCGCGGGATTTCGAACAGTTCGACGTGGCTGCCGTTGCACGCGCTCTGCCGCGATTCCCGATCGTTCTACCGGGCGACATCGATTCGCGGGCCGAAGAACGAGTTCCGGGGCTGGAAGCTGCGACGTCGCTTAGCGAACTGATTTCCCGAACTTAGATCGCTGAATACCGCGCGGAGTGATCTCCCTGGAAGTTGCTAGCTTGGCTCGGTGTTTAGTCGATGACCGAGTAATTCCAGTCGGAGCCCGCGTTCGTGAAGCACACGCCCCTCGTACGTACCGAACTGCTCGACTTCGTGCCAGAGTTTCTCTTATTTAGAGTCAGACGTAGCAGATTTCCGGGCAGGTGGAGCTTCTGGTCGATTCCGGCGGAATCAGTTATCATTCTCCGAGTATTTCCGGTCGAGTTTACAGCCGGGGAAGAGAGCGGAGACGGTGCCGGAGCGAGGGATAGAGCGAGAGGGAGCGAGATGAGGGAAGAGTTAACGCGTAGGAGGATAGAAAAGAGGAAGGGAAGGGAAGCGGGTCGGTGGTATGCAGAAGGTGGAAGGAGAGCTGGATGACTTTGGAGCGCGGCGCGCAGCTTATTCGGGAATGGAATAGGTCTAGATCGAAGCTGAGATTGAGCAGGGTGATCGATGAATGGGTAGGTAGGTTGGCTTTTCGGGATCGACCGTTAGGAGATTGACCCCTGTCAGGGGTTTCTATTACGACGTTCTTGGATTCTGGGGTATAAAAGGTATATAGGCGCGCCTGCCGAGCATCGTCCTTCCTCTTTCCTTTCTTTCCTTCCCTCTTTCCTTGGCCTGCCTGCCTCCTTTTTGCTCCGGCCCCGCTCTCTTTATACGCCGCTCCTCAAAGAGAGCGAACGAACCGGTCGGCTCGATTTTCGTTTGTCGATTTTCACGCTCCCCTACCGGGCTGGCCAAGTTTAAGCGACACGTTACGCGAGACCGGTCATTTTTTCCCCGACCAAGGGAAAAAATTTCAGTCGCGCCGAAGAGGGTGGCCGGTTGCGTCGCGTCGGTTCAACGCGGAGAAGTTTAACGCGGTTTCATGCGTCCTCTCGGCTCCGTTAATCGAATCATCGATTCCTTCCACGCGGCACGGAGTAACGCGCTTAAAAGTTGATTTTCGGTAAAGAAATCGACCTTCCGCCTCTGTGGATCGGCCAGGATCCAGAAGTCTCAGTCCTGGGGATTCGCGACGCGAGGTTAAACTTTCGAATCGCGGAGAAGTTTAACGCGGTTTCATGCGTCCTCTCGGCTCCGTTAATCGAATCATCGATTCCTTCCACGCGGCACGGAGTAACGCGCTTAAACGTTGATTTTCGGTGAAGAAATCGACCTTCCGCCTCTGTGGATCGGCCAGGATCCAGAAGTCTCAGTCCTGGGGATTCGCGACGCGAGGTTAAACTTTCGAATCGCAGCTGGAATCCTCGATTTTCTACGGCTCTGCCTCGGAGCAGGTAACAGTCTCGAACGCGATCGCGCTACGATGTATCGGGAATATTCCGTTTTAAAATACATCGTCGTCCCATAACCGAATTATCGTTCCTCTTTCCTCGTTTCCTCGAATAGGTCGACCACGGTTAAACGAATCATCTCTAAAAGTAACCGTACCGCGAGTAACAACGTAACTCATCCGGCAACGACGTTAATGCGGTGGCCTTTCTTTCTCCTCTTTTTTCCCCCCTTTTTTCCCCTTCGCCGATGGAAATCGGGAGAATGCTTAATCGACGCGATCGGACAAAAATGAGATTCGAGGAGATTCGACGAGTTTCTTTTTTCGCTGTTGGCCGATACTCGGGCTGGCCGAAAGTTGCCCCGCTAATAAATTCCGAATCCCGAAATTGGAACTTTATTTCCTCGGCGAATAAAACAGTAGCGATCCCGGATGATTTACTCCGTGACCCGGACGTAGTTTCACCTCTCTCTCCCTCTCCTTCACCCTCTCCCTCTCTCTCTCTCTCTCTCTCTCTTCCTAGCCGAGTATTCTCGATGCGCGCTACGTTGCACCGGGGGCGGGGTATATTTCCCTTTATCAACTTCGCGGTCCCGTCTCCTCGAGATTGAATAACTTCCGTTATTTCGTGGTACACGAAAGTCCACGGATCTTATCGTAGTCGATGATGCATATCGAATAGTTGGCGTGAGACAAAAGTTGGCGGGATCGGTGGAACGGAACGATCTCTGGCGCTTTCGCGACCGTATCCTCGACCGGTTTACGTCTAATTAGGCTCGCGGGACGACGATCGGCGGTCGTAAAGCGCGTCGTCGATCAAATATTATCGCGCACGCGCTATAGATTAAACGCCAGGCGGCGATTGCGTGCCGCGCCTTATTGTTTCTGCATTTTCCAGGCCCGATGGTAGTTTTACGACGTTGGCCGGCCTCGAACTTTCCTGGCCCCCTGATTACCGCGCCTGACCCATTTCGCGGTTATACCACTGTACGGGCGCGCGCTTAAGATGTTGCCGGTGCTCGTAAAATATTCAATAAGCGAGATTACTCCGTGTAACGATTTTACGGGTATTCCGGAAGCACCTCGAGCCACGATCGCTCGATTACGCGAATAGCACGGTTACAGCTTCCTCCTGGGCTCACGCGCACTGTCTTTGAACTGGGGTATCTTCCATTCGCCGGATAATTCGTCTTTGATCGCGCGTGTATAATCGTCGGCGAGATATTAATCGCAGCACAGTGGATCGGATATCCCCGCGGGTAATACCGGTTCCTAGGCTCCGCCACTTTTATTCCCCGCGATATCTCCTTCGAGCGTCGATTCCTCGAGCGTCGGGAGGAACAGAGACGGCAGCGTCGGGCCGATTGATTCGTCGGCGGAGAATAAAGTCCGGGAATGGAAAGGAAGGGTAGGGAGGCGAGGAGGGAAGGACAACGAAGGCAAAGCGTAACTTTCTCGTTACTTATGTAGGGTATCGGCCTAGGGAATCTGTTTCCCCGCGCCGAGAGGCGTCGAGAGACGTCGAGAGTCCCGGTTTATCGCGTCGCGACCAAGCGCTCGCTTCGGCTACCCTGAGAGTCGCGCGATTCCTCTCGAACGGATTCGTCTTTCCTCGCGGATCAATCCGCGAGGTTCGGCGTTCCGAACGGGCCTCGACACCATCTGCTCCGAAGGCGTGTTTGAAACGCGGATAGCCTCGCGAACAATCCGCTCTCCGCCTCCGCCGCTATTCCCATTCGGCAAGGAACGCTCGCAGCGCGACCAAGTTTAAGACGGTCGCGCGTCTTTACGACTTAACTTACGACTGCCACTTTTTCCCTTCCGTCACACCTAGCGGGCGTGACTTAAGCCTCGCTTTGGAAATTGCACGGCACAGGGGTCGCAAAGGGGGTGAGCGAAGCGAAGGGGAGGACGCTCGCGCGATGTGCCGCTCGAACGAACCGGCTGCGGCCGAGGCTTCCTAAAACGCTCCCGGGGATGGAATGAGTTTTCCGGACGATTTAGTCAGGTATTTATTTGCTCCTCCCTCACCGACGTCTTCGCGGTTCCTCGCTCCAGGGACCATCTTCCGGCAAATGCCCGACATAATGTAGCTTCGTCGAGGTACTCGCGCGCTCTTTCCCGTTCAGCCGTTCACCGCTGCCGGTGCGGTGGCCCTTTTATTGTTCTTCCCGACGACGTCTTTGGTCCCGTTTCCACCCTTCCCTCTTTCCCCGTCGTTGACTCGTTCTCGCGGAATGGGATCCGTTCCCATGCGGTCGTCGCGCGCGGCGAGGGGAGGTCGAAGCGAGGAGATCGAGGCGAGGAAAGCGACGCGAGGACGGCGACGCGAGGGAACGTCGTGCAAATTGCCGGGCGCCGCGTCATCCCCGGGGATCTCGGATCCCGGTGGCTCCTCGCTCGGCAAGAAAACGCTCGGTTCGTACCGCGTCCCGTGAATTCCTATTTATCCGGCGCCGGTCGTAGCGAAGGCCGCGGCCTGGCCGGAAACCGGTCTCGTAACTCGCCGATACGCGATCGAGCGTTGCTCACGGTTTAACGGCAACTGTGGACGGTAGCCACGACGGCGTGCGCGCGAGTTTCGCCGCGATAGCCCCGCGGGGATGACGCGGGTAGAGGCGGGGATGATGCACGGAACGGCGAGAAAGGTATCGGGATCGCGGGAAAAATTTCGCCGGGCGCATCGAACACGCCCGCGGTCGGTTATCGAATTTCGTGCGGGCCGGGCGTGCGAAATATTATTTCGCGAAAGATAAACGAAGCGTTGCGTCGTCCGTTGCCGGAGGAATTTAACGCGCGTTCATCCCCCTCCTGCCTCGTCCCTCCCTCCTCCTCCTCTTCTCCCCCGCAGCCCTCGCCGCCCCGATAAATAATTCTCGTCGAATCGGGAATTAAATATGCCGTTTCGCGAAATTAAATTGTCATCTGTCGCGAAATTACGCATGAATATTTATGCCGCGACGCCGGTGCGGACCTTTTAAATCGGCTGGCCATCGGCCGAGCTGAGCGCCGCGGCGCGTGGAAACCGAGCAGCGCAATCTCGATTTCCGGAACAGCACCGCGGCGGAACGAGAAACAGCGCGAAAGGCGGAGAGGAAAAAATAGAGAAGCAGGGCTAGGGGAGAGAAAAACGAGGAGAAAGGGCGAATTGGCCTGGCGAGAGGAAAGAAAGGACGCCGGGGGAAACGCGGGCGGTAGCAATATCGTGGATCGTCGAGCCTAAAGTAACACCGGCCAGCCGTTTCTTTCTCTCGGCTCAGGCGCTCCGCTCGCTATAGGGACCACCGCCGACGCCGCCGACGCCGCCACCGCCACCGCCGCCGCTGCAATCGATAGGACAGTCATCCTTGCCTCTGCTTCCCGGCTCTCGCCACCCGCACGCTGCTTAACCCCTCTCTCCCTCTCCGTCTCTCTCTCTCTGTCTCTCGTTCTCTTTTCCGCTCTTTCGCGTGGCCCGGTGTACGCGGCCAGGCCAGGACCACGAAGATTAATCATCGGTCGATTTTAATATCGCCGCCGGTATCTATATCGCGGGATAGACGAGAGCAGCGGGATAGGGAGGAGTGGCGGACAGGGTGGTTCGGACGGGGACGATCGGCACGGTGTAATTTATTAATTCGCTCGGACGCCGTAACGGCCGGCCAATAATTCTAATTTGACCGGCGGCTAAGCGGTTTCCAATTCGAGGAGAAGCCACGGAAAATTGAATCGGCGTCCCGTGGCCTTACTTACGTAAGTCGACGTGGCAGGCTTAAAGGGGTTGGACCGGTATTAGCCTCGACTCGAGGGGCTGGAGAAGAGCGTAGTACACGTACCCTTTCCAGCCTTGCGAACCCTCCGCGTGCAGTCACGTCCCGAGCTGCTCCGTTAGACCGGGGACCGAGTTTCATTAACGTCACGTGTACTGTCAGAAATAGTCCCCGGGGAATACCGCGAACGTGTACACACCGAGGCAAACCGGCTAGGAGAGAGAGAAGAGTGTCCCCGTTTCGCGACAGTTCTGACAGATGCTTAATATCACCGATGCCTCCGACTAATACCGCGGATTACCCGACGTTAGAGAGCCTCGCAGCTTGATCTCCGGATCTCCTTCTGCCCTTTAATTCCTCCTTTCACGGTCGTGGTCAACCTCGCTCCCGGCTTCCTACCGGTTATCGATGCACCGGTTCGCGCGCCATTTCGCCCGCGATTTCAACCGCGACTCTGCGCAGCGAAATCGTCGAGAGAGAGCGGGATTTTATCGTTGCCGGGTCGCTCGAATTTCGGCACCGCGGATATTTATTCTCACCGGAGGGAAAAATGTTCATTAAACATTCATATTTCCGAGTGGACGCGGCCCGTTAATGTTTCACGCTCGACGAATCGATCGACGTTAACGAGGCCAATAATATAACAGCGGGGCGAGGCGGGGCGAAGCGACGCCGCGCGTCCCGGTGTCGATGTCGATGCCGCGCTTCTTTTGGGAAATTCGCGCGAACGCGCGCACCCTCGCCCGACGGTATCCGGAAATTGAAATAAACAGCGACGAGGGAAGTTTACGTGCCATCCGTTCGTTCGTATAAACGCGTCGAGTGTTTCAGCCGGCGAGAGCCGAGCGGAATCGTTCCGAATTCTAGCGAGTTTCGCGAGATCGTAAATCTCTTACTGCGAGCGAATGGAAAAACTTCGCGCGAGTGCGACGCACGTGCACGCGTGTCTCGGCGGGGAGGGAAAAATCGGGACCCCTGTATCGCTAATTACTCTTGACGACCCACTTTCGCGTCCGAGCTCCTCGTCCGCGCTCCCGGGAACTGCGGCGGACACCAAAGCCCGTAGATTTACGAAACGCGCCTGTAATTAGGAAATCGAATACCCGACGAATGGAGATTATAAACTAAACGCACGCGGTGCAGGAGAATTAACGTCACGCCGGGCAGCTCAACGAATTCGTTGTTACGTCGGAACGAATTGGCCCGGCTTATCGTTACGAATTTCCCGCACCGCGCGGTTCACGGGGGCGTCGCGGCGGTCAGCCGGAACGTTCCCCGTTGGTATTCCTCCGTTGCGCGAACCGAGAAATTAATTTCTCCTGGTCCTAATCGATCCCGGGACGAAAGGGGTTATTCGATAAGGAATATCGGCCGCGTCGGCGAATAGAGGCGAATAGGGGCTGATCGAGGCGTTCGGTGGCCGGGAAACCGCGCTTCGATCGCGAACGCGAACGGGAATCCGTTATTTCATACGTGGATTTTATTCCCCTGTTACGGTAACACAGGGGAACAGGTGCTCGATCTAAATTCCGCGGAAGAAGAATGGAAGCAGCGTCGGTTCCATTGTCGATGGTGGCCGTCCCGAGCGTGGCGCGCTAGCTCACGTAGAAAATGCGACACGATCCTCGCGGGGGTCGGGGGAGAGGGGCTTATTGGAGGGCCGTGGAATTCGAAATTATTGGCCCGGTGTTCATCGAGCCCTGCTCCCATTTCCCAGTCGACGACGATGGCTCAGGTGCGTCGCCTGCGGTATCACAGCCTCGAGACGAGCCGAAACACCGCGACGCTCATGAATATCGACCGGTCGGGTCGATTAAAATGCCACGACCCGCGCGCGGTGTTGCTTGTCGCTGTTCGTCCAACAAACCCGATGAAAACCAGCCGATACCGTCCCTCCGACGTTCGATTTTAAACGAAACGTCCACCGACCGACGCACCCGCCGGTCGCGAATTTATTCCGTATTTAGAATACGAGTTTTAATCCGGACTGTTCGGGAGACTGACGCGGAACCGAGGAAATAAATCGCTCGACCGATTCTTGTTGCAGAAGAGCTATCCTGACGAATCCGGACGTCCTGTCCAGCACGCCGTGGTCCCGGCTGCTGGAGAACGACTTCTGGGGTACGCCTCTAAACGATCGGGGGTCCCACGGCAGCTACAGACCCCTCTGCGTGGCGACCTTTCGCTTGAATCACCTGCTCGGCGGCCTGGACCCGTGGGGCTATCATCTGGTGAACGTGGCGTTGCACGCTGCCTGCACGGTGCTGGTGGTCAGGGTTGCCAGAAAGGTAAAGCGCGCCACCACTCGCGGATAATAACGTTAATTAAACGGGCAGCGCCATTGAAATTTATCGGTTATTCAAACAAGAAACTAATTCGAGGCGAGAGGAGAATGACGGGGTGGAGTGGGGCGGAGGTTCGACTGGTTCATCTGCTTTTCGATTAACGCCGGACAGGCTGCTCGCTCGTCGGTCAGATTTTACGTCAGAGCGGCAGAAAACGAGATAATAGTGACACCTGTAGAGCGTACGTCATGCGGACTTGATAATACCAGACGTTATGGCGACCGGTTGGAAATAAAATTTTACCAGTCCATTTAATTCCGGAATATTACGTTAATAATCGCGCGCGACCGCGCCAGCGCGCTCTCCCTTCACGGTCGCTCCGTGTCACCTGCCATGGTTATCGTAATGAAAACAGGATTACCAGAGGGAATCCGTTGTTTCGTTTCGAGAGCCTGCCGCTTTTTTCAATCCCGCGCGCCCCATTATCGCGCGGCTCGCTTCGCGCGAATAAACGCGCTCGGTCTCGATCCTCGTCCCCGCGTTCGCCGGAAATCTCGAAAAGAGGAACTCGTCGGAGGATCTCTATCGGTCGAGGAATTAACTCGGAAACCGCGGGCAATCGGTAACGCGGCGAGATCGAGGGAGAACGAGTCCGGATCAAACGAAACGCCCTTTCGCTATCCGTCCTCCTCTTCCGCCGCTCGGCCATTTAGCGGATTAAGAGAAATCGTCGAAGAGCAGTTAGACCGCTCTCCTGTGCCCATTCTCCGGAGGAGGAGGAAGAGGAGGAGGAGGAGAGAGAGAGAGAGCGAGAGCGCCGGTTCATTGTCCCCGATTGTAAAGACTGCGCTAAAACGCGCGCCACCTCGGTCCCTCGAACAATGGGGGGAGAAACGCAGGATCCGGACCCCCATTGTCCGGCGATTCACCGGGAATTTCTCACGTTTTGCAGGTACTGCCGGGAAGAAACAACCTGGGCCACGCGATCGCCGGCTTCCTGTTCGCGGCGCATCCGATCCACAGCGAGGCGGTGGCCGGCGTGGTCGGCCGAGCGGATCTGCTCGCCTGCCTCTTGACCCTCGTCGCGTTCCTCGCCTACAGCGTCCACTGTGAGCGGACCAGGGCCCCGTTTCCCTTGATACTGGCCCTCGCCTCCTCCGCCCTGGCCACGCTTGCCAAGGAGACGGGAATATCCTCGCTGGCTCTGTGTCTCCTCTGGGAACTCTGTCGCGGCGAGTCGGGTCGGAAGGTAAGACGCTGCGAGGAAAGTTCTTCGAGGCGGCCGCAACACGGCACACGGAACACGCTGCCAGTTATTTATCGGCAATTCATTAGGGTGCGCGGAGTCAGGGGGTAAGCGTATCGATCCGGGTCTGGTAATGCGCTAGGGTAGGTCGCGCTGATGAGCTGCATAGCGGCAGGATGTTGTAATTGACGTATCGTGTGTTTACGATGTACGCGCCGCTCGCGTCGCGTCCCGGCGCGACCCGTCGCGCACGAAACGCCGCGTCGCTCGAAAGGAGCAGCGGCGCGCGCGATCGAAAGCGTTAAACGCTCGGTCGGAAAGGGACGTAAGTTCCGGGAAACGGCCCTCGAGTTAAACGTTCCTAGCAAGGATTACACGCGGATCGAGTTAGCCCTTCTCGCGTGAGACGTGTTTCCTGATTTACGCTGCCACCCCTTGTCAGTGGTCGCGCAAAGTTTCCGTTTTACAACTCAATTTCGCTCGAATTACCACCTCCGTTCAGCCATTTCAACCGCCGTCCCGTATTTACGTCTCGACTACGTGGCCTATCGGATTTTCCCAGCCGCGTTTCTTTCCCGTCTCGCGGTTTCTCCGTGGTATCGCGCCTGCGGCTCGGAAGGCCGCGGCGGATGCAACATTTGCAGCTCGTCGACGCGAACTTGCTCGCATCTCACGTGCCCCGTGCACATTACCGTAAATTAACGTTTCGAGAGCTGCATTACGCCGGATTGCGCCGGTGCGCGCCTCTGCCTGCCATTACGAATATTAACAACTGAAAATGGACCGGTCTACCGGCAGAACGACGTAATCAAATTACCGCTGACGGAGGAAAGTAGGTGAACGCGGAGACGAGCAGGCTCGAACCGCCGCGGATTATTCCGGCCTGCTGGCGTCAACTGATAACGCTACTCGATATAATTATCAGCGAACGGGTTACAAGCACGGTAATCGCGAGCAACCGGCGTGACGTGGAATTCCTCGCGTCTACGCCCCGGATAGGCTCGGCCTGGTTTCTTCCACCTTAGACGCACGTGTGCCTGGTGCCTCTGTACGTAGAACACGGAGGAAACCGCGGGGTTACACAGCCGCGCGGCAGACAAGCCGTGTAACCGATAACGGTGCAGCATGTGCAAACGCGAGCCAGGCCAGCGTCGGTTCTGTCGGAGACAGCGGCCTGATGCACGGGGTGAGCCATCTCCAGCTTACCCACGCCCTGCTTCTAGACGGCTTTAACCACCTTCAACCACCTTCAACCACCGCCTCCAGACACGCTAGCTAGATCCTTCGGCTCCGAACCTCCAGGCGTTCGCTTTTCTCCCCTGCACATCGCATCCGGATGCGCTGGATGCATCAGACGCCTGGTGTGATGCATGTCGTGGACCAGCCAACCATCCACCCACCCATCCACCCAGCCAGCCGACCAACGTTGGAGGGGTGCCAAGGGTCGTTCGCGTCTCCCGACACCCTTCCGAGTGTAGCGTCGCGCGGGAACCGGCTCTCGGTAGTTCTTCCTTTCTGTCCTACCCAGTCGTCCTTGTTTCAACCCCCCTCTCCTCCCCCTCGCGCCTCATCGTCCATATTTTTCTTCTTATTACCGCACCCGTATTCGCCGTTGTTCCGTCGCACAGAGAGCCAGTATGCCGGGCTAACCTTCCCCGAACAAGAGTCTGAAATTGTCTTCGTCGGAGGGATCCCGGTTGGCGGTGTTGGCGAGGTTCTATCGGGAAACGGAAGTGGCCCGGCGTGTAGCTACGACGTGTTCGCCCGGTCTCGCGGGCAGACGCGCGCGTCAGAGATCGGTCGCGAAGAATATCGCGGAATACGGGATGGACCGGAATTGTCGATGGAACCAGGTACAACGCGAACCGATTCATTTACCCCGAGGATTCCCGCGGCTCGGCTCGTGTCCTTGTTAACCATTCCCCCGTTCCCTGTCTCGTCAAAGTACCCTTTATTCGGGGAACTTCGCCCCGGAATTGCCAGTTTATCGCGGCACCGAAAATGTCAGCGGCGCCATGTAACTGGGTTACATTACCTTGGCGAATTATTCCTTCTCGAGTCGTGCGTCCCGAACTTGCCGAAAGTTTCGCCCTGCGAGAGCTATCGTCCCTTGATTAGCCCGAATTCCCCCGAATTCGCCGTGGCTCCGGCGTAACTCCTCCATTTTCCGGGCTTTTCCGCCAACCTGTTTTCTTCGCAACTCGTCCTAACAATAAGGCGCTGCTATCTCGCTCTCACGAATTTCCCCGCGATCCCTCGGCGTTCCCCTCGAAAACGTCGTTTCTAATTTCCGCGGCGATTAAAATATTCACCGAGCGCGGGACAATTTAGTCGGACGAGCGTCCTGTCGCGTTGCATTTTTCGCCGTGCGGTCACATTAAAAGCATCGTTAAAGGCGAAACGGAACGGAACGAAACGGAACGACGAAGAGAGAGAGAGAGAGAGAGAGAGGAAGAGAGAGAAAGAGAAAATGCTCGTACGAATCTATCGCGAGTTATAGCATCGCGGGCAACAAAGACCGACCGGGCTACAATTCTGGAGCTCGCAATTATCGTCGCGACTTCTTCCGCGGCCCCGCAATTTACCATTAAAATGTCGCTTTCGCGTTACGTCGCGCGACGGCTCGCTTTAAAAGCTTTCGACGTTACTTTTCATTTACGCCGAGCGCCGGTCCTCGACAGCGTCGCGCCGATTAAGCGTGCCGCGCACGCTTTCTCGCGATTTCCTGATAACCCGCCATAATTATGTTCCGCGCTCGACTATTTCCTATTTCCTTCCTCCCCCCGATCTCTCCACGCCTCTGCAGCCCCGTTCGCGCTTTGCACCCGCGTAATCGCGAGCCGCGAATCGCGCGCGCCACCCTCTCGTTTGTCAGCCAGCCGCGATCGAACGAATCTTTCTCATTCGTAGGTGATCCGCCATTCGTGAACCAAGTTCCACGAGAAGTTCATTCCGCTCGTTGCCGAACGTTTCTTCCTTCCGTCGACGAGACGTCGGCTGATGGAAGAGTAACGGGAGAGTACGGTTTGACCGAGTATAACCGCTGGAAGACGTCAGGTTCACCGATACGAAGGGTACGCGCCGTTGCTTCTTCCCCCGTCGACCGATAAAAAAAAAAGAAACACGTTCTGGAGGCGAAATGGCCGAGTGGTACGCGTCGACAGCTTTGGTTAAATCGGTTAAATTAGTTTGGAAACGGACGCGTAGTTTAAATTACGGGCTGCAGGGCAGGACGAGCGAGCTCTTTGGTCGAAAGGCGCGCAATTATTATTAAGATTCCTCGTTTAATTACGAATGAACGTCGATATCGGAGCTGGCGGCGGCGTTAATTAATCTTCATTTCCCGCGGTCTCGTGTCTGTCCACGCTTCCATGCTGCTCGATTAAAAAGCGTGTACATACTTCATAACGAACGACAGCCATTAGGGCGTGATGAATAGCTCGATCGAATCGAGCGCCGTTCATTTATTCGAATCACTGACGAGGGGAATCTTATTACCGGGTATCGAGAGCAGCGATGAATTCTTTAATTTATGTACACGCGAGGAAATATAAAGCAGGATCCGCGATCGATACCTGTAACGTTGCCGCGCTTGCTAGCGCTTGCCGACGCTTGCTAACGCGACTGTGTTTCGTTTTCCAGGTAAATTGCGGCCTGACACGCACGCGTAGCATCGGCATCGTCTCCGGAAGTTTGGCCCTGCTGGTGCTCGGCAGGCTAAGGATCACCGGGACGAGGCCAGAATTCGCTAGCGCGGACAATCCGACCGCCAGGCATCCCTCTCGCCTGACGCGCGGTCTCACATTCCTCTATTTACCCGCTGCCAGCGCCAAGATGTTACTTTGCCCGAGCACGCTGAGCTTCGACTGGTCGATGGACGCGGTGCCGCGAATCACCAGCCTCCTCGACGCGAGGAACCTCGAGTCCGCCTGTTTGTACACTGCGCTGATCGGCGCCTCGATCTGGACGATAAGGACGCTTCGTCGGCCGCCACGGGACGTTTCTAGTCTAAATTTCGCCCAGTATCACCGGTCGGTGTCGTCCAGGTGTCCGGTCTGCGCCGGCAGGCGAGCCGGAGGCTGTCACACGGACGGGTGTCGAGCGGCGAATAACAACAACAACGGGCCGATCGGCGATTGCCACTGCGCCAAGAGGCCTAACAGCGGATCCAGCTGGAGCAACGGACACGCCGGCAGACAGGCCACCGCGTGCAGCGTCGCGACGTCCCTCGGTTTCCTCGTGCTTCCCTTCCTACCGGCTAGCAATTTGTTCTTCTACGTGGGCTTCGTCATAGCCGAGAGGATCCTCTATTTACCGAGCGTCGGCGCGTGTCTAATCGTCGGAGCGGCCATCTCCTCGTTCTATCACATAGCCAGAAGACACGGATCGCGAAGGAGAGGCAGGATAGTGTTGCTGGCCACCGCGATCCTCGTTTGCCTCATGTCCGCCAAGACGTTGTCCAGGAACACGGACTGGTTCGACGAGGAGAGCCTGTACAAATCTGCGTTGCACGTCAACCCACCGAAAGGTCAGTCCCTCTCTCCCTATCTCTCTTTCTCTATAGTTTACGTCTTTAAATCCTTCGGCGAGAAAAACGAGGAAACTCGCGGTGCGCGATTAACAAGGGTCGCAAAATTTCTTATCTCGAGCGTCGGACTCGGTGTTTCCTCGTAATTCGTATGCAACGTTAAATACGTCAACGGGCAACAATTGCCATTTTACCGAGCCATTAACGTTCTAATTGCCTCGGTCTGCTGCGCGGCCGCGGGGCGGAGCGATAAAGATAGGTGGCACGTCCGACGAACGGGGAGGAATTAAAAAGATAAAGATAATAAAGAGTCGCGTGCTGATGATAAACGAAGCCTAGCCGATGATCGAAAGCAGATACGTCCGCGAGGAGGGAATATACGGCCGGAGGTAGAAATGAAATTCCAGTGGACGCGAGGGACGGATATCGCTGGCAGTTTTCTCGTTATGCGGCAACTCATTCGGACCGCGGCTGGCCCCGCTATCCAGCCTCTCATCTCCAACTTGCCGGTCGGCCAACCATCCGCCTACCGTGTACATAAAATTGCCACCGAGTTGGATACGCGACACGCGATAGACCAGCTCGACAGTAGTCGCTTCGTACCTTCCTCCGCCACCTGTCCGCTTTTTTATCCTCCTCCACTTATCCGTCTTCGTCCTCGTTTTTACGTGTCTCCGACTAGACGCGTCCTCTTTTACCTTTACCCACCACCTGTCTGTCTCTCCCTCTCCCGATTCACCACTCACCCGCCCTCGCGCGAGCTTTGTCATTTTTATCCTCGTGCTTCCGTTGCGTCAGCCACCCTCGGTCGATGTATGTTGATGAAATTATGAATACACCAGAGTTCCCTCGCTCGATCGACTTACCTTCCTCCTTCCAAACTTTGATATGTCGCCCGGGATATTTGTATTCCTCCCTCCCACTCTTTCTCTCCCCCTTCTCTCTCATTCCCCTCTCTCTCTTTCTCTCTCTCTCTCTGCTCGGCAACACTTCGGTTCGATGAATCAGTGATACGGGCCTCCGGAGACGCGGAGTGCATCGGTTTCCCCGACAACTTTCCTCCCTCCTCTCGAGCTTTTATCCTTCCCCTTATCCGTCTCTGTCCGTTTTTCCCTATCGCCGCCCGTTTTTACCAGCTTTATCTAACCGATCTGAACGCCATACCGCACACCGCCGAGGTCCTAATTACCCGTAGGTGGGCCGAAGCGCCCGTTAGATCTCCTTGCCATCGCCGGCGTCGTCGTTCCCAAACGCCATTATCGCGGTCGCTCCGTTTGCCCGAGTTCCGGCAACTCGGTTCCCCGAATAGGCAATGTTCCCCGGAACACGCCTGGCCGGACCAGCGTTTCAACGATGCTCCATGCCCGCTTTGTCGCGTCCCACCTTTGTTTCCCTTTTAATCTTCGCGTCAAAAGGGTGCTGGCTGGTGGAGAAGAGCGGGTGGTCACGCGAGCCGAACCCTTCTGCCGTGTCACCGACAGCCATCCGGCCACCAACCTTCTCTCGCGGACCGTTTTAATCGCGCCACCGGAAACTCCCTATTAGCCCGCGAGCTCCTCTTCCTCGGTCAACTAAATTCGCGTTCGCGCTTTCCGATCCTCGATCTTCCCGCTACGCTCGAGGATCGAACATTCACGGAGAAGATCGACGGTCGAATGGAGGAAGGGACGTATCGATCGACGAAGGTTTATCGTAGCCAGAGGAACCGAGGGGTTGCCGGGAGCTGGTTGGACAAATAGAAGAGCCAGACCGGAGCTTGGTCCAACAAACTCTGCGGACCATTCCTTCTCTTTTGCCCGACTCTTTGCTTTTTCTTCCTCCCGGTCTCACGCTCGGTCTCCCTTCAAAGTCAGCCGGAGCACGCGACGCGACGTTGTCCGGAGCCGCTTCGGTTATCACGGCGGCCAACCCGTCCGGGTCCATTCGACCGGCTGTTTTCCCTTCGTTTCCCTTCGGCCAGGGTGATTAGGTGGCCGACTACGCGAACGGACGCGGTGGTTCGATTGTGAAGGGTGAGAGTGCCGGAGATCGCGTTACGAGACAGGGGTCACGGCACGGCGGAGAATAAGCACGAAACTCGCGAGGCTCGATGGAATCGCGCGACGATGAAATATGTTCCGCGCCGATTTATCGCGTTTATTTATCGCGACTGATTTAAAATGCCAGGCTCGCCGCTGGTGGATTATCGCCGAGTTGCCCGCAGTCGGATCGTATTTTCCCTTCGGTGGCGCAAGGGCGGAGAAAGAGTGGGAGGGTGAGAGAGATCGGAGATGGAGAACGGTTTGGAAAAAGAGGCCGGTGCGAGGCGGAGAGAAATTAGTAACGCTATTTAGGGGAACGGGTCGAGGACGAGGCGGGCGAAACGCGCGAGGCGGTAATGCATAATAATGGATAATCATTTTTCGATTTCGTTTTTTTCCACTCGACCGTGTTTTCTCCGTCGATGGTTCCTTGCGCGTTCGCGCTTCGCGCGGCCGCGTCGCGCCTCCTTCCTCTCCATTATTTCGCCCGGCGTTCTAAAGAGGCGCGTTCCTTTTGTTCGTCCTATGACGTTCGATCTATCATTCGCTTCATTTACATCGCACAGTCACTGCAACGTGCTCTCTAATTCGCTGGCTCGCGCGCGCTCCATTTCCCCATTCGCCGCGCTGCAATTGAAAAGAAACGGCTAACTAGATCGAACCACCCTCGCGCTGCCCGCGCACCACGCTCCGGGCTGACTAAAATGTGGAACACGCGCCATTTTCTCCCCGCTTCTCCGAATTTTCCGACCGACTTGGACCTCGTTAATGACAAACGGTCGAACGTGTCGCGGTTAAATACGCGGCTCGTCTTGAAATTTCTCGAAATTCCGTTTCCTTTTAGCTCCCGTAAACCGGTTAATTCCCTCGATCCTCGCTGATCCACGGGGCACGGAATTGTGGGAAGTATCGCGCAAAAGTCTCCGCTAGCTCCAGCGAGTTGCTCTTGTTCGGGTTGTAAGAACTACCAGAGTTAGGAGCATGCAATATCTCGCGGTTACCGTAAATTCCGCGGCAGACAGAGTTACGCGTATGATTGGCCGTGCTCGCAAGGATTGACTCGTCGGTGATGAAACGTTAGGAGAAACGCGAGTTATTGGCTTTCGCTTCGGAATGCTGGAAGACGGCGATGGTTCGGTCCTTCGCGTTTAACCTGCAGACGATTAGCGACAAAGTCTCTGGGAACCTGCGGACGTTTAAAGAACACGAGGGTCGGGGGCAGGAGAGAAAGACCGTTTGCTAATTAAAATTATTCCCTGTTTACATTTGTGCGCGGACAGAGCTCGTAATCGGATTAAATTCATCCTGAAACCACACGGCGCGGTAGTATTTAAACTACTAATGAAAAACAATTTGCAGCGTTAAAGTACAAGGGGTTTTTAAATAATCGCAGAGGGACCTCGCAGGGTCAGAGGCAAGCGAGGGCTCGCCGCGTTTTTCTCCTCCTCGGTGTAAAAATAAAATCTTATTTAAGGCGATGTCGCGTAATCTGCTTGTCTCGTTATTCGTAATCTCTATCTAGGCGAACGTGGTTCGCTGCTAGCCGAAACCACGGCTCTCCTCCCCCCTTTCTATTAAAACTTGGACACGGAGCTCTCGCCATCGACGAGAGCCGGGTACAACGATTGGCCATAAAAATTTCAAAGTCCTCGAGAATTCTCCGGGCCGTGCCGAAAAGTCTAGGACTTCGGGGTCGAGTCTTTGGCGACCGTTGGCGACCGTTGGCGAGTCAGCGAAGCACGGTGACGCGTGATTCCTCGTGCCGGAAGGAAACGCGAGCTGTGCCGAGGAGCGGAGCGGATCCGTGACGCGTCTGCAGGCCAATTTTACGAGCGCGCGGATTCATTTATTACTCTCCGGTCGAGTAGCCGCCGCGCGGATCGGCGACGGAGGGGCCTGGGAAATGTTTTATCGGCGATATTGTTGGCCGAAGATAAAAACCGGAAGCGAGCTCTCGCGATAGCCCGGTGCGCGCTCTGCCACGATATGCGCGCTATCCGGCCGACGCCGGCCGAGAGATCGCGTGCGCGCGCGCCGGTTTATTGCTCGTAAATACGAAGAACCGAAAAAGAAATAGGGGGGAAAAAAAGGTGGAAAGGGTGGAGAGAGGAAAAGGGTCTGGAGCGTGCTCGCATCGCGTCTTATTGCCTCTCGAGAAGAAGTCGTGCGCTACGTTTAAAGATCTATCGGCCAGAGATATATCGTTCTGCCCGTGTACTAGCCGTGTACGATTGTGCTCGGCGAAGAAAGATAAATTCGGTATCTCGGGTAGAGAAATTTGGCGATAATATCGCGAGAAATAAACGACGTGTCTCTCTCTCTCTGCCTCTGTCCCTCGGTCCACGCGTCCGATGCAACCGCTGTTCGTTTTTTTTCGGCTCGACCACGCTTGGTAGTCCGCTTGTAACGACTGTTCCGTTGTGATTGTTGCAGCTTATGGTAATTTGGGCAGCGTGCTGAGCGCTCAGGGACGCGTCGCGGAGGCGGAGGAGGCGTTCGTCCAGGCGCTTCGCTATCGACCGAACATGGCGGACGTACACTACAATCTGTAAGTACAGCCACGTGCAGTTCCAATAATCCACTTTGCTGTTTGCCCTCTGTCTCTCTCTCTCTCTCTGTCTCTCTCTCTCTCTCTCTCACTCTCTCCTGCTCTCTCTTTTTCCGCCGCTAATGGTGTCTGGCGTAGGAAAGGCCAGCCTCGATCTCGTTTTAACGCGGCACACGAGTGATCAGCGGGGGTCGAGTTTATCTAAAAATCCTTTCCTCGGCTGTTGGCCGGCTTTCGTCCTTTGTCCGGCGGTGGCGTCGCGACGCGCGGCACTCGTTACCACGCGGTCGGTCGTTTAACCGCAAAGGCAGTCTCCGAAGTCGATTTCCTCGGAAGAAGCGTGGCGCGCGAGGCGGTGGACACGTTTGCCGGAGAAAGTTTGGCTGAAAGAAGACTCGCGGGGAATTCGAACTCCGCCCACTCGGCTTCGTATATTTCGTCATCCAAGATTTATGAGACGCCGGCGTACAATGGCCGGAACTTTCTCCTTGTCGCTCCGGTTGCTACGTGTCGCGAATCCCGGCCTCGACCGCTGAAAATCCTAACATTCGAAATTCTAAAATCCCGAGCGCACACCCGGCCACGGTTTCGAATTTCATCTTGTCTCCGACGGAACGTAACGCAATCGTCCCGGGGAACTTCCGTTTCCCTCCTCTCTCTCCCTCTCTCTCTCTCTCTCTCTTTGTGTCTCGCTCGTTGCTCCTGGAACGAGCACAGTGGACGCTGACCCCGAATCCAGGGACGGCTGTCGAATTTGCGTAATCCGCGAGCAAAGCGCTACCGCTCCGCAAATCTCGCAAGCAATGAAGTCTCTCCTGACTTAAGCAGCCGGCGCGCGGCAGTGTCCGAAATCCCGAAAAGGCCAGCCGGGGGCGGCGAGGACGCGACGCTTGCGATTCGCCGGAAATAAAGGTCGAAGGAATCGCTGATCCGTGCTGGAAAATCGGTACACGTCGGGAAATTCCTCCGATTGTCCCAGATCCATCGGCGGACTAGCCGCCGCGGCGCTTTGTGCCCGCTGCTATCGGAACAGCTAGACACAGAGGGAGAGTCGTACGGGGAATTTGGCGTAGAACGCGAGAAAGGTATCGATCCCGGGGCGGTTCTCGCTACTCGCGCGAGGATCGAAAGATCGGACCGGAGCCGGTCGACCGGCAGACACTTTCCTTTATCGCGGCCCGGCTGCAAGACAAATTCTCGCGGGGAACCATCCCCCGAAAGTCTCTCGGCACTTTCGCATCGACGCTCGTCATCTTCCGGCTATTCGGGGCCGCTTCGGAAAGGACGCGGAAGCTTGTCAAACCGGCGAGTCGATAAGCCGCCGCTGGGCATCCCTCTGCGAGCTTGCGATAAGCCGCTCTACGTACCGTACGTTCCCTGCAACGCGGTTATCCATTATCCGAGACCGTAAGAGTACATCCGTCGGGGGCGGGGGGAGTGTGCATCCTCGAGGGGGTAGAAGGTTGCTCGATACGGTGGTGCTTTCCGGCGAGAAGCCTCGCCGGGGAACGGCGAACCAACGCAAACAACCAGCCCTATTTATTTTCCCGTTTCTACAGGGTGTTTGGCGCCGATACGTGGTTCGTACACGGGTTCTGCAGCTTTCGCCTCGCATGGGTGGCTATGATTAATAAGGCGCACGCGAGATAGTCACGGAGGCGGTATTATAAAATTCCGCGCGGCGAACCGCTCGAAGAAACGTGCTCTCGCGCGTTCTATTTCGCGACGGGCAACGGATTCTCTCTCGGATAGTTCGGACGTTGCGAATTCTTTCCTCCGTCAAATTACAGTCCGCCTGCGGTACGACGTGCACGGACGAATATATCTCTTTTCATCCGGACGACCAGCGGACGAATCGCGAGTTGCGCTCCGCACGCAGGATCGCGGAGGCGGTAAAACGGAGAAGCTCGGGAATATCGAAGCGTGCCGGGAAGTGTCGTGACCGGGTCCTGCGGGCTGATTGCAGGGGGCAACGAATGCGGAGTTTCGAAGCGCGTTGCCTCGCTCGTAACGTGTCGGTCGCTATTCCGCTTTCCGTTGTCGCGAGATCTCTGACCGCGGGCACACGCAAAAGAAACGGCCTGGACGGCTCGATAAGCCGGCCAGGTACGTTGTCCCTTCGACGGATCGATCGGTCCGACACGAACAAACGAACCAACCGACCAACCAACGACATCCAGCCCCGTCGGTTTGTGTTCGCCGCGGTAGGACAACGGAATTTTACGCCTACCGGTGTCTTCCGTCTCCCCTGCGCGACCCCCATGCTACGGAAGACTGATGACCGATTTCGAGGGCAACGATGGATGTTGATTTATTAAAACCACCACCACCGCCGCCATGGCCGCACCTTGGCCCGGTCGCGAGTCATCCATCAGAGGCAGGCGGCCGATGAATGGGAAATTGATTAGTCGCCGGGTAGTTCTTTGCGAGGAGGAAAGAAAGATGTCCTCCCGCTTGTCCCACGCCGGAGTAGCTTGCTGATTATGTGGCACTGGGATAATAATGTCACGGGATCCACTGGGTAATTAACGGACGCCTGTTCCGCGTCGGGGATGACGCCTGTCGCTGGAGGAGAGATTAAAAAATAATTGGCTGCGCGAGCTTAGAAAGGTGGTAGGTAAATCAAGGTTTCGAGCATCGACGGCTGGCTTTATTCGCGAAACCGGGGGACGAGAGCTGATAAAAAGGGAGGTAAAAAGGGAGGAAAAAAGGGAGGCAAAAAGGCAGAGGGCCGGGAGCGGGGTCGGGCGAGGAGACGGAGGAGAGGAAAAAATAGAGAAGGCAAAGAGTATCCGTGACACGTTAATTAAGCGTCGAACGGGAATTATTGGCCGTTTCACAGGCGGCTCGGCACGCCGGATACGCCAATGGCGGTAATTACTCGACGGTAAATAGAATCAGTTGATTCGGCGACGAAATTGACACCGAGTTCAAAGGAGGGTCGTGCGTCGCTTAATTGTCGTCGCGACGCCGGAGGTGCGACGCCGTGGTTACATGGCCGACGTTAAAGCAAGCATCTGTGCCGTTGCGGCGCATCGACGCGCGAAACTCCCTCGACGCGCTACATCAGAGAGAGCGTGAGAGGGCGAGAGAGGCCGAGAGAGGCCGAGAGACCGAGGGAGAGAGCGGTGTGCATCGCATTGCACACGTACACAGGGTGACACCGAACGCGCGTATGAACCCACACAGGATCGGTGCTAGAGGGCTAGGAGCGGGGGGTGGCTTAAGGGGTGGCTGAGGGGTGGCAGAGGGCGGTGGTGAAGTGCGGCTCGGAGTGCAATTGAGGGTTTTCATAACGACGCCGCTGACGCGAAATTACGCGGCCAAGCATCGCGAGCTGTCGTTCCGGTGAAAACGCTAACGAAATCAAAGTGCGATCCAAGAGAATTAATTTGCTTATTGTCTCGATGAAATTGACGCGAAACGAGACCCGCGAGCCGGAGGAAGAGCCGCGCTAATTGGCCCTGTGACAAACGCGCCGCCGATTCTCTCCCCGGCTCTTCCCGGCTCTTCCCGGCTCTTTCGAGGTTCCCCATCAACGCGAACTTCGTTAGATTCCCGTAAATATTTACATCCTACGTTTCGTCGGCGACGTCTTCGGGCGAGGCTTGTTTCGCTCAGCGCGAAATCGTTACGCGCCAAGTTGGTCCGTGGCCCGGGGACGAGGAAACGGGATGGAAGGCTGCTCGGAATCTATCTCCTCGGCCTGGTAAACGTTTCATCGCGGGTGCTGCGGAAGGAACGCGGGAGGAAATAAACGCGGTCGATGCGACCGCGATCGTAAAACCGCTCCGACTCTGGCAGGGCTATTCGGAGCCAAAACGCGTCGGAGCAGATGTCGGGGAATATCCAGGGGAGTTTTCTTCTTTTGGGAGCCGGGGTGGGAAGATAGAGGAATTAATGGCGGTTCCGGGGGAAGGTCAATATCGAGGACGTCATTTATTGGCCGGGGGAGAATCGTGGATGGGAATAGAAACTGCGAGCGTTTAAGATACGACGACGTCGGTCTCTAACGAACGGCCAACCGACGGCCAACCGACGTAACGAAGATAACGATGACAATTACGAGGACGGAATAACGAGAACCGAGCGATTACGCGCGGATTATCGTTGTTAAAACGCGAGGATGCGTCTTTCGCGAGTCTTCGCCTCGATGCAACGGGACGCGTCGTGCCTGATCGAAACCGCGGCGGTAAACTGACAAACGATTCGAGTGTAACTACCTCGTGTTCTAATTATTCGTTTCCCAATAGCTTCGATCGCGTCCCGCCTAAAATTACCCGCGACCTCGACGGCGATGCACGCTTTTCGAATTCAGCCGTCATCCTGTAAAACGGGAACGCTGAAAAATACACGCGTCCGCGAAACGTTCGCGGATACGCTTAAATTTCCCCGGTACTTTGCCAAACAAGATATCGCGTTCTAAATAGATCCAATGACTGACTGACAGGTGAACGTGATTACGCGATTGATTTTGCCAAATGCAGCCACGAATAAACAACATCTCGTTCGGCTTCTAACGCGATCGACGAGGTGCAGCTGGAATATCGAATTAGTTTTTGGAAGGGCCGCGCACGCGAAACTACTATCCGCGGCCATCTATTTTCACCCGGGGTTCATTTGCATACGACCAGTCGCGTGTGAGTATCCATAGCTGCGAAATGAAACGCAAGTGTTTGCCCGACGTTTGATCGATTAGCTCCATCGAAAAATAGACGTCGAAAGTTACCGTAACAAATGGCACGCCGCCTGT
>NIJG01000031.1:2736208-2776759 GCA_002201625.1 Euglossa dilemma
CCCCCCCCTCTCTCTCTCTCTTTCTCTCTTTCTCCCACTTTATGCGAAGTCGGAACAATCGAGCTACCCTCAAGATTCCCGGAGCTCCGCCGGTTTAAAATTCAAACAACACCTTCGGTCCGGAATATGAAGCACGCTTCGAGAGATTCTCGCGGAATATAACGTCGGGTGAATATAAAAACGGCTCGGCTGGAGGTTCCTCTCGCTGTGCGGCGCGAGAACGGGATCGAGAGTAGAATGGAGACGATTGGAGGCAGGAAGTATCACCCTCGTCGCGGCGATATTTAATTCGCATTAAGCGACGTGACCGGACAGAAGGAAGGAAGGAATGGTGGTGAGGAGGGATCTCGGGGCTAGCAGGAGTCGCGTCGGCGCTGGCGTTCGCAAGGCGAGAGGCGAGGCTGCGAATTGAATGGGAAATTGATGGGCTTCGGCCTGTCGGCCGTGTACGCGCCGTATATCCGCCATAGACCCCAACTAGATTCCGTTGTGTCCTGCTCGTGTATACAGCCTGTACCACGCAGCGTTCCACCGCCCCTGGCCGCTCCCGGCTGCCCCTAGCCGTCGCGACGCTACACACGCCGCGTTCCTCGCCGCATACGGAACGACGCGAGGAGGACGCTGGTGTGCGTGCGTGCAGCTGCAGCTAGCCGAGGTAAACCGTCGTCGTCGGTCCGTTTGGACCGGTGTTTACCCATGCTGACCGCTTGAATATGTATCGTCTGGCCGGTGCTTTGATTGTACGCCTTCGCATTTGCATACGGAAGTGTCCCGGTTGCGTCCACCCTCAAGACGCAACAGTCCAGACGCCCTTCGCTCCGATTCCACGCTCTCCTCTTCCGTGCGCGACGTTTCCGTTGCCTGCGTGTAACCCGCTGCAATCGCTGGGTTTCGGTTAGCTCTGGATATGGTACACCTGTTGGCCGGGCTGACGGTAGAATAGCTCGACGGGGCGGAAGAGTTTAGGCGAACGAGATAAACGATGGTCTGCAACGTCTGCCGGGTGAAAAGGACGGTGGCTGAATCCGAAACGCGAAATTTCCTAATCGCTACCGTCCGTGGCGAACATGCAAATTCGGACTTATCTGTCTGGCTGGAACAAAGGTATCGCCATTTTCGGAGAGGCGCATCGCGTCTGCCTGTGCGCTCGTCGCGGCGCTGAACTTTATCTGCGGTACGCGATGAACATACCCCGGCAACGCTCGAACTTAAAGCACTAGCGCGGCTGCCGGGTATCTAAGGGTGTTATCTCAGGTTTACGTCTGTGTTATCAGATACCACGTCGCCGGAAAACCGAGTTACCCGAGCGCTGCGCTTCGTTCCGCGCCGCGTTGCGCGCGTGAGAACTCACCCGAAGAACGTCAGCTATTTTCCCGTTCGACCTCTCGCCCCGTCCGTTCCTCCGGTTCCGATTGTTCAGAATCTCACGTCGCGGTCGTTTAGAATGGCAGCTTTCCAAAGCCGCGGCAATATGTCCGCGGTTAAATAGCGTCGAGCTCGAATTCCAATCCGGACGTCTCATTCGACTCCGCCGATCGACTTGGCAAATTTATCGCTATACCTTCTTCCGTGTCTCTTTTACCTGGCGCGCGCTCGCGACGGGGAAACTCGGTTAACCGGACTAGCAGTGGTTCGTTTCGCGGACACGAACGTTCATCCGTTCTTCGCGGCCGTAGATTAATACGGCGAGAAAGCCGCGCCAAGTTAGAATTATCGCGCACGAGTCGCGTTTCTACCGACAATTTACGGACCGATGGTCAATTACCTCGAATTACTTTGACCCCGCGAGTTGTCGCGACGTCGAGCGAGGAAGTAGCGAGACCCGGTCTGAAACTCGTTCCTATTTTCGGCGTTTCAATTTCGCGAGTCGCTGGCGAAAACGGGAAACGGAAAATGGCGGCCGCCGGCGGAATCCAGAGGAAGTTGCGTGCACCATCGGGATACGTAACGGATCCGTAACGGATTCGTAACATCTGCTCTGCTCGATCGTTTCTTTAATACCATAATATACGTACAGAACGGGTGAATGTACCGTTCGAATGAAACTTTGTTCTCCACTTGTTGCGCGCAACATCGCTCTGTTCCCAGCCATATTGCGCAACGAAGTCTCGAAACTTCGTTGCGAATGGAGTATATACGCGGGCCGAGATGGGAAGCGGCGTTGCATTGTTAGCGGCGGCTTACTCGCAACGACGCTAATCCTTTTCGTATTCTTGTCGAATTAATTCCAGCCCGAAGGCGTGCCGATTACGAATCTCGCGAAAGATTCCTCGGCAAGTAAGTGGGAGGTGCACGGAAATTTCCCGAGTTTCCGAGTTGCGAGTTCCGACCGGCGGTCGGGCGGAACGCGCGCGGCCGAACAATCCGTTCGATCGTATCTGTAATCACGGTTCTCGCTCAGTTTGCCTAATAGCTCGGTGCATATCCATTTGCCGCGTGTTTCGGTTAATTTTTAATACGCCGTTCACCGGCCGCGCCGAAACTGGTGACTTGAACTGTAACGGTCCGCAACTGCGTTTGACGGCAACGGTTATCTTTCAATTTGTATGAATGGCCGCGATTAAAGCGGCCCAAGCACGGTTTACCTCAATGGGAATAATTGGTGCCGGTCGAGTGAAATATTTGCGTATCGATAGGCGGGCAACGGTGGTGCTTTCAAAGAGATTTTGCGCTGTAATTCGCCATAATGCCGTTCCGCTGTGATTCGCGTATACGTCAATGTCACCGCGGCGATACGCTTCCCGCGATCCCGAGGACGTTCGTTCGTTCGCACACAATGGCGGCTCGATTAAATCGCCAGTCCACTCAACCAATCTCTCTCTTTCTCCCTTCCTCTCCGTCTGCTGCCAGCTTGTGCTCCGAGAGAGGGAGAGAGAGAGAGAGGGAGAGAGACTCGAAGAAGTCTGGGCGAAAGAAGAACTCTTGTTGATAGAAAAGTCGAAGAATCTGGTTCCCCTGCGGTGATCCGGCCAGCCGCGGCGGGGAAAGTGATTTCTAGGGTCGAGGCATCGATTCGTTTCGCGAAGACCGGCTACGCTTCTACCGCCAGGCCTGAGTAAATATTTTATCGCGAAGGATCTGGTTGCCTGGAAGGGAAGAAGAAGAAGACCGTTTCGCGACTCCTGCTCGTTATGCCGCGTCGACGATCTTCCGGCCGATCTTTCGCCCGATCTTTCCCTTTCGCGTTAACGATTGTTCGCCGCCTCTCGCCCTGGCGGCCATTGTGCCCGCGCGTATTCACTCCCGGCTATCGTTTATCGCGACGCAGAATCGCTGGGAAAACCTTGCGCTAATTTAGAAGTTGGCCAGAAGACGAGAGGCGGATCCGAATAGCCAGGCCGGACAATCGCGATCCCCGCGGTGAAAGGCGGGAACTTTCCAGTCCCGGCATAGTTTGACGCGTTTCCCGCTACCTCGGCCGACGGAGGTGCATAGAATCTTTAGAATGGAACACGACAGGGTGTCCCACGGTGCCCGGGGGAGTTTCACCCGTGGCGGAAATACCGTAGTCGACGGAGCAACTTCGGACGGTGTTTCGTCGTGGTGCGCGGTACAGCTGGATAGTGGAGCGAAACTACGAGCTGACGGCCGGGTTAAATGTCCTTCCCTCCGTTCCCCCGACGGTGAATCAATTGTATTTCTCCCGTTCGAAAACTTTGCGCAACCACGCGGAAAATATACCGACCGCGACGTGGCTAAAAATTTTCCCGCAACTCGATCGAACGGCAAATTTCCGCTAGCCGAAACTCCTCCTCCGCGTTTCTCCGTGTGTCGACCTCGAGAGTCGCGGTTGTCTCTTATACTGCCAGCGGGGTTCGCCGCTTTGCGACACTGTGCATGGGAAAAGCGTGCGAAACGTAGACAAAGGGGTAAATAGTTTGTTCGACTAATTATTCGGCAACGATCGCTTTGATCGTCGTCGGGAAAGGAGATAAACGAAGAAGGTGTTCTCAGAAGCAGCGGAAACTCTTCCTCCGCGTTTCTCCGTGCGTCGACCTCGGAATCGTGGTTGTCTCTTAAACTACCAGCGGAGTTCGCCGCTCTGCGACACAGTGTAAGGGAAAAGTGTGAGAAACGCAGACGAAAGGTTAAATAGTTGGCGTTTCTCCGTATGTCGACCTCGGGGAGTCGCGATTGTCTCTTAGACTACTAGCGGAGTTCGCCGCTTTGTTACACCGTGTAAGGGAAAAGCGTGTGAAACGCAGACTAAAGATTAAATAGTTGGTCGAACTAATTATTCGGCGAGGATCGCTTTGATCGGAGAGACGATAAACCTGGAAGGTGTCCAGAGGTGTCGGAGGTGTTACCTGAAGGTCAACTTTCGGGTTCGGTTCGCGCAAAGTCCCTCCTCGAGTTGGAGACTCGAACGTCGATGATGGATAGTGGTCAACATCCAAAAAGCCCAAGTTAGAGACAAATAGGAGAGAGGGGATCCGGGATCGCTTCAAGGTCGGTGGAAACTTCAACCGGGAATAGTTTCGGCTAAATTCCGAGGTCAACGGAGGATCGTTGAAGAAGGACAAACGAAATTACGTCCGAGATGATCCGCGGATCGATACTCGCGGTTTGCTTCGCAGAATTTTCTACCGACCGAATGAACTTGGAAAAAATGAAGTTCGAGGGAAATTACGAGGTTCTTTAGAGAGGAGTTGCCGACTGGGCGTGATGGAAGTTTATGAGAAGTAAAAAATAGCGCCGCCTCGGTTTCGCGGAACTCGGTGGGAAAAAAAGTGTCTCGGAAGGAACGTCCAGAGACGGTCGTATTAAAGTAAACTCGCCAAGCGGAGTGAAGTTCTCTCTGTCTTCTCGGAGATCGTCACAGCGTACACGCGGGATAGTTTGATCCGTTAAGTTGGAAAATTTATCGAGTTGAAACTTGGTTTAATCTGGGACCGATGTAGACGCAAGCAACCCGAGTTGTGTTCCTCTTGTAGCCAGCACTGTAATGTACACCGAGGCAAGACAGATACGAAACTCGGTGAGGAAGAAGCTAGAGGGAGAGAGAGAGAGAGAGAGAGCGAGCGTGAGAGAGGGGCAACGGAAAGGCAGAGGGGTAGCAAAAGCGCACACAGGCCTCTTGACAGAGACAGAGAAGGGTGGTGGAGGAGGAGGAGAGAGAGAGTAGGTTTGGAGACCTTAAAAGCGACAAGACACGAGCCGCTTCGAAGTTATCTCTCCGACGTCTTGCCACGCTCGAGGCTCGTCAAGGTAAACCAACTCCATGAATTAATTAGTCGGCAAACGGCGAAAGGACCGTGGCTGGCTACTCGCGGAGGCATGAAAGGTTTCCAGCTGCCTCTCTCGCTTGGTCGCGTGCACACGCACAACCGAGTTGCCCTACGGACTAGCCGAAGAAAAGGCAAAGGAACGTGTTTGCGAATTGGCTAAACGAGACAAATAACCGGCGAATGGAGCAGCCGTGCAGCCTCGAGTTTAGACAATGGCGCTTAACTACAGAATTCATGAATCGCCGATGACTTTGTTCCGCGAATTTCTCCTCGGCTATTGAGACGAACGGACTCGGGCTGCGACGGGGAACCAGTCGAGAACCAGACCGTCATTGAATAATCTGCATTGATGACCCCGCCCCTCCGACTACGATACACGAGAAACGTCTGGGAAATCTGGAAAAAGGGAGGAAAGAAAATTCGCGAGGTCCCGGTTTGAATGCGAAACCCGAAGAGACGGAAGAGCGAAAGTTGAAAACGTAAACGTTCGCGACGTGGAGCAACCCTGTCGGGGGTTGGGGAGCGGTGGTGGCAGGAAGGTTTATCGAATGTCGGTCGTTATACACGGTGGCCGTGGAAGATGGAGCAGCGAGGAATAATGCGATCCGATAGGTTGCCGGTGGCGCGGGCTCCGGCGATAGCATCGGATCGCGTAGCTGGAAAAAATAGCGGATGGCGGCGAGAGGAGAGAAAAGGTAGATACATAAATATAAATCTAGAAAATGAGAGGGCGGAACGCACAGGCGGAACAGCCGAAGATAAAGGAAGTTCAGAGTGTGTGCTCGACCCGAATCCCAGGCGCGCAGCAAAGTTTTCGAGAGCTATCCGACGGCACCCCGGGGAATCGAGCTACGCATACGATGTTCGACTCTCTCGCCGACGGATCCTCTCATAATATTTCTCGAAATCCTTCAAAATTCCGCGGAGGGAAATTTTCTCGAGCCTCGGCCCCGCCTCTCTCTCTCCTCTTCCGCCTATCCTGTACAAACAGCTTTCGCGGGCCACGGTTAGGGATTTACGAAGAGAGTTTCCGCGGGAATCGCTCGCTCCGACCACCATTTGTCAACGGAAAATCCCCGGTTCGCGGTTTACAATTACGCGGGACGAATCGATTCCGGGGCCGCGTCGCGGAAAAATAATTGCAGCTTTATCGTACGCGAAAATTGACGCGTCCCTCTCGATACGGTACCCGCGGGCCGACGACTCCTTTTCCCGGCAACCGATTGAAAAGCCACCATAACGGTATCGAATCGGTCAACACCGACGGAAAAATTGATTACTTCTGTTCGATAGCGAATCCGACCGGCCGATAGAAGGCTTAATACCTTTCTCGATACTCGTCAACCGGTTGACCAAGCCGCGGCGACGATAATACCGCCGCCAGATATCAGTAACAATTTATCCAATGAACACATCCTGTTATCTCGTCCGCACTCCACCGGACTCTTCCTCCGAGTCAGCCAACCGAGTAATAGCTGAATCAAGTAACGCTCTCGTCTCGTTCTCTCCCTCTCTGCACACGTATTCCCCTGCGTTCCCCGTGATACCGAGCGAGCAACCGTGCCAGCCTCCTCCAGCCTCCACATTTGCGCTAGAAATCAGCGGAAAACCCGACACCCGAGTGTTTGTTTCCCCCCTCTCTCTCTCTCTTTCTCTCTCTCTCGCACCTGGTTCGATCCTCGAGACGGACACCTTCTCGTCCGCGAAATCCGACTCGACGGTTTTAACCCGCGCATTACACGGCAGCGGGATAGCGATAGTAAATAACCGGCGAATCGATAGCGTTTGTTTCGCGAACGCGTTGTGCCCTTGATAAATTTTCAGCAAACCGTCGCAGCTGGACGGAATATAATGAGACCGGTGGTCGAATGGGTGGACGCGCGATCTACGAGGGATCTTTGAAATTCGAAGTTGGCTCCGAGTATTGCCCGAACCCGAAGTCGCGATAGCACGGTCAATTTCGCGAGCGCGGGCCGGATAGAGAGAGGGGAAAAGGAGGAGGCAGGCAGAGGGTCCGAGAGCGAGAGGGAGAGGAGAAATCCCGAAATCCGTGCACGATCCTGCGGCTATGGGGCACAGGCTGTCGTTTGTATGCCAACCGAACGTTTGTGCATCGTACGTAGCCGCTTGTCAGACGGCAATGTCTGATAATACAAAGCCCCATACTGCATGCGGCTTTCCGTCCTACAGCGCAATCAGTACGAACAATCAGTTTGCGGAATAGCCGCCGCTGGACACACAATCGGCGTCTTCCGGTGATTCACCGGCTTAAAATACGATTATAATTCCCTTTTGTCCCCTAAATCGTCCTGTCGCGCGTGTATCTTTCGAGGATCCACCGTCGTCTTCCGACGAAGCATCGGAGCCGGGCCGTGAGCCATCGCGCGTTCACCGAAGGCCTAACCGGCGAGGCTCTGGCCAGCAGCATCTGCTGGAAAAGAGAGGCACTTGGAACCGGCTGTCCCGAGGCTGTCCCGAGGCTACCCCGAGACTCGAGCCTCGAGCCTCCACTTCGTCACAGGCGAACGCTCCGGCCACTGCTAGATCGAGGGCTCTTCCACCCTCCTTTGATTTTCTCCGCATATTTTCCATCCCTCCCACTCCACCCTCCTCCGACGGACACTCCCGGTTCCCGTGTTACGGCTTCTTTACTCTCCTCGCCGGACTACTTCTTTTTCCTTATTCCCACCGAGTGTTCACTCTTTTACGTCTGACCGGCGTTACGATTTTCGGCCCAGAAATTCGGATTATCCGTTAGTAACGTTGCGAATCCGACTGTTTCGCGAGTCGTAATTTCCAGCGAAACGTACGGCGAAACCAGGCGTACGATGTTTCCCGAAATCGAATATCCCCGATGCGTCGGACGCACACGCATAGGGCTGGCCTCTTCGTCTTCCTGCCCGCCTCCCGCACCCTCCCTCTCCGTGTCCCTGATTCCATTACAATTCGCGCATCTCTGCCATCCTGCCTCGATACCGTGGCTTATCCGCCTCTCGATTCGGCCAGTATACATGCGCTCGCCTCTTTATCCTTCCGCTAATCCCTTCCGCTCTCTCTCTGTCTTCCAACCCCTCTACCCGCTCGCCTCTCTTTCCACCCTTTCGCCGGTCTCTCTATCACCCCGTTCCACCGCGTGGCCACCCTATCAATTCGGCTGTTTCTCGTTTTTCTCGCTGCGCGTGTATCTCGCCCGCAGGACGCTCGGTCCGCGCGGCGATCCGCGTGCGCGCGTATCGATATCCGGCTCGGCGAAGCGAGACAGCCGAAAGGACCGCGCCGGTCCTCCACCACCCGCATACGATTTCCCCATTCACCGAGTAACCGCCGTTTACGCCGGCACACCGCGACGTCCATCCCTTTCGCAGCTTTGTCTCCCCGCATCAGATATTACCCGGGATAATGCGTCCAGCGGACCAGCCAACTTCCGTATCTGTCCCGGCGGTCTCGCACGCTCGCCGCTGTCACGAAGCCGCGCGGCTCGCGAGGCATGCAGCACGCGAACGTGTTCCAGCTCTCTGTACGGACGGACGCGAACGCCAGGCTGGCGCCGATTCAATACCCGGCGTCATCCCGTTGATACGCTCAAAGGCCCGTTCCGGCCGGAAGGTCGCGGGCTATCGTCCAACGTCATCGGACCGTTGACGAGTTAAGAATCGGTTTCGGCTAATCATACGCTGTCCACCGACCGCTATCGTTCACCGGTCAATACGGTTTTCGTGGATTGACACATATCGCTAATTAGTATTCCCCGATCGAGTTCAATGGTATCGCGTTGCTCACCGCCGAGGCAGACACGACGCTGGTCCGAGTCGGGATTAGGAATCAAAAGGGAGAGACTAGCGTCCGTCGATGGAGACGCAACGGCCGTGTAAATGGAACCGGACGTGGCGAGTCTCCTCCGGGTCCGCGATACTCGTGATTCAAAACGCGCGGAGAGGATTCGCATGGATTTCCGCTCGGAGGCTGGATCATAAACGTCGTTTCCGTGGAACTGTTTACGGATAGACGACGGGTGTAAACGTAGGAGGGAGTTATTTATCCGAGAACGACGGGGAATGATAGACTCGGTGTCGAGGCTGTAATCGCGTTTTCGTCGAATCGTGCAGGCGCAGGTATTTGTTTTAATAGGAAGACGGGTCGGCGGGGCGGAGCGGGCCGAAGCGGGGCTCGCGTAAATTCCGTGAATACCGTCCGTTGTATCGCGATATCGGGACAGAAATTGAATTAATAGGCGCGTCCAGGCCGGCGTGGAGCGGCTGTAACGCAGACGCGCGCTCGTCACTCGTTCGACGATGTAACTCGCGATTGACGCGCTGCTGTAAATCGATATCGCTCGGTGAATACCTAGATTACCGCGCGCGCGGATCGTTTCGTAAAGCTCTTCGATTCTCCGCGGCCGTATCGCTCCGGGCCGGAGCGTACGCCGAGCAACTTTCTCGCGGCGATCGGCCGCGCGCTCCAACGAGAATCGCGGTTTAATTATACTCCGCGAACAGCCAACGCGTGTCTTATCGCTCGCGGCGAAATTAATGCGTGAGAGTTGCAACCGTGTCGCGCGGCGAAGCCTCTGCTGTTGCTACTTCCCGACCCACCTCTCTCCCTCTCTCTCACCCTCTCTTCCTCTCTCCTTTCCGCTTCGCGCCGCGTTCGCCACCCCGCGGCCACCCCCGCAGCCAACCCGTGAAATTTACTATCCGAATTTTACGTTTCATTAACCGCGGCTCTCCGCGCGGGCATTAACGGATTCGCGCCACGTATTTATGCGCCGGTAATTAAGAGCTAATTAAAAATGGCCGGGATATACCGATCGGTAAATAATCGGGGACGAAAGCTGCCGCGCACCCCTCCCAAGATAAATCGAACGCCTATCTCACGATCGTATAACGTAGCCCGGATTTAAGCGGCGGCCGCTAATTGCGCACGCTGTTCCGTAACCATTTAAATTGGTTCACCGCGACAGATCTAATCGTTCGGACCGGTCCGATTCGCCCCGTCGCACCCCTTCGACTGGCAATTCTTTTCGCTCGGCCGGATTCGATCATCCCCATGGTGGCCCTCCGGCTCGCCTAGACGTTCCGGGCTGGTATTTCCGCGAAAGATTTCGCCACCGGCGAAACGCTACGTCGCGAACTAACCGAGTCGAATGGTCCGTTGATAATGGTGGTTTGATAAATCTTCGGAATGCACGCTAATGTACGGTCGGCTTGTCACTGATCTATTAACGGGGAAACCAGTCTATTGTCCTAATCTCGTTCATCGATAACGAGCATTGGCCTCTTCGCGAAGTGGGCCGAAGTCCATCCCCTTTGGATCCTGGCGCATCGATCGGGTTCGGATCGAAGGCCAGTCTCTCTCTGGCCGTGCCAGCCGTCGTCGAATCGCCATCGATTCTCAGACTGGCGATCCAACGGAGTACCACCGCGTAATCTCGTTAAACATCGTCCGCACGCGTCTCGCGTCGTCTCTTTTAAACGTCCGTCTTATTGCCAGTCACGCTCGGTCGAGAGCCGTGTCGTCGAGTCAAAGCAGTCCGAGCGATTGGTCAACGCGCAGCGTGTACCTCGTTCGCGGACCAGGCAATCGGATAACCGTCGAACTTAGTTCGTTTCTGCGCTGAATGGTCGACCAGAAATCGAATTTCGACCCGTGTCCGGCGCGTTCACGCGCGCGACAGTCCGATAATCGCGGCTGCGAGGAATCGAATAAAATCGGGCCGAGTTTTCCCTCGTTTTTTTCCCCGTTTTTTCCTTGTTTTTCACCCGGTCGCTGTCGCGGCTCGACGCCGGAATTTTTCCACGCGTCGCTGGAATTCCACGCGACACTGACAGCCGCGATTTCCAACAGGCAACGACCCGTGAATTCTTGCGCCCCTTCCGCGCCCCCTGCTGCTTCCGTCCCTTACGACTCGACAAAGCACCATCGCCAACCGGTCGAAAATGCGAATAAAGGTTGAACGAGAGTTCACCCCTGTCGGAGGTTGCGTCGGAGGAGCTGCGGAAAAGTTCCGTCTCTTATTAGAAAACTTACCGCGGTTTCGATCACCCGGGGGAAGTCTTAAGCAGCGACGCCGGTGTCTCGCGCGGCGGAAAAAGGTGAACGAGGACGAAGAAAGCGCTAATTTGTGGCAGTGGTCCTCGAGAATCCGCCGCTATTACCACGGGGCTTCGCGGAGCTGAACTTACGGAATCTTAGAGGGTGCTCGGGCTCTGCCTTAATAAGCGCCTTAACATCCTGTCTATAAATTTTAAGCGATGTAAAATTAGCGCCGACCCACCGTGCCAGGTTAACCCTGCCTTCTTCTTTCTTCCTCCTTCTCCCTCCTTCTTCCCTCCTTCTTTCTCCGCCTTGGCAGCTAGTGTGTTCCGTCGAACTGCCTAGGAATAATAGGTTTCAACCGCGGTCTACCTCTCTCTCTCTGCCCCTTTCTCCCCCCGATTCACCCTCTCGCGTCTACTTGCTGGTGGTTCGGGGTCAGACCGATTCACGAGGTCTCACCCCTTGCCAGCCAGCGTTCTCCGACCGCCTCGTCCGTCCGCCGAAGTCGTTATTAACTGGTATTCCGTCGGGAGTCGGAAGGTAATTCGAGTCCGAACACGCGAATGAAATTGGGCCATACTTCGCGGACGGTGTCCGCGCGTCGGTGTGTTGGTGGCTGTGTCACGAGAACGCGGTGTAAACGATGTGGGGAACGTGAGCGGAATCGGAGCTGATCCGAGGGGTCGCTCGGACCGCGACAAACTCGGCCGAAATATAATTAATAACACCGACTCTGCTCGATTCTTACACTTTTACCTAGTTCCCTGTCTCTCCCTTTCTCTCTCTCTCTTTCTACGTCCAGCCATCGATCATTCCCTTCCTGACTCGCAGATCCGAGACAACCGCGCTTTCGAATTTACTCGGATTCCCCTCTGGCTGGCGGACGGTACCCTCGTAAATGGTACTTCCTGCTTCTTCCTCGCCGGTTTCCAGTTCGAATCGAGTTCCGTGGATCGAGAGGCATCGAGTGCGGGATCGGTCTCGCGCGGGATTGTCCGGAGCGTAACGGAACGGACCACAATGGGGCCGAAGATAGAGCGGCCATGCGGGAAGCATAATTTTCGGACCGACAGGCCAGCCAATTCGGCCTCGGCCGGCCGAGCGAAATTGAATCCGTAGACGACGACGACGGCGGCGACTACGATAGTGGATGCATCGAGGGGACGCTCTCGAGCGTCTTCCAACCGTGTTTCGACGACTCTCCTGCAGGGTGGCGCGTTTCCGACGTTCGCGAGGCGTAATCGAGCGCGCGATTTCGGGGGTCGAGAGCAGAGGGGAAGGAAACGAGGCGAGAAATGGTCGGAGAAGGTTGCCGCGAAGGAAGAATGGCGCGCGAGGGGGTAGAAAGAAAAGGCTGGAGACGGAGAAAGAAAGGACGGATAGAGGGTGGAGGCGGGCGGAGGGTCTGTGAAACGCGCACGATTTACTTTGCAAACGACGAGGAACTCGGTAAACTCCGAGGCGCCCTCGATACGACACTCCCGTCTGAAAACTTGGCCAATAAGCGGCGAAAACAAGAAAGAGGCGAGCCCAAGGGGGGCTGCATAAAAGTAAGCAGGTACGTTAACGGCTTCAAAACAGTCGAATATATTTCCCGGATCGACGCCGCTCGTCCTCCGGGCACGCTCGTTCTTCTTCGCCTTCTTCTTCCGCTTCAACCGGAGAGATTACGCCGGACGTGCTTTTTCCTTCCCGCTGACGGCGCGCAGCGTCGCGTCACCCGCGCCCGGCCGAGGGGTGGTTATTCGCTGTAAACAGCTCGCGGGATCGTGTCCCTTTCGACCATCCGAAGAAACTTCGCCCGCGGCTCCCATCGAATTTTCTCCAGATCGTTTTTCCACGTCGCCGAGGCAATCGATGCCACCGAATCCCACCAAATTCCACCGAATTCCTCGCGATCTCAGAGATTGCCCACCGGCGAGATTCTCCTCTCGCTTCGTCCTCCGCTGCCTGCAACTCTCCGAGCTTCCGTGAGCGACGTTTGAGTAATTTCCAGCGGCAATTGAATAAAGCAAAGCCAACGACACGGGACGAAATTGCCGAGCAATTGTTGCGCGGAAACGCGAGCGACTAGGGCAAGAAGAGAAGTGCACGATGACCGAGCACGGCCACGCGAATAACACGGAAAGTTCGCGTGACTCGAGGCTTTATGACGCAACGGGACGTATCGCGGCCTAGCAGTTGCGACGACGCTTTCGCGGCAAAGCCACGACGCACGATATCCGCCCAGAGATATCGCCGAGGCGGAAAGCGCGAGAAAACGCGAGTCCCTGAAAAGAAAGACCGCCGAGCTGCCGATTAATTCCAAACGGTTCGCGTTTTTTCTACCGACCACGCTAAGAAACTCGTAACGAGTCCTGGTCATGGACGACTCGTGCTTGTAACGACGAGAATTTATTACCAACACCCGACCTGCCTCCCGCGGGCACGTGCCCACTCCTAGGCGCCCTCGACGCTGGTCCGCCGAGCGCGTCGTGGAAGATCGATTTATCCGGCAGATCGACGCCGAAGACGACGATTCCTCGCGATCGCGACAGGAAAGACGGGTGAGAATCGCGAAACTCGTCGAAAAAAGAGGGCTTGCTAACAAGCGAGTTTCGACGTAAATCAAGGGCGACCCTCGCGGGGTTTCCGTGCGGTTGGACGGGTTTGTCGGCGAATTTTTCGCGCGCTTGGCCCATCGACGGACCGGAAGAACGTTTATACGCGCGTTAATTGTTTGCTAGGGAAACATAAGCGTTTCCAGGGTACCCTAATAGGATTACATCGCCGGCAGCGCGAGGCTACGCGCGCGGGTCATGGGAAACGCGCGGCGTCGCGGATTAAGCGGGTCGACGAATCGGGCGTCGTAAAATTAGCCTGTGCTCTATCAGAAAATTTACCAACGATTTCCCTTGTTTTCGCCTCTGCCTTCCGTCTAGTCTGCGAAATAATCCGAGAAAGAATCGCGCGGCGCGGCGCGGAACGGAAAGGGCGAGAGCGGTTCTCGTGGCGATAAATTTTCCATGGTCAGGAATCGCCTGCTCCTCCTCGTCCGGCATGGAAGCGAGACGGGAGTTGGGTACGGGAGTCGCGTGTAAAATAAATTTCGCGGTCTTGGAGCGTACCAGCCTCGGCGAACTCCGTTGCGGATGGTAAAAACGCGCGTCGAGCTAGCACGCGCCATACATATATGTATGCAGGCCGACCGGCAATCCCGGGGCTAATAAAAACGCGGCACTCGCGGCAGTTATTGGCCGTTTTGAATACCGACAATTTCGGAGAACCGTGGAACGATTGGAAATGGAATCGCGACGAAAGAATGGAAAGCCACCGGCAGCGGAACGGGATAAGGAACGATGGTCCTCGAAGAATGCGAAGGTCGATACGTCCGCGCGATTCGACGGTTTTTCATGGGGAATTCGGCGGCTGCGAGGGTAGGAGAGAGCAGCTGGTGGCGGGGACGAGGGTGGTTGGCAAGGTTCCCGCGTTCGAGAGGGTCCGTGGAAACTCGAACGAACCCGGCGGAGCAAGGCCAGGTTGGAACCGATCGTAAAATTCCAAAGCGTCGCAGAGTTTCTCCGGCGACCAGACGGTTCGCTGGAAAAGCGTTCCCAGCGGGGTAACAGGCAGCGGGGGATGAAAAACTTGAGCCAGGATCGATCATCGTCCGTGGAACAAATTAATCAGGCCATTCGTTACAGCTGTCATTTACACGTTTCGCAGCGGACGTGCCGATACGAGACTCTCGCGGCACCGCTCTCGAGAGCCCTCTCGGCCGATCGAGGAACGTTTATAAGCCGTAAACACCGACAAACGGCCGGGGTCCGGGTGGAAAAAAACCGTTCGGCGCCGCGTTCGATCCTCCCGACGACCTATCGATCGATCCACGCGACGCGACGCGTCAACGCGCGTCCACCCGACGTCGATCGATCCGACGCTCGCCTCGCGACTCGCTTTATCCTCCGCCCTTTCCGCCATTAGCCACCCCCGGGTATTTTCACCTTCGCGAGGCGGAGTCGCGAGGAGTCGAGCGCGAAACTCGGTCACGCGCGATAATCAAAAATTTATAGAACGCCCGCCATTGCCCGCTCGCTCGCGGTCGGCTCGACCCCGTCGATCCTCGTCGAAGCGTGACTGGTCGTCGAGGAAATCCTCGGGAGAATCGTGGAGTGTGTTCAACGCGGCGAGACCGCGACGATGACGACGATAAACCCGGTATAGTTGGGAACAGTAGCGCGAGCAACCGAATTCTCCGGCGGGTCTGGTTCCATTGGCCATTATTCGCGAGGTTGCACGGTTTCCTCTCGGCGAGCGTGTCCGCGCGTGTCCGTGCAGCGAGTACGGGATGAACGACGGTGGGAGAGCGCGCGATGCACCGGCTCGCGAGGGTATTATCGCGAAACGCTCAGGAAGCAGCGTTGTACGAGCGCTAATGCGTCGCCGTCGCTTCGATCCGGGAGAAGAGAGCCGCAACAGAGCGGTGTCGCTCCTCCGTCGAGGCTGGCTGCCTCGGTCCCACCTGCAGCTGCAGCTGCAGCCGCAGCTGTCGGTCGACTCGGCGCATCGATCGGTTCCGACCAGCGTGAATCGCGTTTCCACCGAGCACCGCAGCCGCAATTCCAATCCTTCCCTGTCCCTCCCTTGTCCTTCCTCTGTTTCGCCTCTCCTCTGTGTCTCGCCGACGCCGAAGCCGACGCCGAAGCCGACGCCGAAGCCGACGCCGACGCTGCCGACTCGTTCTGCCGATTATTTTTTTCCGCGCGGCTTTCGCGCCGATCTTCCGCGATTTCTCTTCCGCCCCTGGCTCCGCGTCACCTTTTCTCTCTCTCTCTTTTTCTCCCTTTTTTATCTCTCCCTCCGCTCGCTTCTTCCTCTTTGTCCACGCCCTTTTTTCCCACCCACGCGCGCTCCATCCTCGAGCTCGTTTTTCCACGCTGTCCGCCAGATTCCAGACTTCTCTCGGGACCGCGCACTCGAAACTTTTTGCCGCTGCTTTACGCGCTGCTCGGATTCCCGGTAAGATCTGAGAGCGCGCGGTGCGCCGCTGCGAATTAGCCAGGCGTTCCACCGCGTGATTTCGGGATCGAATTAAACCCTCGAAGCGAGAAAAGGGACTCTCGGCGGTTGGCTGAAGGAAAAAGGAGGGAATTACTGCTATTCCCGGAGCGATCTAACGAGGCTACCCTACCGGCTACCCTGTCATAGCCGGTCAAATTGATTCCGGACAGACTGTAACTCGAACCTCGCTATTAGCTATTACCAACGTACGTCAGCGCATCCAGCCGACGCGAGCACCCACAATTTCCATTCGAACGCATCTGGAGCCCCGCAACCGTTCTTCTTCCCTCTCGAACGGCCGATCGTTAAAACACCAGGATGGCCGTAAATCGCGGGTCGTTACATTTCGGAAGCGGCGTTACGACGATGGAAAGATCCAATTATCGAACGCGGCCGTGGACCCGGTTCCCCCATGGCGAACCGTCAATCTCTCGACGTAATACGAGCGACGTAACGACCGACCGAGGACGAAAGGAATAACGTTCGTGGAACCTTAGCGGGATCTAGCGAGGATAGAACCAGTCGATGTTGCCGGTCGGACGCGGACGTCGACCGCCGATACGACCGCAACGACGTCGAGGAGGATGGCGTCGACGACAATAGCCCCCCCGTGTGCTCGATGAGGCAACGGTGACAGCGATGGCGCGGCTGACGCCGACAGTGCCGGCAACGACAATGGCGATGACGGTCATCACCGCGGCGCCATCTCCTATCAATGCTCCGCTCCCGATCGGCCAAATTGATTTTCCCGCTCGATAGACCAACCACGGCCTTCGATCGAATTACACCGGACCCGATTCCTCGGTTTTCTTCTCGCCGCGACGCTTCTCTCTCTCTCTTTTTCTTTCTCTCTCTTTCCCTCTCTCTTTCTGTCTGCGACTCTCCGCGACGCGGGATCGCCTCGCGTCGTTAGCCTTACGCCCGAGCGTGGTTATCGAGGGCGACCCTGGGGAATATACCGCCAGAGTGTTTCGTCGAGGACACCCGGGTGGATCGCCAGGGTCAAATGAAGCGATTTAGCAGTGGATTCCTTTTTTTCCCCAGCGACGTTACGCCGATGAAACGACGGATGGTTGATTGGTCTGGTCGTCGCGACGGAGTTTTATCCGACAGACCTAGCCTCTCAAGGATGGAGTTTATTTCGAGCATTCTTAATGGAAATCGATACGGGGCTTGTACCGGGGGATGTCGGAAATGGGGATTAAGGCAGCGTCAAGATTTCGACGTTAGTCGCGCGTCGTCGAGGAACTCGAGTGAAACTCGGTTTCTGGGTCTAGAAGGTTTCCTCGAACGCGCACCGTGTCAGGGTAACTCGGGGACCGAGGCGTAGTCCCGCGGAATTTTCGATCGCGGAAATCGGCGGATTGGAGAAAGTAGCCGCGGAGTAGGGTCGAGCGTAGAGTAATTTCGATACCGTGAGAGCTTATTACCGAACACCTATTACCGACATCGTCATTATCGGATGCCCTACGTAATATCCGGCAGCGATAATTATAGATATATCAGATACTCGTGACGAACAATGCGACGCGGACGTACGAGTTATCGGCTGCCATTCGGCTTTGAGACCCCTGCCAGTAGTATCGATGCGTCGCTAGTCGGACTCGTTAACGCGATAAACCCCCTGTGGCGGGCGTCTTTATCGAGATTTTTGCTCCGTCCCTGCGCGCGTAATCCAGGTCATTAACGAATAACGATGTTCCCGAAATCCATAAGCCCCGGCGGTTTATCGCCGGCGTAACGTTTCCCAATCGACGATTAACGAACCGCTATCGACGATTATGTGTATCGATGTCCCCTGGCCGGAGCTTCCGTTTCGCCCCGCTCCGCGCCGTGTTTTCGTCGCGCCGATCAAACTTCCCGTCCGCGGAGTAATCGCATTAGCGGCTGTCAGCTTCTTCGAAGAATCACCCTGTGTGGCAGTAAATTAACCGGCAAGAGACAAACACCGGCGAGTTACGCGCGATGCGCGACTCTTCGCATTGGCAAACAACAGCCATCGATTTCGGGGATTCGTCCGCGGCGTTTCGCCGAGCACGCGATCGCTTCGAGATGCAATCGCGCGAGCGACAAACGAATGGCGAGGATGATCGAACACGCGCGTATACGTGCCAGTCTCGAATCCGTTCGACGTCCGCTCGGTCGCGGTTCTCGTTTCCCTTCGCCGCGTATCGAGGCTCGATCGACCGTCGAGAGTTTCCCGCGTAATCGCGAGAATATTCTTATCCGTGGAGGCAGGCACGACAATTCCCGGCGCGGTGCACGCGAGCGTTTTCCGTTCCGGCGTCGCGACGCGGCGATATTTCGTCCGGCACGATGTTTGCTCGCTTCCCGACGCGTTTATCGGTCGCACGTTATGCTGAGCGCGACGAGCTTTATGGCCGTCCCTATTTTATTGGCACAACACCTAAGCGGACAGATATTCTGCTTCGGCTGACAAAACCTCGCCCCGCGCCTCCCTCCGCCGATTTTTCCGTCGGTTTTTTACGCGATCTTCTGCCTTTTGTCGGGCGCGACGCGTCTCTATCTCTACGGCCGTGCCACGGCAAGCGGGCCGGGCGCATGCACTACGTAGATAAAATTTCCCACGAGGCGGAGAGCGGAGCGGAAGGAGAGAAATATTCGAAGCTCGCTTTGTCATCGAGACCAGCGATCGCACAAAGCCGCTCGCGTGCACGCTTGTTGCGAAATGTCGTTACATACCTGGCCATGGCCGCTCGTTACACGGACGACGCTGCAAATAATAGAGCGAAGGGCCGAACAATGCCCGAACAATGTATTTATTTTAACAATCGAGCGGCCCGGCGCGGCCGTTTATTCGCAACCCTTCGCGCCGCCACCCTCGCTCGCATCCTCGCGCGTAAACCACTCGAAATAAGCGCGATTGCAGGCCCGTCCTCGTCCGTGTCGTCGAAACCGGTTGACCGTTCGTCGAAACAGATTTACAGGAATAACGTGGGACAATAGGGGTTGAGAGGGTGGAACCTCTTGACGCGATCGAAATTGCCGGGACACGAGTCGGTCGGTGTTCCGGTGCACTGGCCCGGTAACCGTTCAGTCGCGCGCGATCCTGGTATCGGCCAGGTAAGATCGTTAAATCTCGCTCCGAGGATTTCTCTCTTAAATCGCTCGTTTCGCGTTCAACCGGAGAAGAAGAAGAAGAAGAAGAAGCGACGGAGAAACGATTTTAATAGCGTGTACCCGTTAACCGAGACTAGGTTGGAATAATAAATCGCAGGAAATACCGCGGACAATTGCAAATTGGTACAAACGAGAGGGATTGTTATGAGGAGGAAAAGAATAAAAGTTGCGGGGGGCGGGGGGTGGGAGGGCACGGATGGGCAGGGTGCGGTAATAGGTGGCGGAAGAGAGAAAGAGTCCATTATATATCGCGCGAATATTCATCTTGAAAGTTAACGAACGCGGAGTAGCGTCTCGTTAACGAACAGGAAAACTCCTCTGGTCCAGGCCGGTTCGCCTGACTGAAAAGAAAATATCCTCCTCCTTTTCTCGTCCAACAGCCACCTTCGTCTCCACCTTCTCCCTTCTCCCTTTCTCTCCTCCCTCTCTCTCTCTCTCTCCCGCGCTCTTCCTTTTTTCAGTGGCTCGAACGTTCACAAAGCGTGTCATTAGTATAACTTTTTTACGACGGGCCGTGACAAGCTGCAACGACGAGAACCGGATTTTTATATTCGGTTAAAATAACGAAGTTCCGGCGCGAGCCGACAGCGTGAAAGTTCGCGATCACGATCCTCGATCCCGCTCGCCTCCTCGATGAAACGACCACCACGACCACGACGACGACGACGGCGAAGGCGTCGCGATTTTCGGCCCCGCGATCCACTCGGCAAGCGAGCGGAAGGAACGCGCGGAAACGTTAACCGTGGAGGATCGACGGTTAGGAAAGGTGGAATTATCGATCCTATCGCGAGACACGCACGTCCGCTTTCCTGCGCCCGGCCAGAGCAGCCCCCTTTTTTCAAGCCTCTAAAGTCAAGCCGGCATGCTCGATTGGCGACGTGATCGATCGATCGGGAAACCCTGGCGAATCACTCGACTCTCTCCGCGCCTTTGACGAGGAATAAGAAAAATAATAGAACGCCGGATCGAGAGAAAATAACCGCGAACGATCGAATCGTTGGGCGTTCCGCCCTCTCGGTCGCGCTCTCCCGGCCCCGTTCCGACCGCTCTAGCGACCATCGATCCGACCAATTCGATTTCGAGATATACCCCGGAGAAAAAAACACGAAGGACGAAAACGCGACGCCCGGTAATAGCCCGCGACCCGGAATCCCTTCTCTCTTCTCCCTCGAACGCTGACGAGTGATATTTTCATCGTCGGTCGGGTGACAACGTTCGAGAAGAGATTAATCACCGACGCGTTAAAATGAATATTTTTTTTTTTTTCCTAAAATATGTGGCTCGATGGCACGTGGGCCCGCGTGTAGGCGTTATAAAGTTCGTTTATTGGCACCGGTGGCCCCCGTCCGTCCCCCCGGCCCCGGTCCCGTCGTTCCCCGTACGCTCGTTACACCGTTCGACCTCCGCGCGATAAGTCATCGGTTGACAAGTAATATTTTTATCGTTTCTGAGAGTGGCATTGTTCGAAAGATGATTAATCGTTCCTCGTCCGAGATTGTTATCGATGGGGAGCACTTGGGCGCGTTCGGATCGCGATTTAATCGCGCGCCCGCCACCAGGCTCGATCCCCGAGCCTGGCAAATACGTCGAGGTAAATAATCAAATCTCGAGGAACAAACGTATCGAGAATATTAATCGAACTGCACGCTAACGGAACCGTTTCTACCGATTTGTTCCAGGGGAATATTGCAGCAGGGCAGAAAGAATTACGAGGAGGCGATTCTGAGTTATCAGCGAGCGATCCATTTCCGGCCTTCGTTAGCTCGTAAGTATTTCCATTATTTCCCGAGCAACGTTCGCAGCGAGAGAGGCGATCGAGTTTCCAATGGTACTCTCGAGTTTCGCGATTTTTTCCACAGACGCGTTTTCCCTCGTCGAGGCGGCCCTTCTGCCGCCCTTCGGCCGAAGGGTCGCCGGGGGCGGGGCGAGCGCGGCCAGAAATCGATGTTAATGCTCTGCGACTCGAATTAGCGAAATGTAATTTGACGCAGCCGGCGTGTACCATTAATGAACCGCGGTCGCAAGTTATCGCAGTTCATTAGGGCACCGAAGCGGCAATTCTCGCGTGAAAAATAGAACGACCCTTCGCGTCTCGCCCTGTTCAAGCCGCGAAAGAACCCTATCGAGCTCTCTCTCCGCTCCGTGAGAACCTGTTCGCCCCTCGCCTACGCGTTTAACGAGAGTTCTTCTCGCCGAACGGCCGTTACCTCTGCCACGCGTCCACCATTTCATTTTCGCGTCATCTGACTCTCCGTTAGAAAGGGTCACCGTCCCATTCCGGCCTCTGCGATCTCGTTCGATCGAGACTCTGAACCGTTCGTTCGTGCGCGAGGGTTGAAACCGTGACTCGCGAGTACCGCAAACATGGAATCGCGAGTCGCGCGATTCGCCACACGGAAAATTGACCTTCGACCCGTCGATAAGCGGAACGTCACCGTACGGAGACTCCGCCGAGAAAACTCGTGTTTGTTCTCGTTTACTCGCGTAATCGCGCGTACTCGAGAACGCCGGCGAAAATGCACAGGATGGCGGAAAGAGAGGACGGCTTTCGCGGTGACTCGAGTGAGAGTGAGAGAGTGAGAGAGTGAGAGAGAGCGAGAGGAAGGAAAAAGTCAGGTCGGACCTGATGGTGTTTGCCGTATACTCGCCGAGATATTTACCTCGCAGCTAGCCGATATACTGTTTCCGGTTAAATCGCGGCCCAGAGTCGCCGGCTTTCGTCCACGTATCCCCGGCTACGTAAATATTATTCCTATTTATTTCGCAGCGGTTTGCGGTGACCGTTGTACGACTTTTCTGATACGGTATTAAGCCCGGCGAAATACCTTCTGAAAATATCAACAGCCCGGGAACGCCGTCGCGACGACGGTGTCCCTGCGATCCTTCGAACGCGAACCATCGACGTCGATGGTTGGACGCGCGCTACAACCCTCCCTCCGGCCCTAGTCGCGCTCGTTAGCCCGTAAAAGCTGGAAATTCCTCGTGTCATAGGATCCCCTCCTGTGCTCCCTCTTCTCATTGTTGGAAAACAATATCCGCGCAATCAGCGGGAATTTTTTGCCAGCGTTCCGCGCACAAAATCCACGTACACGCGGTAGGCGTAACCGCAGCGGCCAGCCGGGGGATCGGTTCGCTTCCTTAACGAGCCACCTTTTGCCCGGGGGAGCTAGAACGGGGGCTGGAACAGAGGTTAGAACGGGGGCTAGAGAAGGGGGACGCGGGACCGGAAAGAACAGAGCGGCCGTCGTTTGTCACGTGGACCGTACGATCCACGTACGACGATTTACTTCGACCGTCCTGGGAACGGTTCATTACCGAGCAAATGCTCCGGCCGGCCGCGATATCGATCTTATTTTACGCTTTCCACTTGCCCGAGCTATTTATTATTGCATCCCGGCGACTGGACCGTGCCCCGACGCTCGTCTGTCGCTCGTTAACGGTCACGCCGAGCTAAGCCCGCGACACCGACGCCGTTCTTCCGTTTAGGGGCTCAATTACCAGCTGTGCCGCGCTGTACCTCCAGGTCTACCGGTTTAATAACTATCCAGTTCGAATTTATTTCCACCTGCTTCCGATTCGCCCTTCCTCCCCCTCGATCTTCCTTTCTTCCTATCGGCGAGGATTATCGCGGGACTCGAAACGATCCTTGCCTCGGAGGCGAGACCGTCGTAAAGTCACCAGCTTCTCGGGGAACAAAGGGAATCGGCCGATACGTCTCGAGGATGGATCCCTCGGAGGCAATTCCGTCGACTTCGCGACGCGGTCGTCTCGCAGAGAGGCGGAGAAAAAAAAAAGAAAGAAGAACCAAGGGGGCACGGTCGTTCCGGCAAGATCGATTTTAAGCGTTTAATCGGAGTTATTTCGAAGGCATCTCGAACTTAGTTTCCGGCGCAACGAGCTTGCCTGCTAGCAGAGGGTGGAAAGGTGTAGCCGGAATCATTTAATCAACCGGTTGTTCCATCGAGAACGCTTGGGTTACGCCGGGAAACCGGGGCGCGGGGAACTTGGAAATTCAATCAGTCCGGCCCGTGTAGACAAAATATATCTATATATATATATATATATTCGTTCGTGAGATAATTCGCTCGTTATTATTCAAAGGGAATGAAATCTTCACGCTTTTAATCCCTCTGCTCCTGCTGCCAGTGTTGCAGTCGCCGGTTTTTCCCCCTCGCGTCTCGGAACTTTCAAAACGCCGGTTCGTTTCGGCGTAACTAGTTTTCCGAATAAATCACCGTGCCACTCGTCTCGTTAAAAACGAAAACGGAACGAAACGAAACGCCGGCCTCGGCTGTTGGCGTCATTTTTAAGCGAGAGAAAGAGGAGCGTGCGCGAGTTATATCCAGCCGTGCATTATTTTTACGCGAGGGAAAAGCCGCTTTATCAATGCTGTTTACACGGTGAATTTTCGCGGAACAATTATAACGCGATTCCGTCGAGCAAAATATGTCGGGCTACACGGAAAGCCTGGCTACGAGAGGCGAGAGCATTTCGCTGTCCGCTACCCTCCTCCACTCTCTCTCTCCTCTCCCTCCCTCCCACCCTGCCTGACCAACGCATTTGCATCTATAAACGAACTAGTTGGCAAGCGTATAAAGCGACCACGCAAGAATATCGTCCAACGCTTACTCGTCAGATCCCATCTTCGCCCGTCGACTAATTATCTGGCTGCCTGACCAGCTCGTTCGCCCGCTTCCGGTCACTTATCCGGCGCCGTTGCTGCGTTATCGCCGCGATTCGACGTCCGCGCTATCGGCTATCTCGACCCACCCCCGACACGCTTCCAACCGAGTTTCCAACTTTCCTTCGAGATCCACGCTGCCGAGGCCCGAATCCGCGTTGACGCTGATTTACTTTGTAATTAGCCGCCGAAGTTGCGTCGATTAACGCGAGGCAAGTTGTACGCGACAAAGAAAGGACCACCGTTCCAGCGTGTTACACACCCTCGGCTAAAGGATCTACGAGGTTCGAAGAACGCCAGATCGAGTCACCAGTTCGACGGTAACCCGTTTATTCAGAAGTTACAGCGAAATGAAACGTAAGCGATGAAAAATACGGTATTAATTGGAGCCACGCAAATCGAGAAAACGCGTGCAATTTCGTTACTTTCAGCGATACTATTGTATATCACCCGTTGACTCGCTTTAAAGGTAGAACGATAATTTCGAACGAAATTCCAGCGGCAGACATCTGCTTGCCAACCGCGCAAATGTCATTTCCGATCTCGATCTGCCAGGCGCGACATCGCGCACACACCAGAGGAGAGAAAGAACGCGAAAGAAAAACAAAGCTGACTGCCGCGATGAATAATTACCGAGCTTCTTTAAACCAAACAGCATAATGCGCTTACACGTTACGCGAATAAATCGACGAGCTACAAAAGCGTAACGTACATAACAGGCGTTGTTATTTCCGATTAATTTGCAATTAATTGCTCACGCATCGTCAATATTTAATCCCGATACCGTGCGAAGCGCGCTGTGACAGGACCTTCTAAACGGCGTGTAATACCCCGAATGTTAAATGAACGTCGTTCTCCGGCGTTAAAAAAAAAAAGAAAAAAAGGGAACCGAAGGGACACGCGCGACGTTGTATCGCGGAATCGCGACGGACGAGTTAATTCGTCGTAATCGAATTTGCAGCGAAAGGGTTTGGTCGAGGCGTCGATACTCTCGCGTTCCGGATAATGGTCGTAGAGGGAGGGACAGCGTTATCAGAGCCAGAATCCTAAGGTTCGTTAAACTTTTTTCTCCGGTTGCCGGCCACCGTGGTCTCGCGAATCCGTGAGAAATAAATTCTCCGGGTCTCTGGTCGGCGGAGGAACGGGGGTTGAAAGGCGAGGATATAACGCGGAAAAAATGAAAGATAAAGAGCGCGAACGGGATGGAACGGAGAGTGGATGAGCAGAGGGAGGAGATAAATGGCCGTGGATCGGCCGTGGATCGGCTCTGGTCCCTCTCGCGAAACGATCGAACGATGCCGCGTGATAAAAGCCTCGCGTCTACAGAATGTGTATTAAAAGTTTCGCCAAGTTGGCGAACGTAATTTAACCGATCTTCCGTTCACTCGCTTTAGCCGGAGTAATTTTATCGGCGCCGTAAAATTTGCCGTGCGCGACACCTCGCTCTCTCTCTCTCTCTCTCTCTCTCTCTCTCTTTCTTTCTCTCTCTCTCTCTTCTACTCATTCTCCTGCTCTTCCTGTTCCTCGGTGGACGATATGGAAAGTTCGAATTTTAAGCCCCGGCCTGCAAAGAGACATCCGCGAACTTCGTTACCCGCACGCTCGCTTTTATCGACGGTATCGGCGTGTGCACCTTTGTTTCCCGGTTTCGTCTTCCTTTTATTCGCGCGCTTCCGTTCCTTTCTCCTCTCTTTTTTCCCAAACGGTCCCGTGTTCCCGTCGCTGATCTCTGCGAGATACTCGAATGGAAAGCCCGTTCCTGGTTCGACGTTTAAAGGACGCGTATGATACGTTTATACCGAGGCATCGCGCTATGCGGCCTGACTTTTGTTCCGCTCCAAGGTGCACCGGATGAATACCAACGTCGATATCTCTCGCGCGCCCGGCCTTTGACGTTTATACGTTAAACGGAATTTAATAAGGTCGAAATAATTATTTGCCAAATTTCTTCGATCAATTACAGCCTTTGATGCGGAGTTTAATTTGTAATGTCTATTGGGAAATTAGCGTAGAATTCCGCGTTCAGAATTCCCCGTTCCGGTGAAAAGGTATTATTTTGGGGTGAAAAGCGAGAATGTTTGCGGGTTCGTTGGAGTTTTAAAAGATAAGTGAAAGTATCCCGAGTTTAACGACGAGTATGATTATAATTATTTGGGTTTAACGAGCGTACTTTTTACAAAGAATACGATATTCTTGCATTTTTAGGAGAAATTCTTTATCCGACATGAACTTGCTGCACAGTGGCGTATTCTGTAGGCTTTTCGGAAGGAGAAACCATGGGACGGAATTGTAAAAACAGTTTTCAACTCGATTAAGTTGAGAAAATATTCGCGGGCAACGTTCGTACAGGGTTTTGCCGCCAAGAAGCCATTGCTCGCTGCTCTAGCCGCGACAGTGCCGTAGCTGCGCGTAATTCGGGTACTAAATGCAATAAAGTCAACGTATAACGGACTACGAAAAAGTGACAAAGATGAAAAAACAGAAACGTAATTCGTTATAACATTTTTCCAAGAAATTTGCGTCTCCAAATTCCTCCAATTTCGCGCGAAAGCTTCTGCCAATTCTGCGATTTTGTATCAGGCGAGCATAACGCGAAAAAAAGTCGAGCATTGACAAAGTCCATGAAATGACGACATTTTCCAAGAATTTCCCACCTACAAATTCCGCAGCGTTGGCACGAAACCTTCTGCCAATTTTGCAATTTCGTATCAGGCGAACATAACACGAAAGGAGGTCGCCTGTTGACAAAATTCCAAAAATGCCGGGCCTAAAAGTTTCGCAGACTTGGCACGAAACCTTCTGCAAATTCCGCAATTTTGTATCAGGCGAACATAACACGAAAAGAGGTCGAAAATTGTCAAAATTCTCGGAAATGACGTCATTTCCAAGATTTCCGTGAACCAGACCTTTGTAGCCACGGCGAATAATTTCAGGCCAATTTTACAATTTTGTATCAGGATCATATAACATGACAGGAGGTATTCTTTCGGACAAAACTTTTGCTGTCTCGGCGAGCAATTTTTACCTCTTGCCTTGATTCTTCTTAGTTTACATATAACTTTGATATATATTGCCCGCTCTTTATTTTCAAAGTTCAAAGGAAACATTGAAAATTTGCAAGAGATAGGAAATATTTTAAACTTTGTGCGTAGAGTTCTTAGCTTGGTATCGTTTTTCAAAGAAAAATCAATTTTCCAAACATTTTTCTTTGGAAAACGATACCAATTACCAGGTCTCGCCACGTGGAGGTGGTTACGAATCGAGATCCGCGCTACAATTAATCTTTTTATTCTTTTTTTTCACTTTTATCATAAATTCGCATCGTGAACAAGTTATTTCGAACAATACGTTTTAATGTAATATATAACATTTAATGTAATATATTAACATACATTACATTTTAATACAAGTACATTATTAATTTTTCCACTTTTGTTACAAATTCACATCGCGAACAATTTGTTATTAACGGTATTAATTCGTTATTTTCAGTCGGTGTAATAAACTACAAACTGTTCGTTAATCGTAGCTACAACTTAACAGTACGTTAAAGTCGACAGACATGAAAACGAGAACGAGCCGCGCGATAGAAAATACTCGTGCCCGACACAAAATGACTGCTTTGGAAACGCGATATATTACAAATTCCACGCCCGTGTCCGCAACTTTTTTTCCAGATCCCAGTCCTCGAGAATCCCGCCAGCCCGCGTTGCATCGATTTCGAGATTCTTTCTCCGGTGCATCGTGTTTTCGAACACACTCGACGGAGAGCCTGGAACTCGAGCGAGTTACGACGACCGGGTCCGCCGGTGCGCGAGAACCTCGAGGATATCACGGCGCCGGAAACGGCGAACGGGAAACTTTTCAGTCAGGGACGGCACGCGCGGAATACCGGATTCGCGAACGGTCGAGAAATTCGCCAGCAGGCAAACGCGTCCGCGTCGAGACGCGCGTAACACGCGTTAAATCGTGCCACGATCCTTCCTACCTGAGCGGATTATTCGATCACGATTCGTTCGACTACCTCCTCGAGGTGACGCGAAGCGTTTCCGCGCGCTTTTTGCACGGGCATCGGAAGAAAAATGGCAAACACCTTGACTCTCCTCCGTGGGAATCCTCAAATTGATCGTACCGATGCGTCGCGGCGTATCAACGCCGCACGGCGCGGCAACTGATAAACACACGGCAAACATTGATTCGATCAATATTGACGAAGGCAAATGCAAGAAACTGCGGTGAATATAAACGCGCGAACAGCGAAGAAACTGCGGTTGGCCGGGTGGTCCGTGTGTACCTTCGTTTCATGCCCAAGTAACCAGCCGGCGTCCGTTGTTCCTCGTTCCGCCGGCGTCCGGTTGCACGCGAGCGTTCGAGCGGATTCGCGCTGAATGAAGATGCACGCGCGCACCACGGGTGGGTGAGATCCGAAAAGAAATAACGAGACGAAGCGGATAAATCAAGCCCGGGGAAAGAGATCGCCCAGGTGTCGAATTACGATTCACCGTTCTATCGGGACTGCGGATCTGGATAAAAAAAAAATGAAAAGAAATGGGAGAAAAGGGGGAAAAAGAAAGAGAAGGAAGGGGTGAAGGGAGGGGAAAGGTAGAGGGAGGAGAAAATATAGCGACGGTGGAAGTTTCATCGGATGGAGACGAGTAAAGTATTGACCTTTGCCGTGCTCTAACGTAAACGAAAGTAGACCCGCGAGGGCAATGAAACAAGTGGCCCTTTCAGCTACTTTTAATTATAATCCGAGCTTTAAATTGCTCGCGAGAAGTGGAACGACTTTCGATTGTTGCCGGTCTGAGAGAGTGGAACAACCACGACCACGAGGACGGCGACGAAGGAGACGAGGAAGGGAGGGAGGGGCGGGCGGCAGGGCTAACGGCGCGGGGCGAAAGGGTGGCGAGGGAAAAAAGGAACGACGTCGAGAGCCCTTTGTAGTAATTTTCGCGCCTCCTGCGCGGAAAAATTCGAAGCGNAAAAAAAAAAAAAAAAAAGGAAGAGGGAAAAGAAGGGGGGAAAAAAGAGGAAAAAGAAGAAAGAGTCTTTCTGCCCGGAGGAGCTTTCCGAGCGGAGCGCCACAATTAAACGGTACGGCCGCGTTGAAATCGTTACGTGTACGTGGAGGCTGCTTAACCGTGAAGCGTGCGCCACGTAACCGGCTAATATGGCTCGAGCACTTTCATGGATAATCGCCTCCATCCCTCTCGAGAGGGACAAACGCTTCGAGTGGCCGCCAAGTGTTTGGGGGGTAAAAAGCCGCGACATCGCGCTAATAACGTGCATTATTAATAAAGCCACCGCCGGTCTCGACATCGATCCTCCGGCACGAGTGCCGCCACTTTTATCGCCTATACTCGCTCCTATCCGCGCGTCTCGCTGCGCTGTGTGGCTAACGCGCGCTTCAAACGAGAAAACGTTACGATAGCAAATTCTCTTCTGCCCAACACCCGCCATGCTGCCCTCCGAATTCGCGCGGATTCTCCGTCGACCGAGGGCCCGAAAACGAAACTCGGATCTGGAGCCCGGAGGAGGAAACTAAGTTCCACGTCGAAGCGGCGACGAGCGTTTTAAAGGCGGCGAAAGTTTGCTCGAGGCAGGTGGACGAAGGAGTGACAAGGAGCGAGGAGCAAGGGGTGAGGAAAAAAAGAACGGAGTGGGGAAAAAGAGGGTAACACCTGAAGGCCCCGAGTCCCTTTGAACTGCGATGTCTCGCAGCAGGAAACGCCTCGGGCCGAAGACTTACTGCGACAGAAACTTTCCAGACTACCCGTTTGCCTGCGTACGTAAAACGCCTTGCGCGATACACAAGTGACTCAATTAAAGCAACCAACTTCCAGCGGGGAAGCTGGAGAACCGACGAACAAACAGACGTGTCGGCGAGCACTCGTGAAGTGTACACCCGCCGCCGTGTCTGCACACAGTCACCGGCGAAAGCCGGTGCAAACGAGAGAGGATCTTTCTGCCGCTCAACTTGCGCGCGATCTTGCCGAACAACGACAATTAAATTGACGAACTTCGATCCCCCGGGGGACGCGATGGGGCACGCGGTGAGGGATGCGGGGCGCCACGACGGCCGGAATAATGCCGTAAGTGCGCGATTCGGCAGAAAGAAAGCTGCGCTGCGCGAGGAGCTCCTTCCGTCGCGTTAACCGCTTATACCCGGTATATCCTACGTCGGACAAACGTTAATAGGCGTAACAGGTTTAATCAGTATCTCTGCAAATTCCATTTCAATTAGCGCAAATGGAATTTGTAGAGAGAATGATTAAACTATGGAGCGCGGACGAGCGGATTTTCGCGGAGGATAGTTCCTGCGCGAAATCAGAGGGTCAGTTGCAAGATTTGCGCAAACAGAAGCGAGCTCCGAACTACAGAAACATCGTTCCGTGGAACAATAAACAGCCCAGACGTCGTCAAACAGGGTCGACGAAACAATGATTAATGATAGACCATGCACGGGACGACGAGGCGTGTGTGCCATGTTAGGCTACGAGGTAAGCCGAAAGCGTCCGATTCCAAGGACGAAACGGGAAGTTTGAAACGCGCTGCGCCGCGGCGCGTACACGCGCGACGTATTCTCGAGAACGGAGGGAATACGACTGATAGGCGTTAATTACGAGCTCTCGGGAATCGAGCGGCAGGCAAGAACGGTAATCCATTAAGAGTAATGGCGGCGGCGTATGCACGCGAGATACGGCTGGATAAACCAGTCATTCAGAAAGTGGTCGGTATCGGTATTAGAAATTACAATTCCGTTCCTTCCCGTTGCCGAGCATATTACGCAGCACGCGTGCACGCCGATTACACGGACAGACGCCTGTCGATTTAATCGCCAGCCGAGACTCTCTCTTCTCGCTAAGAACATGCGCATCCTTCCAGCTACTCGATCTTTACGGTTTATTCGCTCGTTGCTCCTCTCTTCTATCCCTTCGTCTCTTTTAATCCGGTCAGGTTAAATATTAACTTTGGTGCGTGCACGTGCCGCCACGCGGCGTCTACCCTCCACTCTCCCTTTCGACGCTCCGAAAGTTCAGCGTGGCGCGTGTACGTTGGAATTTCAAACGGAACGCGGAAGAGAAGGAGCGAGGGTTAACGACATCGGATGGTGTAACGCAACGTTGTTCGACGCTGGTTCGAACGATCGAGCACGAGCGAGCGCGATAAGAACTCGTTCGTGCAACTTTGACCAGTGGAGTAACTCGATATATCGGGAGACGCGCGGAAGCGAACACGGGGTCGCGCGCGAGCCGACTATCGGTAGTGGTACAGGCCAGAGCCAGGGCAGACCGGAGCCAGTGGAGTAGGTAAACGGAAAGTCGGGCTCGCGCGGACGTGGCTGGTTTCTTTGGACGAGAGAAACGCGGATCGAGTGGTTAACGCCGAGATGCGATGACGCGAATAGGTGGAGGTCGAGTGTAACGGGGAAATGAAACTGGCGAAAGAATTTATCATTCGTTTAACAGGCCCCTGTTCAGCTGTCCCAGCGTATCAACGAAAAAATACGATCCGGCTTGGCGCACCGATCGCGCGGCGACAATCGCGCGAAATCTGAGCGTGATTAATTGCGCTCGGAACCGACAACTTTTTGGCGGTCACGCGCGACGCGCGACGCGCGCAATTTTCCCGCCGCCGGCGCTCGCTCGCTCGCTCTCTCCGCGAGCATCGATCACCGCTTGGAATTAGATGAATTGCCCCGCAATAACTTAATAGCGTGGCCGATCAAGATCCCCGAGACTTTGCGCGCGCGTCGGAACAAGTAGTCCTTTCACGTATTTACCGTGCGTCGATGAACTCGCGCGCGAACCGTGAATTCCATTAATCAGCAAAATTAACAGGACTGCCGGAGGACCGTAGCTCGCGGCGGCGAGGGCGAATTTCGTTTGATTAATTACGCTCACGTTGCACTTTGCATTTATCACGAACCCATCCACGCGATATCCGTTAACCTCATCCCGGCGAATTTTCCCCAACGAAATTTCCCCGGTCTCGCGAAACTCGAGCGCGCGCGACCAGTCGGCCAGTCATCCGGAGTAATCGAAACGGGAAAGACGCCGCGTTTCCTACGCGCCTTGTCCTTCCTAACTAGCCGCACCGGCGTACAGATTCCCCGTTGGATCGTCGGAAATTAGCCGGATTGCCGTACGAGCACTTAACACGATTGATTCGCGCCAACACGGCAATTCGGCCCAAGGACTTCCGCTCCACCTTACCGCAACACCCTCCTCTCTCTTTCCCACCTCTCTCACTCTCTCTCCTTCGCCTCTCTGATCCTTCCTTCGTCCCGATGGAAATCCTCCGAGTAGCCGAACAGCGGGGCAGGAATATCCAGGGAGCTGGAACTCGAGATTCGCGAAATTGCTTACAAAATTACGCTCGGCTGGTCGGGGCATTCGGACCGAGATGCGGGTTACCCGAACGAAAGACGATGCGCGAAATTACCCACCAACGAATTTTCGTTACACCCGCGAACGCCCGTCGTTATCGTTTCTTCTCCGCGGCGCTGAGATATCAAAGGGAACAGAACGAGTCGTCTCGTTTACCTAACCGAGTCGAGCTTCCATCTTCCAAACCGATTCCTCGCGACGCGACGTATCGAACGTTTCCTCGAGAACGTTCGTTCCTCTCGAGGTACCACGCTTTCTGGCCGAACCCCTAACCACGAGTGGTCCTTGCGTATCTCGGTCACTCCGCTGCGGGTGTAAGGAACGAGGAGAGAAAAAAAAGAAGAGAAAACGGAAGGGAAGAGAAGGATAAGGCCAGAAGTAAACGCGTTAAGGTAGTCGTGGACGGACGCGGGCTTAGGCGAGCCGTGCGCACACGCGCGAGCCCTCGTATAAACAGACTAGATACACGGAAAGCGTAAACACGCGTATCGACGAGCTCGCACATTTTCATCCTGGCCCCGGTCGATACAGCCGGTTTGTCCCTCGTGTGCCGCCGCGTACACGAGGCGTTTTTGCGCGCGCCACCGTTCGCGAATTATTTAAACCAATTAATTTACGACGATCCCCGGCATTTCCCTCGACAGAGTTGTTACTCCTTTATTCCCGCGCGGAATGTCCCTAATGGGAAAAGGGGGGAACGAGGTTCCGTCTAATGGCACGGGGGCCGCGATAAAATTCCGCTTCGCGACGCGACGTACCGTGGAACGCGCGGTTGCCTCGCTGCGCGCGGCATCGAATTAGCGCGAATTACACGCAATAACTGTGCAAATGGTGCTTTATCGCGGCGGCGAATCAACGGAACGCGTTTCTCGGACCGTTTCAGCCGGCCGCCAGTCCTCGGAATCCGCTCGCGACCCGCTTGCGACCCGCGCCGCCGCCTAACTGCCGCGGCATTTCAATTAAATTCAACCGAATTTGATTTAATATCGCGCCCGCGCGCGAATTACTTGCTCGTGGTTTCTTGCGGCTTTTCCAGGTCGACCGGCTTAACCGCTACGTTACGCTACGCGTTATTTATTTATTTACGGCAGAGCTACGGTCGTCGTCGCAACGAGTATTTATGCAAACGCGACTACGATCTCAGGTTCAGTCGCGTCGTGCGTTACGATCGGCGACGAGCGTTTAACGCGACGAGGAACTCGCGATTCTTCGTTGCTACCACGGTTAAGCGGAAAAAATAGCGGGCATTGACAGATGGAGAGGGGATAGGGGCAAGGGCGAGTTTTGAACGGCGATTTTTCTCTCTCTTTTTTTTCCCTCCCCGCGAAAGAATAGGAGAACTCATCGAACACGGCTCGGGTTGCAGGCGCAGGACAAAGAGGGTGCGTGCGTTGGCCCCGGCAGCCGTCCACAAATTGGCGACCGATCGGTCCACTAATTACTCGGCCAGGTCGTGTTTTAAAAGCTCTGACCGTTACGAACGATTTGCGTCGTTAACAGGAGCCAAAAAGAACATCGCGGAGCTACCGTAGAATTTGCTCCATCAATCGTCGCGCTAATCGCACACGGTGACCTCCTAACGAGACGGAAAATGATTCGCAATTGGTACCGGGGGTCTATCGGTGATTTCGATATCGAGCCCACGGAACATTGCGCGCTCCCGTTTCGTTCCCTTTGACCGCCACTTAATTGGTCGATCGCCGCGACTCTGTTCAGGGATATCGAATATACGGAAATAACCGGGGCGACAAAAATAAACGATCCGCGCGTCTGGATATCGGCTGAAATTCCCAATGTTGTCCGCGAAATTCATCGATCGCGGGAGGGAAACAACTCGGAGTCATGGAGGAAAGGGAGATAGAGAGATAGAGAGAGAGAGAGAGAGAGAGAGAGAGAGAGGGGGGGGAATCACGCGCAGGATCTAGGCGAAAGAGGGAACGGTCGGGTTCACCGGGAAATTGCAAGGCACACACAAAACTCGACTGCACGATGGAATCTTAATTCCGTGAGCGGCGGAGTTGAATTCGCTTCTGCCTGCCTCCTCCATCTCTCTTCATCTTTCCCCGACGTTTCTTCCACCCCTGATCCTTCTTACTTCATTCTTCCTTCCCCTTTTCACCCCGTTCACCTACCACCCCGGCCCCCTTCCTCTCCTCTCCTTTTCAGGCTCGCCTCGCGTCTTATTCTCTCTCTTACGTAATTAGGAAGCAAACAGGGCGGCGGTCTTGCCAAGTTGGCGGAGTCGGAGATGAAACAGCAGTTTCCGTCTGCCCATTCTTCTTCCACCCCCGCGACCCAGCGTCCCTCGGGTCTGCCATCCTCCACCGCCACGTTCTCCGTGTCGCTCGACCACCTGACTCGTCCGCCTTCGCCTTCGCCTTCGCCGGCTGCATACATTAGCCGGCGTACCCCGCTGCTTGTTATTTCTGATATTTTCGAGCCAGCCCAGCTCGCGACCGCGTCTCGAGCAGCACGTAAGAAACCTCGGNACCAGCAGCACCAGCCCCGTCTCGGCCCGTTTCGCGCCTCGCCTCCTTCTTTCCTCTTTTTCCCGACTCTTCCCGCGAATCAACCCCGCGACCACGAGAAAGTCGTATCGAGCACGGGCGAAGGACGTGCTTTTTCCCAGCCAAGGAACCGACCCCGTCGCAACGATGTTTTTCCCTCCGCGAACTCGCGAAAACTCACGGAAACCAGTGTTTTTCGCCCCCGTGAAATATTACTCTTCTTCCCCCTCCTCCGGCTGCATACATTAGCTGGCGTACCCCGCTGCTTGTTATTTCTGATATTTTCGAGCCAGCCCAGCTCGCGACCGCGTCTCGAGCAGCACGTAAGAAACCTCGGACCTCGCTGAGAAATGGAGACCTTGCCTTATCCCTCGAGTCTCTCGACGCAGACGTCGCGGCGAACGTGGCACGCGCTTTCTTGCGTCGGAAACTTGCCGCGCGATCCCGCAATCCGCAACTCCGGACGTCGATGATCGCTCGAGTTACTCGACTTACTCGCGAGAAGTTCGTCTCGATCGACTCCGGGCCTTGTCGGCGAAGTTTCGTAAAGGGGATATCGAGCTCGACGGTCGACGGAACACGACCGGTTGGTGGAACGGACGCGAAATCAGCGCAGGCCGCACCGGGTCTACCAAACTAGAACGCGATTGCTTGGTGCCGGGCCGAGAAGAAATATTGTTCGAGGCTATCCAATCGCGGTAATTGCCGCGGTACGGTAATGCAATCGGATATACGCGAGCTGGTTCCGCTCGTTTTTGTTCCACGGCGAAAGCTATCGCAGTAAATATCCGGCTCGGCTGGCGTCGTAACGAATTTTACAGGTGGCGATCGACGGTGGCTCGTCGACGCGGAATCACAGCGCGGCCGGCTCGTTTACGAGCTTAATAATCCGTCAGAATTGATCGCGACCAGCTCCGCAACGGCAGGCCTGTTTTATTACCCGTTCAATCGCTCCTCTCTCTCTCTTTTTACGCGAAAAACCGCGTGTTTTATTTTATTACCATCGAACGAGGGAGAGAGAGAGACATAGAAAGGGGGGGATGCGTAAAATGCGAGGAAGGTGGCGAAATTGATCGTCGCGGGGAATCTCTTTTAGCAAGAACGATCAAGCGTAAAGCGGAATCGAGCGGGATTCCGCGAAATCCTCTTGGTCGTGATTGCGAATGACGTCCGGGCTCGCGCGGCGGGGTTGCGCGAATTTGAAATATCCGCGAATGGTTCGACGAAATGCGAGCGGTTTTAATTAATTATCCGCGCGTGAATCTCTCGGCGGCGCGGCCGGCCCCTCACGCGCCCTCCACCTGCCCTCCGCATGCCCTGCAGCTGCTTCGCTCGCCAACGGCTGGCGCTTGAATTTATAAAAGCCATAACGCGATATCGCGGTGAAAAATCGCGACTCGCGCTATCGCGGCGGCGATAATCAGCCGCGGCGGCGATACGCTCTGCCTTCGGATAGACCGCAATGTTCCGAGTACACGGTACGCCGGGCTGCGTATTATCCCGGAACAATCTTAATATTTCTTCCGCGAGGAAGCCCGGTGGCACCACGGTCCTGAAAATATAAAACTCGCCGGGCTGCTATCTCGCGCTGATCCGCCGGGGCAGCCGGGTTTAATTAGCAAAAAGTTTTCGTTAAGAGAAGAGAAACCGGAGCATCGAAATGGCAATTTCCTGGCGGCGGCGGCAGCGGCTGCCTTATACACCGAACCGACCCCTATGCTTCACATTATTTTGAATAAGGAACGAGACAGCAGTCGGGCAATCCATTTTCCTCGTCGCGGTCCCCGGGGATACTCTATGGAATTAGAGTATCCGAGAGACTCCCTAGCCGACCGCTCCGCCCCGTCGATACGCTTTCTCGCTCCTCTTCGTACGTGCGCAATATCGCCTGCCGCGTGATAACGCGCTCGTAAAATCGGTCAAGCATCCGAGTTTACGCGTTCCGAGCATACGAACCAGCGAATTGGCGGAAACTCGAGAAGATAATGGCCGTGAAAGCTCGGTTAAGAGATCGAAGAGTGCGCCTCAGCCTCGGCCTCGGCCGGATCCCGATCGGAGAACATCGCGGTTAACGCGGTTAGGCGATACTTTAATTCAGCTGCTACCCGTATCACGTCGCGTCGCGACGTCGATGGTAATATCGCTAAGGCAATATCTTAAAACGCAGCTCCGCCCCGGCGACGGGGGAAACCTGCGGTACATCTATGACGGATTACGCGCGGAATTGCGGCGGTCGTTTGGCGAACACACGGTGTGGCAGGAGAGCTGTCGAGGACCGGTGATAGGGTGGAAAAGTTGTCGACGCGTTGTATCTCCGAAGAACCGATGACACCGGATCGGGTATCGATTACTCGTTAGCGCTTCGGGAAAGTCGCTTCACCGCGCGGTTAGTCAACGACAGGTCGCCGCCCGAGGCCTGTCTCGTGGCTCGCGATCAATTAACCATGATTTATCGATGGATGGAAAACTCGCGGCGAGGCGAGTTCATAATTACAGGTGGTAATTCGAGGCGAGCGCAACTGGTCTGGGAATGGTGGAAATAACACGGATCACGCCGCTCGGCGAATCGAGTTACCTCTGAGATGCCTCGGCGTCGGTTGCCGATCTTCCGCACCGGGAAAAATCACGGCGAACTCGATATCGTGAGGGGGGTGGCGAGAAGGGGAGGGGATTTCGTTAAACCAAACCGGATTTACCGGGGATGCGATAACGACGCCTGGAAAATTTGCCAATCACACGGCTCGTTAATGAAAGTCTTCCCGGGCGCCTGTTTATACTGCGCAACTCGAGGCACGAGGGTAAACGTCTTACGTCGGGGCTGTAATATCGCGTAGGATGATATCGGGATTAGCAGCAGCCTCCGCGAGCCGTAGTGTATTACGTTTAGCCGGTTGAACGAGAAACGGCTGGCCCGAGGAAAGTTAAACGCGACGAAATTAGAGGATCGAGCGGCTCGATCTCATGGGAAAGGTCAGGAATTGGAAATCCGTCGTTGGAAATCTCGAAGAAGCAGATTGCCTCGAATTAAGAGGCTCCGCGTTCCCTCTATCGATCCGCCGAGATTCATCGCGTCTCCCCCGCTACTTTTCCAACCCCTTTTCACGTCCCCCTTCTCCCTCCCACTCGCCGTTCTCGTTTTTCGTCGCTGCTTTTTCCTTTTTCCATTTTTTTCTCTCTCTCTCTCCTCCCTCTTTTTCCTACGGGCGTAAGGGATCACGTTCCACGAGGGTGACAATAAAAGTGGAAATAAACTTTTTAATACGTTTCACTTTGGCCTGGTTGTTCGGTGACGCGGCCTCGCGGGGATTCAACCGCTGCAAGGATGCCTCGCGGTAACTTGAAATTTTTAATTAAAGTCATAGCCGGCCGTGGCTTTTTGTCCGGCTCCTCGAGAGCCCACCCTCTCCGCTTTGCACCCCTGGACGCGGTTGCCCGGCCATTGTGCCGCGGATCGTTTAGCGACTACCACCGCGTGTACTGAATTTATAGCGAAAAAGGGGTAAAGACGAAGCGGGAGAAGAAGAAGAAGAAGAAGAAGAATAGGAGGAAGAAGTAAAGGAAGAGCGAAGAGCGAAAGACGCGGAAGAATAGGGTAAAGAAGAAACCATCGGGTATTTTCTCCTATCCAGGAGAATCGAAACTTTTCAAAGTCTATAAGAAACGCGGATTCCATCGTTGCACAGTCGTTCCACGGGCGTTCGTGGGATTCCTCCCGGAGACGTTTTCGTTTTAATTAAAATCCTCCGCGATGGAAGAAACAAACGGGAGAAATTAGCCCGGAAGCTAAGTTAATCTTCGAAGCCTCTTCGCGATGTTCCGCCGGCATCGGGCCGGGCCGGCAGCTCGGCGTTTCGCACGATATTTAGTAATTAGCCAAAGAAATACGGGTACACGCGACAAAAGACGGGAATTCGTGCGGAGTTAACCCGATTCGCGGCGGAGTCGCGAAACCAGCCCGCCCCGGAAGCCAGGCAATGCCCTTTTAACTAAGAGCGCACAGAGCAAGAAGCGAAGTGCTGGCCGGATGAATGTCTGAATTTACGCTAAAGACTGACCCCGACCCTGCCTCTGTCCGAATTTCTAAAGGAACCCCTCGTCGCGAAAATCTGCTCTACCTACTCTTCCGCTTCCAGGCGAATCGAGCAAAAAGTGGATCTTGTTATGATTGTACCTCGCCGTAGTTTCTTAAATTAAACGTCCCAAGAGACTTTATCGCCCATAATATTTCCTTTCCCCTCTGTCTCTGCCTGTCTCTCTCTCTCTCTCTCTCTCTCTCTCTCTCTCTCTCTCTCTCGCATACACACACACATACACCGACGGGTAGCTTCTCGTCGTCCGCCCACGACGATATTTCGAACAATTAACTCGGCCGGGTACGAAATTATTCTCCATTTCCGTGCGTCTTATCTTAACCGAGCTTTACAACGACTGGATCGACCGAGGATATCTCGGGATCAATTAAAACGTAGAACCGTGAAAAACCGGCTATAAAATCAGGCCGTAATCCTCGGATGCTCCCGGAAGAGTAGAGGATAGAGGCTGGACGGTCGTAAAAGAGGCGCGAAAGAGAAATGGACTGTCTGGTAGGAGCGTAGGAGGACAAATGGAAAAACGCGGCCGGTTCGATTTATATAAATTCATGGCCGATCTCCGGAGAGGGACAAAGAACGAGAGTGAGAGAGAGAGAGAGCGAGAGAGAGAGGGGAGAAGAGAGGACGCGGTAATCCAACGGTGCTCATGATCCTTATCGTTTGTCTTTGCAGAGGCTTACGTGAATCTGGGCGCGGCTCTGGCCTCGGTCGGACGCGGAACGGAAGCGGCTGCGGTTTTGCGGGCCGGCGCATCCTTGGACGGTTCCGGCCTCAAGGACAAGAGGGCTCACGAGGCGGCCAGAGTGCAGGCCCTCCTTCAATTAGGCGCCCTCTACGCCGATCAGGGCAGATTACAAAGGGCCCTGTCGGCGTACAGGGAGGCGCTCGACGCGCTCCCGGATCACTATCCACCTCAGGTCAGTTCACCTACCACCTGCTTGTTACTCCATTTACGCGCAGCAACCACTTACCGCGAGCTGCATCGCATCCCTGGATTTCCTTTGACGAATCGTCTTCCCGCGGCCCCCCTCCTCCCGACCAATCGATTCGCCGGAGGAATTTGCATGACGAGGTTCGCCTACGAAATTACGCGATCTCTCCTCATCTGCCTGTGCCTCTGAATCGTTCGATACCGGTAAGACGATACTAGACGAAACTCTAGACGCGAGCGCAGCGGGGCTCGTTTATCACCATCCAAGAGGCTGACACGTTCCACAATTATCCGCGGCGGCACGCAATCCGGGCGCCCGACGTCGTCGGCCGCGTCGGCAGCGGGGGCGCGGGCCAGCTATTGTAAAATTATAATTCGTTTACCATCGATCGACAGACGGTAGGATGTTTTGATTGTAACATTACCGCGGGCTTCTTCATTAAATCGAATTAGTAGCCGCGCGGGATCGCGCGCGCCAAGGTATGTTTGCCCGTATGAATTGCAAT